>VWZN01021197.1:388127-521355 GCA_013396955.1 Regulus satrapa | reverse complement strand
TTTTTTTTTTTTAATTCTTATGATTCATGAAGAATAGTAAATGGGTGTACAATGGCAGAAAGCAGTGCATGGACCTCCCTGAGCTAGTCCAGAGAGAAAGTTGCTTTACAGTTTTTAGCTGAGGGTAGAAACCTGTGTAAACCCAGAGAGAAATATCTCACAAGATCTCAGAAGATGAATGGAACTGAGTCAGAGAAGAAGGACATCTCACATGGTTGGGTGATGACACCCTTTATATAAGGCTGAGAGAATTGGCATTGTTCAGCTTGGAGAAGAGTGGCTTCAGGGTGATCTAATTGCAAACTTCCTCCAAGTACCCTGAAGGAGTCTGCAAGATGGAGAGTCTATTTAAAAGGGTGTGTAATTACAGGACAGGGGGAAATGGCTTCAAACTGAAAGACAGTGGGTTTAGACTGGACATTAGGAAGAAATTCTTTATTATGAGGGTGGTGAGGCCCTGGAACAGGTTGCCCAGAGAAGTTGTGCATGCCTCATCCCTATAAGTTTTCAAGGTCATGTTGAATGGGGCTCTGAGCAATCTGGTCTAGTGGAAGGTGTCCCTGCCTGCCCATGGCAGGGGGGTTGTCACTAAATGATTTCTAAAGGTCTTCAAGTTTTGAATATGTAGATTTTGGGCGTGTGAGATTTTGCTTTCTTTAGTGACTTGTTTGTTACACCACATTGTCATTTGGCCATTGCATGGAAAAGCAGCATGTGATGTCTTCAGTTATTTCTCACTTTGTCCAGGACTGTGCCATCAGTGCCAATTGCTCTTTTTGCTCTTTTTTTTTCTGTCTGTTGCCTAGTATCTTTACTGTTTCTTCATTTTTTAAATCTTCTTTGTTGTTATGTTTCCTTTTAAAATGTTTTCTGCTATTTGCCACTTTTGATATTCAGCAGTTGGGCTCTTGTTTCCATATAATTTATAAGGTTCTAAGAGGAGACCTGAATTCTTACAGCAAATTACCAGTGAAATATGCCAAACCATAGACAGTCTTGCTAGAGATTATGATAAAATTTTAGAAATCTTGTCTTTAAAAAATTTCCATATGTTCATTGTCACTGCAACTATCTTCTTGTTCAGTGTCAGAAATATTAACTAGTATCATTAACTGTTAGCAATGGCTAACTACTGCATTACCTGGCGTACCTTGAGATTTTTAATTAACCCTGGAAATTACTTTCGTGTATGCGTCAGCCTATTCCATTGACATTCTGACAAGATCTTGGATTTTTTGCAATCCTTCAGCTGCCAAATGTTGGCTATGAAGTGATTCGTTTTCTGAGGAATCCACTGTTGGCCTTGGTAATGAGGATAAATTCACTGGATTTCCATCTCTTAAGAGTAGCATTTGAATAAGGATATGGATTCTGGTGAATATTGCTTAGATCAAAACTAATTTAATAATTCTGTAGCATTATTTTTTTATTTTTAAAAAGGTAAACTTTATAAAGAGAAACATTGATCACAGTAAGAAAGGGAAAAAATATCAGTTACTGTTCCTTCCTTCAAAAGTGCTTTACTTTGAATAAATGTAGCTATGTCAAATTGTGGGTAGATAACACATTGACTGTTTCTTATCATATGTAGTTAATTCTTCTTTTTAAAGGCTAAAATTGTTAATTTTCTCAAGCTACTGGCAAATGTGAATGTTTAATGAAAAGAATTTAGGCACTGTTGATTCCCTCAATACATATCCATATGTCAGCAAGTGTGATACAAGATGCCTGCATACCTCCAGCATCACATTTTAACCACCATTTTACAAAAACTTAACCAAACCAGCAGGACTAGCCCAGGCTTGATTCCATGACCAAGATGTGTGAAGAGACTATCACTTTTTCTTTATGTAAGCTTATTTAAGATTTCCCATCTAAATAAGTTTTTTGAAATGCAGAATATGCATTTAAATATAGCAGGGCTTTAGAATTTTAGCTTTCTTCTTTCTTTGGAAGCAGCTGGGTATCTTCTCTTTATATTCCTGGGCAAATGTGGGGTGAAACGGTTGCATGGAAAAATGTGTAGGCTCTACAAGGTGGTATTGAAAGCCTTCACCAAGGCTTTAAATGCTTCTATGAACTAAGCTTCAGACTTATCTTCCATATTAGCAGGAGATTTAAATATTCCCAGGAAGAGGATTAAAAATTTTATATGTTAAAGTTTGTGCCTTAGAGCTGTTGTCCTTTAAAAATAAGGAACACTGGTCGCTGTGTTTACTTTAAACATGGAGAAAAATTACTTTCCTGAGTTAGCTTTCAAAATAACATTATGAAGTGTAAGGAGATGCAAAAAATGTCAGGACATTAGAAATCTACAAGAAAATAAAAGTACACTCATAAATATTTCAATAGGAATAGTGGATTTTTAAAAATGTAAGATAAAAGTTTTTTTATATTCACTGGAAATGCAGCAGCATATGTTTGCAAAGAAGACTTCAGTACCTTCTCTCTGTTTCCTAGTGTGGTTATATTTTATGTTCTTTCATTAGGAGCTGAAAACTGTTCTCTGTCATTAGCAACTTGTAAAATAAGTAACAGATGCTTTCACTGTGTGTAGCTAAAAGAGCTTGAGTTGTTCCACTTAGTATCCCTCTAGCCAAAACAGCTGTTTTACCAACCACTCACTGATCTGGATAGAATCAAGGTAGGTTCAGTAGTAAAAACAACTGAATGGTATTTTAAAGACAAAGAGAAAATGTGCATTTCTTTAGATTCCTGTTTGGAGAAGTAATGGGATTTGAAATAGCAAATAATGGGGTGAGGTTGGTCACTTGGCAGTGGGGTTTGGAAATTTTTTTTTCTTCTTAAAGAAAACAAGAACATTCAAAATGAAAATATGAAATAAAATATTTGCTATCTATAGATACTGTATAAATAAGTAATTCAATCCAGAAAGAAGAATTTTTAATGCAATAAATGTTTCCAAAATTTTTCACACACGTTTTCTTTTTGTGATAAAAACCAATTAAAGAGTTATCTTTTATATGATTTAATATTTTTTAAAAAAATCAAAACCAAAAACAAAAAGTTGTTTTGTGTTTTTTTACATTATAATCCATTTAACTAAAATATATAATATCTGTGGCAAGAATGATATGCCCTTTCTCTAATTTCTGGTTTTATTTCTGACTTCATTTCATCATTTGGAAACTAAAATTTACTCAAGTGAAAATTTTTTACTATTTAAGACAGAGTATACACTGAATATTTATTGCTTTTATTCTTTTTTCTGTTTACCTGACAATATTGATTTGTTGGATCACAGCAGAGTGTTTTCAGTGAGTGTAGGGGGGAAAAAAACAAAACCAACATTTAAAAAAAACAAAAACAAAAACAGGATATAAAAAGGCAGTGTGAGCAGACTTCTTTCCAGAGTTTTAGCAATATCAGTGGATTAATTGTGACAAGATCCATGCTAAATTAGCATGGGTTCTTTTTTTCAGAATTGGTAAATGAATGCAGAAAGGCAAAATGTCCACTCTTTCAAAAGCAGTCACTGATAGCCCCTGCTTGATTTACGACAGGTTAGACTTGATTCTGAGAAACCGGGGCAGCCACAATTCCCACTGAAGTGCTGCCAAGCCAAGGACTGATTATTACAGCAATAAATCAAGGTAGGCTGTTTGCAACTGTTGGAACACATCTCAGTGGGATTGTAGCATCCTGTGTAAGTAATAACAGGAGAGATACTGACACAACAGAAAAGAATATTTGAGGTAAGTTACTGAACCCCTGGGTGGTGACCTGCCCTGTCTTATGTTTTGAATCCATCTGCTAAGGTGTTAGTGTTACCTGGGTCATAGGATAAATATTCAGAGACAGCTATAGTTCTTTTTCTTCCTTTTCTTGCAACTGTGCTGTATCATTTCAGCCACCCGGTTACACTTTGGTTGTACAGAGCAGATGAGCACTTTCTCTTTAAAGTAAATAATTATTAATAGGAACACTATCTGCCATCTTCTTCTTTACCATCCCCTCCCTCTTTATGTGATGCCAGTCTGTCACAAGCATGGCTGATCCAAGAGCTGCTCTCAAGTGGCTGGGGAAGTTTGCTGTAGAAAGGCAGAGAAGTGGAGCTGTTAGGGGACCTACCCTTCACATTGTTTCCTGACTCCCAGAGAAGCAATACCAGTCAGAACACCTGGAAAGCAGTTTCCTTCTGCTCCTTGTAGTGTTGGGTGCTTTGGAAGGTGGCTCCTGCTGCTCTGAACAGGCACATCTGAGCAGATTTGGCCAGACACTGGAAGGGACAGTCTTTTTCAACAGGATGGTGGAATTGTTTAAATTCCATTAGGACCCAAACTGAAGATCAGGTCTTGCTCAGGACGGGTATTAGAGTTAAGATTTAGAAAGAAAGGGTAAAGGCCTACGTCTAAACCACCCAAAACCTTGTATGTTTTGTGGATTGGAGTTAATGAGGTGAGGAGGTCCAAACCAGGAACAGAGTTGCAGAGTTGAGCACATGGCTCATGCTGGCAGGATTTGTCCCATAGGGACTGGGAGGAGAGGTGGCTGGGGAAAAGAAATGGACAGATATGAATGGAATTCCTCTGCTAAGATTATCTGTGTTACCCAGGTAGTGAAGGGCTGAAGGAAGGACCCAGGAAGAAATTATTAGTTTGAGAAATGCTTAGAATAAAATAAGGAAAAATTTCCTACCTGTGACATTTCCTCCCTGCATAGTGAAATGCTATTAGACAAGTGCACACACTTCAAAACTTCTGGTCCTCTACAGTAAGGGGCTAAAATCCAGTCTTATTAAACAGTTGAAAACTCTCTCAATGCAGAGGAGATTAAAGTCTATGAACTTTCAAATCTCGTAAATGGTATCTGTTTCTTATCAGTCATATTCCTCCTGATGGGAAGCTAAAATAAATGGAGAAGACAGGAAAAGAAATCAAAGTTAAATCTTACCTAAACTACATATTTTATTAGTCAAGTTTCCAGACTATAAAAATATTGCCATCTATAAAGTAAATATTTTAGCTTTAACAAATATTCAAAATCCAATAGATTGTAAACTGACTGTAAATAATGAGAATTAACCATGCTATTTTAAATTATCAGATCCAGAATTCAAAACAAAACTAATAAGCTAAACAAAATATAAATTTCTTAGGCTTTTTAGCTATTCCTAATGAAACATTAGCAAAAGCATTTTTTATCTTAAGAGATATTTCTTTAAATTATGTTAATTGATTTAGGTGTATCATGCTGGTTTCATTCATGTAATATTTTATAGCATGTTTCTAACCAAAGCATAATGCAAGACTTCTTACTTTTAAAAACAATAAGTAAGTTAGGTCAATGTCCTTCATAATTTTTCAATAAACTAGTCAGAAGTCATTCAAATCAGCAATTTCATGTTTGCTCTGGCCTTTCACAAGTAACACTTGTAGCTTCTGAGTCAAAGTCTGAGCCAAAAAAAGAAATTTCCATCTGCAGAACCAGTAATTGTTCATTAAAATTCTTTTTCTCATTTGCAGGAGTTGAACTAATAAGCATTGTAATTTGGCTGGTATTTCAGGAATTAGTAGCAGCATTATTACATTAGATGTGTAAGATTTTCAGCTTGTGTGAGTCATTAGCTTGTTAGAGAGATTGTAAGTGAATTGGTTAGATGAATAAATTCTTGAAGAGACAATGGCCATGCATGGCATGCATTAAAAATTGCTAAACGGTAGGCCTCAAATTTTAACTAATTTTCACTGGGCAGTGATTATGTATGATAGTCCTTTATTATTCTCCATTCTTCCCTCTGTACTACATAGTAAAACAGATACTGCAGGTGGAAATAAAAATAGAAATTTTAAAAAATTGAGTGAAGATTATATGATTTTATGGCTCTGCAAAGATTATCTTCATATCTCAAAATTGTGTCATTTGGTAAATCTGTGGAATCTGTAATTTGCTAGCTCCCACTGCAGTTACATATGTCTCTTTCAGCCAGTGTTATTTCCTTCTCCAAAGGATAGCTACACTTATCCTAGAGCAGCAGCACCAGTACTCAGAAGACTTTTTGAGACTATTTGTCAGAATTTTTTTTGTCAGAATTTTTGACAACAAATTAGAATCATCAGGAGTAAAAAACTATTCACAGTTTCTGTGCTGACCACGCTGCGCCAAAATTAATCCCTTTTCTACTTCTGAAAGTAGGAGAAAAAAGGAAAGGAAAAGGCACCCCTTTTCCCTCCAAACTGGGCTTGGACATTTCCCACACTGAATTTCCTTCATTGACAAACTTCTGGTTTGTCAGTGGATGAATCCTTTTAGACAAAGGCATGTAACCTTCCAGTGATGAGCTGATTTATGGAATTGTCATTTGGTGGTTGCTTTCAAAAATATGTTTTCCTGCATGTTTGTTCAGGGTGCTTTATCAGGTAATTTGGCACATATGTGTGTGTGTCATGGCCAACAGGAGAGGAGAGCAATAATGGCAAATCCTGAGGCTTGTGGAGGTGTGGAAAGAAGCTGGAGCATGCCTGTGCATGCTAGTGTAGGTGATGGGAAGGAGACCCTTGCTTGCCAAGTGGGCCTCAAAATCTGTGGCTACCTTAATTTCTTCTTCCACTCACTTTTCTCAATAAATCAGCTAACAGATCCTGAATGTTTTGAAAAACTTGTTTTGATTTGCTTTTTTATCTGGCAAAATAATGTTTTATTGAAAAGCCTGAATTCAGTTCCCATGTCCACATACTAGGTTCTGGCACAGATGTTCTACTTTCCCTTTTTAAAGGAAAGTTCTTACTTTTCCTTTTTAGTTATCCCTCTGGGTGCTGATGGTTAATCCATGCTTTTTAAGTTGTCTTCATAGCTACAGTTCTCTTCCTCTCCTAAAGAAAGGAGATTTAAATCAGAAATTACCTTCGATCAAGCAATATTCTGGAAATCCTGCCACAGTGTAATCTTATCTATATTTGATAGACAGGCAGGAAAATCAAGGGAACTTGTTTTCTGCATTTACTGCTTACTTTGAAAACTGCAATTAAATATGCCATCATTATCCATATTTTCCATTTTACTGTATTGCAATTTACTATGTATGTCATGTTAAACATCCTAATATAGGTTCTTCATTGAGCTGATCTTATTTTTTCCAGAAATGTTTTACTAACAACTAAACATAATGGTAAGCATTTTCCTTTTGCATCTGTCCTCTGTTTAGGACTGGTCTACTATTTCAAAGGTTTTCAGTGAGTAATGAAATGGGAAACAGAAGGCTGTTGCTCACACCAGTTTTCAAAGAAAAATTCTTTTATAATTTCTTCGTAATTCAGTCTCCTTGAAGTTTATGATTAATAGTCTTCCTCTGCTTTTCTAATGATTTTGTAACAGAATGTCCATATTCTGTTCAACAGTTAATGGCAGACAGCTTCACTTAGGAGGATTTCTTACACATCAGGAGTAGAGAGAGGGAGAAATTTTTCATGAGTATGTAAGAAATCTTAAAGAGCATTATCACATTATTCTAGGCTTTCAAAACCATTTCTTTTATTTATTTATTAATATCTTTTATTATATTCCTTCAAAGTGGGAAACTCATGTGAGTGGCCTACACTGCGCAGCCCTGTGAAGGATCCTGTCTGTCTCCAGTGATGACAGAAACAGAGTGGTTAGCACTACTATCCTGAAGTTTGCTTTTGGAAATCCCATACATTGACCCTCTTCCAACATCAACATATCTAAAGCAGATAATTGTGCATTGAAACACACGGTTTACCATTAACTCATGCATCTGATTATACATATATCAATGAGAAGAATTCATATTCCTTCATTTGCTTGTTTTGTTGATTATTTTTGGATGTCCTCTTGTTTTAAAATTGATATTGGACCACCATTTACAGCAGAATGAAACTGCCTAGGTAAGGAATTGAGTGTGTGCTAAGTACAAGAGAAAATTTTTGTGCAAAACAGAGCCAAAAACAGAAAAAAAAAAAAAAAATTATAGAAATAGGACAGAAAGAAAAAGGAAATAATTTCTGTTGAAACAGAAACTGAACTGGAATGATGGAAGCAGACATTCAGAAACCACAAAAATAGCTGTTGGTACCTAGTGTAAGAAGCCATGTATAAACAATTAGTTAGTGTTGCTCTTTGCAGGAAATCCATATGGAACTCTAGAAAAAATATTTGTAGTCCATTGCTGGTTACTTTTCCCAGTGTTGTTTCAGTCTGAAACTTTGTAGCAAAGGCTCCAAAGGGGAGTGAGTCTTGCAGATGAGGATTGAAGATTTTCTTGTAGAAAAACTTTGGCTTTGACTGTATGGCTCTCTGATAGGCTTTTTATAATTTGATAAAATAATAGGTCAGTTGCTCTATAGCTGGGTGATGATGTAGACTGTTTCCAAGTTCCAGAGGATTCTGAATTCTGAATCACAAACTGCGATTTGTGGCCACTTGCTTAAAAACACTCCAGTACCAGAGCATGAAAAAGGGGCTTACAGTACTTCAGAAAATATCCTTGATATAACAGCTGAATAAACCTGTTACCTGCAATTAGTAAAAAAATAATTTAAAGAAATTACTATAAAAAGTAAAATTAGTACATAAGTGAATTATGTGATACTGTGGCAGAGTCAGGGTGATTTTGCAAAGGAGAATTAAGCTCTATAACTCATTGGCACACTCAGGGTTTCCATGATCACTTGAAGGGGAAATATTTGATGTGATCTCCTTGGATCATATCAAAGGCTTTTGACAGGCTCCTTCACCAAAGCCTCCTAAACAACGTCATCCTGGGATAAAAGGGGGATTCCCCACAGAAGAAAACTGGCTAAAGGATAGTAAACAAAGTTTGCGAATGTATTTTTAGGTTTCTTGTGAAGTATGTGTCAGCAGCATAATCCCCTATAATGTATGTGATCACAACACTTAGAAGTGGTTTGTAAAAGGGTGAGTAAAGAAATGTTAAATGTCATGTTATTTAGAGGAATTGTTGTCAAGAACTGCAGAGGGATCATATGACACTGTGTGACCTCATATTGAAATGGAATTCAGATGTGGGGTGATGCACAGGGGAAAAAGAAGTGATCCTCCCTTCGGACACTGAGCAATGGGCTATTAGCTAAGAAATACCACAAGGGATGAGATACACGAGTTACAACAGACTGCTCTGTGATAAGGTGAGCCAAAAGTTCAGCATCGATCAAAACTAGCAAATGCAATGCTTGGAATTTTTAGAAAGAAGAAGAGAACAAAGCATAAAACTTTATGCAGCTGGACATGTGTGGTAGTTTTGTGAATGCTGTGTACAATTCTAGTTTCCTGTGTTCCCAAAAGGGTGTTCTGAAACTGGAGAGGAATCAGATGGTCAAGAAGTATGACAAAAGCTTTGTGGACAACTTTCATGCTAAGGATTGTTAATATGTACTAGATAGAATTCTTCAAAGTAAACAAGGCGTGAGCTTGCCACACCAAGGGGTGTGGCATAGCAAAGATGGGTAAGGCACTTGGGACCTTACGTGAAAGATAGTAAGAGACATAAAAGTAAAACCAGAGACTACCTGGCCGACCAGAGCAGAGGTGGTGGTTCTTTGCTCAGACTGGAATTGAGCCAGGGAACATTGCTTTATTTACGCAGTTTAGACAGATTTGAAAAGTAACTGGACCAATCCATGGAATTAAAAACATTGTCTGTCAATTGCAAAGCTGCTGTGTCTGGCTAAGCCCAGGACAGCACTCTCAGGAAATAACATTATGCATTTTTTTATTTTACAATTGCCTAGGCTCCTTCCACTGAGCAGTGACAGATTCCGTGCTTGAACCCTTTGTATTGTCATCATCACATTTTTTCATCTCTTTGGTCCTATTTGATGTCTGCTATGCACCTGTATTTATTCTTTGAACTCAGAAGGCTTGATGAATTTGGCTGGTGTGCATCAACTAGAAGAAAAAATATGGTCCCTTTCAGAGTCCACAAAAATAATGTAAAACACACAAAATACTGCAAAGTGAGTTAGAAACACAAAAAACGTACAGACCGTTCCTTTTTTTGGTATCTAAGACACCTTGACCTATTATGCACATTTTACTGGCAATGATTTGTTCATATATGGTATTCTATTAAAAAATTGGTAGAACTTTTATTCCATTACATCACCACATACTAAAATCTAAATTTTATAACATACACATGCAGGAACAAGACTTTTAATTCACCAGCATGTGCATATAAGGAGGATGGCTGACATAGTATGTAGAAATATGCGTATAGTAAATACATGTATATATTTTAACTACAAAAACTAAATTATTCTGTAGTTTTATGTAATATAGAATTGCAAGCAGTACTGTTTAGAGAATTAAGTAAATTTGATATGTTAATTTTAGAAAATCGATATATAAATATGAAAGGTTATCATGATGACATTGAATCTGTCGGTTGCAGCTTGCAATTGAATGTCAAGGGAAGAATTTATTAACCCACTGATATTTTCATCTTCTGAAATGATAAGTAAAAATAAAATTATGTAATTAAACTGTTGAGAGACACAATAAAGCCCTAGGAGATTATATAAATATAATTCAGTTTTTCTTCTCAGACTGGATCTCCTGATATGATTAGCCTTTTCAGTGTCACAGAAAGCAGAAGATTATCATATACCAAATTTAGGCACTGGTCATTGTTAATGGATTAGAACCAGTGAAAGTGAATGCATCTGTCTGAGTTTTTAAAAGGTTACTAACTAATAAGTCAAGAGAAACCCCATATAGAAAACACCTAAAAAAATGAACCATTCAAAATTAAGGTCCTATCAAAAATCTGTTCATGGAAGGAGTGACTAAATTAACCTCTAAGTATTATGGACAAGTTTAATCCACACATGCTGCATTGCTGTCAGTGGCATTGGCCATGGGATGGCCTGAGATTTGTGTACAAGGGTGTGTGTGATATTTTCATCCAGCTGAGAGTTTGAAAAGAACAGATGAGGGCTGTGTTAACACAATCCTGTCATCCTCACTGTAAAGAGGATAGAAGTAAACTGCAGGAACAGTGCACATTGAAAACTTGCACGTCTCTGTTATGTTAAACATCAGACTCATCCAGAAGATGAATGGTCTCTACAACTTTCTCTGTGCTGTCTGGGCAAAGCTTTAACTCCTCATGTACCCGTGGTGAGCACCCACAGGCATCCAGCCTGGGAGGTTGCTCCCAGGCATATAATGAAATAACACAGGATGAATGTGAATTTAGGAGGTTTTAGATTTGGAGTTGTGAGAGCTTTTTGGTCCTACTAATCCAACACATTCTATATATCTAAGCCATTCTGGCACAAAGTATTTGTCCCCTTTTGTTTTAAAATCTTCCTTCATAGAGGACTTATGAACACTGTTGTATTAAGACCCTAAGGTAATCTGAATTAAGTGTTACCTCTGTCTTCTGAGCTACAAAAAATAATTGCTTTCATAAGATGTTTATATGATTTTTGTTACTTGGAAAATACTAAAGATCTTCATCTAAGTGAAAGAAAAGATGAAACTTTATATATAAATTAGTAAATAAAAATCACGGATAACATCTACATGTGCATGTATGTATAACATACTTTGTATCACTACCAGCTGGGCAAAAGCAAAAGTTTTGCTGCAGTAGCTTTGAACATTTGGAAACAGCTGTGCCTCCCCTATGCTGTTTAAGTCCGATCCTCTGCCAATCAACAGTTGAGTCAGGATAGGAGAAAATTTGCACATAGTCATAGTTGGCAACTCGAATCTCCTTGCCAGAGAAGCTCACATCAACCCCTGTGCATTTTCTTGTGGTTTAAACAAAATGTCACTCTCGGGCTGGCACTATCTATTATTCTCAGCTGCTGCCTGCCAGTGCAAACGAGATGTGAGTGCCATTCCCAGCTGCTGGAGTGCTGCTGGATGGCAGGAGCGTGCAGGACAGGCTGTGGCCATCCTGACTGTGCACAGTTGTCCGTATGCCGGGGGGCTGATGTGCAACAGGGAAGAGAACACGCAGCCTGGGGTGGTGGGAGAGCAGGGATGGCACCGAGCAGGTGGGCAGTGTGATGGGAAGCAGGGCACTCTCCCAGCACTGCGGCTCCTGTCTCCCTAGCACTGTGAAACCAGGTGGCTACAGTGCAGCAATCCACTTCCAAGAAGTGCAGATCTCAGAACAAACCTCGGAACAATTCTGTCTGCCTGTTTTTAGGGGTTTTCTATTTTCCTTTCACCTCATGTCCATGGTGTAGGTCATACCAGACCCCTCCAACAGCATTTTCTGCACTGCATTTGCCTGCAGTGCTTTACATGATTTCTGTGCTTCCCTACATGTGTAACATCTCTTGAATATTATAAAAATTGTCACACATTGTCCTAAAGGAAACAAAATTCTCTATTAGATATGGACATATGTTTTCACTACTGTCTTTGACTCACATGTTTTTCCTCTTTTAGATGAGCTTCATTTCTATAGTAATCATTCTTCTTGTGGATAATAAAGGCAGATCACTGAGTTGCTGCAAAACTGTCCTGTGTCCATGAATACACCTTTATGTTAGTACAGATTATCCACCACATATGAGAACACCTTAGCATTATAAATGAAAAGGATTAAACTGTAGAGAGTTCTGCTCTAGCATGGTGAAATCACAGAGAATTATGTGCTAACTATTGGCAAAATTTCATGATGAAGCAATGTTTTGTTGCAATTTCTGTAAGTAGACACTGATCTTTTCTATATAGATGTTTTCAGCACATCTTCTAGAAATCCACACAACTCAATTATGCTCCGTGAGCTTTTTCTGGTGATGATTTCAAAGCAGGTACTTCACAGGTTGCAGGAGAAATTTTGCTTTTGAACTCAAGGGGAAAAACAGCAGTAAAGAAATCTGAAACAAAAAGTGTTGGGTTGTTTTGTTTTTTTTTTCTTTTACTATGAATCCCTCTTAGAGAATATAACAGTGTTAGAGAGGATAAAGGGCAGCATTTCCAAAATTATCTAAGCATCCTTGAAGCCTTAGTTCCAATTTTCAAAGTGATGTAAGCACTTTGGAACCTAAGGGCTCCAACAGGTTCAAATAATATCCTTATTGTAGTCAAAATTTGATAAAGTACTCTAGGTGCCTAATTCACACTGAAGTCTAAGTCCTTTGATGCTCTCATAAGCCCTGCTAGCTACCTCTCTGAATCAATATGAAGTCTTCTGAAAATTGGACACTCAATTTCACAAAAATTCAGTAGGATTCAAGTGCTAATGTCACTTCTTAAAATAGGCTTTAAAATCCTAAGCTGCATAAAACCTGACTTTTAAAAGCATGAAGACACTGACAGATGCAGAAATGTGTCAAAAGGAATTTTCTTAAACCCCTGAGGATTTTAAGAGGACACAGAAAAGAGAAAACAGTCAGTTTGCATATCAAATATCTCTCGACTAATAGAAAAAGCAGATACCAAGCATTCCGGCAAACACCGCTCTATCTATCAAAGCATTAATATTTTTAGTTGCTATGAACCTTTGACTCTTAAAGCTGCATACATGCTGGACATGCAAGCAGATGTCAGCTGTAGAAGTGTGTATGCAGTAATCAGTTCCATTAAAGTTTCATAAATATGCCTCCTAATACACAAAAAGCCCTCTATTATGGTCTGAGGGCCACAGTATGGAACCATCTCCCAGACAACCCCTGTGCCTTGTTGGGGCAGGAAGGTGCAAGCCAGAGGCCACTGCCCGTGGGCATCTTGGATCTTGCCACCTTGCTTGCTCGGGCTTGTGCTCCTGACACCATCCAAGCTGTGCCACCTGGTATGAAGGCTGGAGAATTTCTCGTTGCCAGGTATGGCAAGGATACAGAAAAGGATATTGTGTTAGTATAAGATGTGAGAAGGAGCTTCAGCTGTGGGGTACAGCTGTGAGGAAATCATTTCTTCTGCTAAGATTAAACCCTTAGACATTTTGACGGGCTATTTTATTTTTCCAGGATCAAGACGGTGACAGTCCATGACAATATGAAGTCAACGAACACTGTCAGAAGTATTTCTGCTCTGCTTGTCCCTATTTTTAGTCCATTCCTTTTGCTAGCCATGTGATGCTTCACTACTGCATTACTCCAAGTGCTGTTAGAGGCATAAACAAGCAATATCACCAAGCCTGTTTACATAGCCATAGATTTAGCACCCAGCATGTATTGCAGAATTTCTCTAGAAGAAAGGTGAAGTAGTGAGTATGGCGAAACATGGATTGAGAACACCTCATGCTACTGTGATAATGTTAGAAAATTCTCTGTTTTCAGTAAGATCAGAAAGGCATCAGGTCTGGCAATGTTTGTTTTGCCTTCTCTTTGAAAATTCAGTAAAAAGCACCCCAAAATTGTTAACATATATAGATCTCCTCAAATAGTTTTTGCATTTGATGTTTTTCTGCTCCTCACAAGATTGGTTATTTGGATGTAGCAATGGTCAGTATCATCTATATGGAAAACAGGGTGTGCAAGAAGGCCTCAGGTTTACAGCCAGTGAAAACCTAGTTCAGTGTAATTACCTCCATGTGAAAACCGATAGAATTATGTTGATGCCAGTCTTTTTTATGAAAGTGCCGGGTGCATGTGCTCTGCAAAGATATCTTTTCCCACTCTGCCTTAGAGAAAATGCAGGCTGGTTTTGTAGACTCTATGTAACTGTTTGGCACACCTGTCTTCCACTCAGCATGGCACTGATTTCCAGTCACTGTCTGCTGCTCTCGTAAGTAGATCTGAAAGCAATGGAATGATCTTTCCAGGAAAGAGGAGGGTAAGCAAGTGGAGCTTTGCATGAGGTACCACCACACATTTCCCTCAGCTTTGTTTGAACAGATGAGGAAGGGCTCCTAGGAGTGGCTAAGATATTGTCATAAACTCAAAGACTTTTGGCACTATCAGCTTTGGTTTAGTGGGCGGAGTTAGATTAATAGAAGGAAAAAAGTTTCTCTAGTTCCTATAGCTGTAAAAGAAAAATCTTCTGAATTATTTAATTGGGGCAAAAGTTCACTGGCCTGGGAATATCTTTGTTATTCAAAAATTATTTGGGTTTATAGCATTTTTGGTTGGACACAATTTAGCAGAGTGCATGCTTCTACTTATTCTGTACAGACTACAGAAAACTGACTAATAAAAACCTCATGTTGGGTACAGTCCAAACTATAATTTAAAGTTTTTTCCAGTGTGAGATTAAACCTGTTTTTTCCTACTGATTAATATGGTGCCAGAATAATTTATGTCAGATTCACATGATGATAAAACTAAAGGGAGCTCCTCTGGTAATATGTTACTATCACAGTGTCATTGCTTGATTCAATGGACTCATACATCGTTGGCATCGTTTTCTTCACTAGCCTTTATCTGTAATGCTCAGGCTGCATGTAAGGATTCCCTTCTGTCCAGAAATGTGCTGTAGAGAATTAGGGAGTTGCCAAATCCTCTTCTGTATAGTAACAACACATTTTATAAGTAATACCCCTGGGTGATATTACTAGGTATACAAATGGGGAGGTTGGGCAGGGAGCAACTAGCATAAAACAGGCTGGGTTGTCCCAGTAATCTGACCTGTGGGGAAAAAAAGCTGTTATTGATCCCAAATTTTCCAAGTAACTTGGCCATGAATGAGTAAGCTGAACACAGCAACCACATGTCTGAGAGCTGAAGAAGGCAGAAGAACAAGGGCTTGTCTTTAATGGCTGATCTCCAGCTTCCAAGTGATCGTTCCCCTTCTCCTGGTCTTCTCTCTCTCTAATTTTTCCGAGACAGAAAAATGTTTGTGTAAATTCCATAAAGAGCTATGGTTGTCTCTCTCTATGAGATTCAGACAATAAACATTATAATGAGGGATGTTATGGTCCAGTCTTCTTTTAATTTGATGACACAAATTAGATGCACAAGACTTCCATTACCCCTTTTTGTTTCCTAGGAGAGTTTCTCCTGGTTTTTTTTAGTATAGTCTCTTTCATAATCTTATGAGACTCATACTAAAACAATTTAGGTTTTCCTGTCCTGTAGAACCATTTCAGAACTCTAATCCTCAGATGTTCAAATATCTTCCTGTAATTTTAAGTCTAATTTTTTTCATGCCCTTTACAACCAATTTGCTCCCTTGTATTATATTACATAAAACTTTTAAACCAATTACATTAACTCAGTAGTTACACATATTTATTTATTATATTTATTACAGATATACACTTCAGTTCAGCAGGTTACTGATGGGAAAAACTTGTAACTCTCCATAGCGCCTTTGATTGACGTGCACTTACTGCCATTCAGGATAACAATATCCCCACCTGTCTCTGACATGCCTGTAACTTTCATCACTTGTTTGTAAGCATTTATATATCATATGTCATCAGCATAAAGCTTATCTGTGAAATAATTAATGACATTTCACTATAGCATCCTGTCATATTACAGCTTCTGTAAGTAACTGGTGTAAGTAATCTTATAGTAATCTGTAAATTGCATACAGTAATCTGTAAGTAAGCTCTCAACAGGGAAGACCTTTATCTTTTAATCAGAATAACTGTGCACTTGGTTTGCAATACAGTAAATTCCTTACTGTATTAATAGTATGATATTTGAATTCTTGAATATTTGGAGGTTGATGTAAAAATAAAACAAAAATGCTTACCTGGAACAGAGTATTTTAGCTCTGAGGGATTTAAAATTCTGGAAAACACTCTGCCCAACATTTTTATTTTTATGCACAAATATAGGAAATTAATTAGTACCTTGAAAACAGTGCTGAATTAACTTCTGTTAAATAAATACTAATATTCAGAATTTTGGACATTTTATTTTTGACATTTGTGGGTTTTTTACTCTGCATGATTTTCATGTTTTCATTTTTAAAATATTTTTTCAGTTAGTTCTTCTAAGTAGTAAAACAATAAGACATCTAGGCTGAAATCTCCATTCCCAATATAATGAGATATGTATTAGAAGCATTTTTATTGTTCACGGCAAAAGGAAATGCTTCATGTTATAAAAATAACAGCTTCAGTAGAATAATAGAAAAACTTTAGACAAATTAGTCATTTGGCACTACACATGAGATAACACAGATTCTGCAAACGTATAACTTTGAGGATTTCAGGTAGAAGAAAGTATCAAATAAAGGACACAACTGTGAAAAGAAAGAAAGGAGATAAAGAAATACTGCTGCTAAAATCAAACAAAAATATTAAATGACACTTGAGATACCTTGATTAATATAATACATGTTTTTCTTTTCTCACAAGAACACAGATACCTAGGAGCAAGGGTTGGGAAGTGTTCATTGTATTTTTAAAGTAATATACCAGCTATAAAATTATTTGCAGTTTTCATACCCTCTGGCCACACATTTGCTCATGTATAAAAATGTTCTTTTCCAGAAGACTGAACTCTATTCTGTGTTGCATTGAAAGATTCCTTCCCCTTTGCCCATCAGTTTGATGATGTGATAAATTCAGCTGTAACACAAATGGCAAATACTGTATGCGATCCTCTTTATTTTTTTTTTAAGGAAGATAGAAATGACTAAATTTGTATTTTGTGCCTCAGGCTTTTCTTCTGTTCAGTGTAATGATCCATTTTGCATTTTTACATTAGTAATTGTTATTATCCAGAACATAAAATGTGTTAGAATGACAAGCTGTACAAATACAGATGATACCTACTATTATTACCATGAAATGCTGTACAATGGATATTTCAGTTCCATAGTGTTTCATTGTAATAGATTTGGGTAAGGAAAACACTAGTATAAAGTAATAGCAAATTTATCTGGTACCTATATAACAACCTACCTTCTGCAATGCTTTTGAGAAGAGAAAGAAAAATACAAGGAAGTGATTTTGGCAATGAAAAGAAAAATACAGCGTTCCAGCATGGCTTGTCATTAAAGTGGTCCAGAGACCATTTCCACAAGGCAGCTTGCACACAGCCAAGCCCATGCTGGAGATGAGAGGGCTTTGCTGCTGGGGTGCAGACTCTCTGTGCCAGCCACCCTTAGGGCCCGAAATTTTCCAGGATTTACTTCATTTACCAGTATAGAGGTAAGAGCCAGAAGTGCCTGTCTTTCTGTGGTAGCACCAAGACCTTTAATGAAATTGTGGAGTCATTTTATGCCCGTTGTTCAGAAACAGTAACTGACAGGCCAGTGAAAGAAGGCTCAGTTAATACAGACCTGCTACTTTACTCCCTGTGATTCAGTTATATCCATAAAATGGGAATTAATGTACCTTATCACCATGCTGTAAAATAGATCTATTAATACTTTGGCATCACCTTGATAAACAGCCCAGGAAAGAGATAGTTCATAATACTGCTAAAGTATAATAAAAGCCGTATTTTCTCATGGCACAGACATGAGCCACATCATGACAACAGCAGAAAATCCTGAATGGATGTTCATTCTCTAACCATTGTCTCTACTGTGGGCAGAAAAGCTGTGGATCTTGTCAGAAATCAAGGGTTATGTGATTACATGATTATGCAATTGATGCCAGTAACCTGATGCATAAACACAAGGGGTGAAAATGAAGGGTGGCCAAGGAGTTTTGCTGCCAACCTGTCCTAATAGGGAATGTTTGAAACCCAATTTGGTGTGTGCATGCGCATGGATGCTTGAAAAGAAAAAAGGTTTCCAATTTTAACAAACACAGTTCTTTCCACAGAAGGTGAGAATTTCTGTAATAATCACATGCCAGTCGATGGTAATTAAGAAAAGTCAATGCTGTGGTGAAGCTCGTTACTTGTCTAGTGCCTGCATTAGAATTGCACAGGGAGTGGGAGTACCAATCTCTCTGTAGGCTCACAGCTCTGTGAGTACTGGTCTTAATAAGCTGTACAAATATGTTCCTTGATCATTTATTGTTAACAAATGGCATGACTGTCATTCACCAGGTTAAGCCCTTCGTTGCAGCACGACATGTGCTCTGTTCTGAAGAGATCCAAGGGGAATGAGCAGCCTTGTCCCCAAACGGGTTTGACAAGGATGCTGTGTTTGTAACAGCTGCAAATATATTGCCTATCAGGTAGATATTTTTTAACTGTTCTTAGGTAGAAGGAAGAAAAAACATGAGGTAAAATATGGATTTACAAAAGGAATGCATTTTGCAGCATAATGGATATTAAGCAGTCTTATCAATGGACAAGGAAAGCAGGAAAAGAGTAACTATTACCATACAGTAATGAGGCAATTACTTGGAACTATTCTTCCTGGAGTTCTAAATATAGCTTCACTCTAGCTATCATAACAAAAACTAAGCTTCAGTTTAGACAATATCATAATGACATAAACACATCTTTTTGTGTGTCAATGCTATTATTGCAAATATTTTGCTCTATGTCTCATATCATGACAAAGACGATTTATTGGGTGGGAAATTTCACCATTTCTCTTGTATTGATTTCGTTCTACTGAATCCCATATCACATCATTAAACTGGAAATATCAATATCTTCTTTAATGTATAATTCAGCAAATACTAGAAACATATATACCTTTTATCTGAATGTAGACATTCAGTCATGCTTTTGTACTTCTCTCCTTTTTCCTGCCTTCACACCTCACAAAATGAGAAAAGAAAAAGACACTCTAGCTCGTATAAAAATAAATTCCAATAATATTAACTTTCAGTTCTCATTTTAAAAAGGGCATATCCTTTGTGAAATAGCAACACTGTAAGGTGACTTCACCTCTCTACAACTTGCAAAGAAAAATTATCCTATGTGTGATATTTTACAGTTGCATTTATAGAGCGATTGTCTTCTTTGTGCCTCAAATCCCAGATAGCATAGGGAAAAGGTGTCATACAGGGCAGCCTGTATGTGTCAATGCCTGTGTCAAGTCCTAGGCCCCTCACTGCAGGAAAGACATTGAGGCACTGGAGTGAGTCCAGAGAAGGGCAATGGAACTGATGAAAGGTCTTGAGTATGAGTCTTCTGAGGGAGCTGGGAGTGTTTATCTGGAAAAAAAGAGGCTCAGAGGAAACTTTACCCCTTCTCTGCCTGAAAGGAGGTTGTAGTTGAGGTTTAGCCTCTTCCATATGACAATTGAAAAGAGGTAATGGTCTCAGACTGTGCCTGGGAAGGTTTCAATTGGATGTTAGGAATATTTTATTGGCCAAAAACGTTTCCAAACATTGTAACAGACTGCTCAGGGAAGTGGTTGCATCACCATCCCTGGAAGTATTTAAGAGACAAATAGATGTAGCACTTGGGGACATAATTTAGTGTTGGAGCAGGTAGTGCTGGGTAAATTATATTAAGGGTCTTTTCCAGCCTAAATGGTTCTATGATTCTGTAATAATTATTTCAGGGGTGCTGGCTCAGCACTTACCCACAAGTACAGCACCAAGAGTGCTTACTAAGGCTGTGTATTTTCCCATGCTCAGATACTCTGGCAGTCAGCAGTGAGAAGCTGTGATTTGGGAAGTCAATGCTAAGTGCAGTGCTAGGATCAAATGACTGAGGCACAGGATGGAATAATATCATTGGAGCAGACTGTCTGCAGGGGCAAATACTGTCCTCATTACGGACTGATCTGAAACACGTTGAAAGCATAGAAAAACTTACGATAAGCTCATAAATCCCCTAATATCTAGTGTGAATGTTAAAATAAGTCTCTAGGCAACCATGCTGAGATGTTCCTAGGAAGGATCTCTCACTCTGTGGCTTACCCCTTTCACTAACTCAGTTGACAAAGGTAGTGCTTGCAGACCCATAGGACACAGTGGGTGTCATAATAGTTCTCAGTGCAGTCAGGCTATGCTTCATCATCTGTAAGGAATACTAAATTATAGCACTATGGCCTAAACTTTTAGTATTTTTTACTCCATATTGTCAGCAAGACTGCCAGCTTTGAAATTTGTATCAAGGCAAAGTGAAAAGTGTGAATATCAGTTTTGTCTTAGCTATACTTTGGGCTTTGTACTGCTCCGGTAAGCACAAAGGCAAAGGTAGTGAATGGGTGAGAAGATAGAAGTCTCAGTACTCATCTTTTTTGTAGATTGCCCATCCTAACTCATAAAAGCTTTTTTCTTTTCATTCATCATGTTAAAATCAAATTTCTCTTTCCTGTTTGCAAGTGTATGTTTCAGTAACATCTGTGTTGGAGCTTGCTACATTATTCCATCTTGATAGCTGCTAATGGGGCTGGGAAATGGCAGCCAGGAATGTGGCACTTTTGGTGGATTCCAGCTTCACTGTGTATTCCAGATGCAGTAAACCCAGGAAATTGTACCCTAAGAAGCACGATCAATGAGGAATTTTTATATATGGAGAAAATGGTTTATTCTTTTATGCTTTCTCAGCCGTAATTCTTAATGTTAAATAATATGTTTTCTAGTAAAATTCAGAGAGTAAAATAGACTAGATCACACATTGAAAACCCCAAAAGAAAATGCAAAGCTTTGATTTTACCTTCATTTAATGCCACCTGCCTGTGAGATAAAGAACTGATTTTAAATTCTGAGCAAATATTCAAGACAACTTATTTTAAAATCCAGACTGTTTTAGTGGTCCATGCCCATTGATAAGATTTTTTTTTCACTGCATCTTAATTTCTATTCTTAAAAAATCTAAATAGACAGCCTTTGGCAAGCTTTGCTATATACTCATGTTTCAGCTTATGTTGTCCTGGAGGTGAATTTTGTTTTGCCTTTTCAATCTCTGCTTAGAGCAAAAACAGTGGTTCAGCAGTGGTTCATTAAGTAACTTGTACTGTTTCATTAATTGACAGCTTAAAAAAAGAAATTTTATAGAGTATGTGATGTAATATTATCAGAATAGTCTGAGTACAGCTGATGCTCTACAAAGAAGATTGCCAGATTTATTATTTGTCAGAATTTTTGGTAGCATTTTCATTATGGTAGTAAACAAGATTAAATCTGATTTTACTGCAGTAAGAAAAGCAGTGCAGTTCATGTATACACATACTTTGTAGTGTGTAGAGCTTTTATGAGAAAACAGAACAGGCAAAAGTATTTTGGCCAATTTATTTCCTAATATGAAATGGAAAAAAACCCAAAAAAAACCAAAACAAAGAATACGACCCAAAACAAAACAAAGAAGGTCCAGACACTTGAGAATAATTGAAATATTGAATTTATTTCTGGGCATCCCATCATAGACATTAGTTATCTTTTTAATACTTACACATATTTCTTATGAGAGAACAGCTCAGACAGTGATTTAGAGCAGGACTTTATTTTCATTAAACGGTCACATCTGTGCTTTGGCTGCAAGTGAATATGCAATCACTGAAAAATTATGCAAACAAACATTACTCTTGTGTTTAAATTCCAGTGAGAGTGTTTAGCTGACCTCTGTTCCAATTTGACTCTCTCCCATTTTTATTCTGTAGTCATGTTTTACACCAAAAAAAAAAAGAAAAAAAAAATCCACTTGATTGTAAACTAATGCTTTCCAGTTGTAGGCTTCACATAACAAATGATATTTTTCTTTAAAAATTCAAATTTATCATCTTGCCATTTATTTCCAGAAAATTGACAGCATAGTGTAATCACTCTTGCATGAGTTTCATTTTGGTGCTTGAAAATCCAACCAATGTACAGTGTCACTTGCCAAAAATATTAACAAGGTAACCTTTCCACTTAAGGTAGGTCCAATTGAACTTAATGATTACCATAGCAAGTGAATATGAAGTAAATATATGTATAGTAGTACTACTGTCACAGTAATATACTATTACAGTAATATTTACTATTTAAATAAACAATACATGGGAGAATCAAATAAATTTAATTTTATTGTGCTGTGCTTAATGTTTTCTACAATATTGTTAGCAGCAGCAGCATGAAAATACTGAATTTGGGAAAAAATATCTTGTTCCTACTTGAGGAAGATGTAATATTTGCATAGTAGATTGTCTCTGTTACTAATATAATGCCCATTGCATATTCAATTATTACAATAATAAGCATGAACCCAGTCAGGATAAGGCCACTGATGTCATCACATATGTCACATATGTCATATATAGGCCTTTTCCCACTGTAGTTTACTCTGTAGTCCAGCTATAATTAGCTATGTACTAACTTTTTTTTTTTTTTTTTTAAATTAAAAACTGTTTTGCTGGTGTTGGATTTTCTGGAGATTGGTGGCAATATGCTTCCACAAAACATTGCAGAGGTGCCAGGTGGTGCCAAGGAGTTCCAGACACAGCCACCACAAACCAAGCACACCAAGCTTAACCCTTATTTCTGACATGATGCATAGTTGATGACTGTTTTAACGCCAGGAATATTGAGGAGCTTGTAAATTAAATAACTATTCTGTCTTCAGCTACTTCCTCATAACCCAACTGCAGTCTAGACAAATGGCAGAAGAGCCACCATAAAGTGAAGTAGTGAAATATATTATTTTGTCCTTCATCAGTTTTTAGCGAAGTCTTCAGCTTTTCAATACCGTGCAGTGACCTGAGAACTAAATTAATTTTCTTTTAATCAGATTGGAACACAATACATTTTTTACTTTCTCATATAGCACAATATGTTCATTATTCCTAGAGGAAAAAAAAAAAAAAAAGGTAGCATTTTCACTGCATTTTCTATTAACCTAGAGGAGAAAATGACTTGTAGTACTGTTCCACCACACCTTGAAGGTTGTTGGCATGGAAAGATGGAAAGATGAGCTTATCAGTGTAAGAGCCCCATTTAAAAGCTGGATAGTTCAATCCCAGAAACCTTTTTTAGTGAAAAGAGAGTGGCTAGAGATACCAATCAGGTGGGGCATGCTACCAGAAATTGAAATACCTGAAGATATCCTGGATTAATACAGTAGAAGTACCAGACTTGCGCTGATAATAATGCTTTCTCCCACCCTTCCAAGAATAACAGTGTGTGCAGCCATAGGAGCAAAAACAAAGGTGTGGCAAAAGGATGAACATTTACAGCTTTCTGTAGTTATGATATTACTCACTCATGCAAGCACAAAGTTTAAAAAACACCGATATAATTATTGAAACACTAACATTAAATAATCAGTCACAAATTTATGCTTAATGATGTCCTGAAAATGCATTTAAGCCTTCATTGTTCTGTGCTCAAAAATCATAGAGGTATTATTGAGTGATAAAATTTCTGTTGCAGCAAATTTTCAAACGTAAAGATAACTTAGAGGCTCAGGTGATGGTCTGCTGCTGTTTTGGTTTTTTTTGTTGATGCGATGATTGAAGAAGCCTCTCCTTTGCAGCATTACAAATCTGTTCAGGATAAAGTGAAAAAACATGCTTTAGAAATGTTTTAGCTCCATGAAGCCTCTAAGGACTTGTTAAACTCTTAAATGCAGCTTGTAAAGCTCCTGCTCCAACTCCCACTAAAGTTAGTGACAAGTTTTCTACTGACTTCAATGGCAGCCCATACTACAACTGCAGCTGTCAAAACAACTGGAAATCAGTCATAAGATCAGCCAGCACACAAGCATATATTAATTTTAGCAGAAATTATACTTTGGGCAGCTCAGAAAAGTAACAAATTTGACCTCATTGTTTGTGAAGAAATGCATCTCCCACCATGCTGAGCTGCAGAGGAAGTGAGAGCTGTCAGGACTCTGTTTTGAGCATTTAAGTATGTGAATTGGAACTAAAAATGTGAAACTGTGAAACTAAAAATAATAATAAAGGACCTTACAGAGCCAGTAGTTTAAACTCTATTTTAGTCTTCAAAACTAAATAAGTGCCCATTACACTTTCAAATGGTCTCATAGGAGGTAACAATTCCACTTAGAATTGTTCAAGAACCCTGAATTACTAAAAATTGCCCATACAATTAAGGATAGATTAAATTTTAAGTATTGTTACTTGGGTCTAGCTGCTGCTTATTCTGTGTATTGTTGTGAGAGTGATAAACCTCTGTAACTGGGCTTTTTTCAATGTGTTCTTTGCAAGACAAGTATACTTGTGCTCAAACTTAACAGATATTTCACTGATTTCAGCTAGGTTCTAATGCACTTTTTGAAGTGAACCAGTAATGCAACTGAATTTTGCCTTACACAGTTAGATCTTTGCACCCATACAATTCATTTTTTTGGTTAATGAGGTAAGTTGTAACACTCTATATAATTGAAAGCAGTATTGCTTTAAAAGTAATTTTCCTGGAGGGGCAGTGTGGCAAAAAGAAAAAAAAAAGTTTAAACATTAAAAGTACAAAAAGCTCCCTACTCTTGTTTCCTTTCACTCCCAGTGGCTTCCTGAAACCAAATTCCTACTGCCACTGTTAAGTGAGTTACTTAAGCCTGTGTGTTACTTAAGACACATCTGTAGTGTCAGAAGTTTTTCAAAGATGAAGCAGAGTACACATGCTTCTGCCAAAATAAAATCATGCCAGGGCTCTTCTGCCACCGTTTCTATACTCCCAACCCCTCTCTTTCCCATGTGCAAACCACAGCATGCTGCATTTTTTGTTCCACTGCCATGGACAGTCCCATGTGTGGGGACAAAGGCATGAAAAGAGCAAGAAGAAACTTCTTTAAACGGCTTTGTGGCCAAAAACAGAGTATCAGTCTTTCAGTTGTTTTATATATATAAATTTAGTGTTCATACCAAAATGCTCACTTTCAATCCAGAGAATTCAAAAGCAAGTCCTAAAAGGAGTCAAGAAGTTAAATCTGCAGTCTAGGAAATCAAGAGCAGCATACAGTCACTGCTGTGCCAAAGCAGAAGGCATTGTTTGGGTAAAGTAATATTTGCAGTGAAGTTTCTCAGGTGTTCCAAAGGTTACAAAGTTTTTTCAAAAATGTGAACATGATATTCAGCAGTTGTTTTTTTTCAACCATCATAGAGACCATTACCAGTTTTAATTTGATTTAAACAGAATATTTTTGTCTATAGGTTTGGGTTTTTAATTTGCTTTAGTACTGTGGAAAAACAGAGTCATTGAATCATAAAAAGGCTTAGGTTGGAAAAGACCTTAAAGTACTCTAGTTCTAACCCCCTGCCATCGTGAGGGAGGCCACCCAGTAGATCAGTTTGCTCAGCGAGGTATCGTGTTGCAAAGGTCTCATTCCTCAAAAGGGTGGGAAGGTGGGTGGCTGAGCATTCCCAAAATGTAAGAGCAGTGCTCCTTGCTATGCAGTACACAGCAGTAGGATAGGGAGCTCTGCTTCTGTGACCATCTGTGGGAGCAGAGCTGAGTCTTGCTGCCTGTGGCCAAGTCAGACTAGTCATTTGCACGCCTGGCTTAAGCAAAGGGACAGATCACTTGAGGAACTTCATCATGAAGTTAAGGGCAGCAACAGTTGCAGAAGTAAAGAAAGCATTTAAAGTAAGGAAAAGTGTGGATAAAAATCTAATTCATGGGTTTTTGTGTTTTCTTTCTGATCTAAAATCTCATATTCCATTGTATTTTTTATTATCCAAGATATTTCTTTTTATCCAAGAACAGTCTTCCATGACATTCTCCTGGAGGAACTGTCAGCCCATGGCTTGGACAGGTGGAGTACAAACTTGCAGGATGATCAGGCCCAGAGAGTGGGGGTAAATGGAGTCACATCCAGCTGGTCACCTGTGGGGTTCCCCAGGGCTCAGGATTGGGCCAGTTTAATGTCTTTACTGATGATCTGGATAAGGGGACTGAGTGCACCCTCAGTAAATTCAAGGATGACACCAAGTTGGGTGGGAGTGTTGATCTGCTGGAGGGCAGGAAGGCTGTTCATAGGGATACAAACAGGCTGGATGGATGGGCTGAGGTCAAGGAAGTTCTAGAAGGCCAAGAGCTAGGGCCTGCTGGCTCACCACAGTGCCCTGCAGTGCTACAGGCTGGGGCAAAGTGGCTGGAAGATAACCCAGGGAAAAGGATCTGGGAGTGCTGGTAAACAGCAGCTGAACGTGAGCCAGGGTGTGCCCAGGTGGCCAAGGTGATGAGTGGCATCCTGGCCTGCGTCAGCACTAGTATGGCCAGCAGGACCAGGGCTGGGATTGTCCCCTGTACTGGGTACTGCAGAGGCCACAGCTCAAATTCTGTGCCCAGTTTTGGCCTCTCCCTATGGAAAGGACATTCATTTTCTGGAGTAAGTCCAGAAAAAGGCAATGGAGCTGGTGAAGGGTCTGGAGCGTGAGTCTTGTGAGGAACAGCTGAAGGAGTTGGGGGTGTTTTTCCTGGACAAAAGAAGGCTCAGGGGAACATTATCACTCTTTACAACTCCCTGAAAGGATGTTGTAGGGGGTTGGTCTCTGGACTGCCCAGAGACGTGCAGTCACCATTCCTGGAGGTGGTCACTATATGCCTGGAAGTGGCACTTAGTGCCATGGTCTGGATTATGAGGTGGTCATCAGTCAAAGGTTGGACTTGGTGATATCAGAGGTCTTTTCCTCTGAGATTTTGTGATTCAGTGATTCTATTTCACTCAGCTGTCTAAATCTTACAGCAAAACTGCCTGGAGTTCTTAATAATAAGGTAACAGAAATGTTAATCCTTAGCTGAATTTGAAACACTGAAAGCAAATAGTTCTTTTATGCTTTTTGCTCTTTTTATTCTTGCTTTCAAGCACATATTGCCGCAGAGCACTGAACTATTAGTATTATTAGCATGAGTACTTAAATCATGAGCATAAAATAGAAAACTGAATGGAATGTAAAATTCCCATGAGTGCCATTAGGGAGAATAAAATATGCTGTAGATTATCTGCTAAAATGCGTCTTTTAAACCATCATTCCAGGGAATGTAGTACACAAATTAGCCATATATCTTAAGATAATGGATCTTAATGTGTTTACATTTCAAATAAACCACATTTTTGTATCAAGATTGTTATGAATTTAACCTTGATATTACTGGTTAGCCATCAAGAATTTGAAACAGAGCATATCAGAAAGGGTTTTATTGGATAGAGCATGAATCAGGAAACTGGCATTTGCTGTCAAGAAAAGAAATGGTCCTGTGGAGTGAATGGCTGAGCAAGTGAGTGATAGACTGTGCATATCAGGTAGGATCTACAGCAGGAGAAATTTACATGAGACTATTTTTTACTAATTTAATTATCAAAAACTCATTAACACAGCTCAAAATATTCAATATTTCACAAGTCTACCTATTGTGAATGAAGATGGAGTGGATTTTCTTTGCAAGGACTGTAGGAACACTTAACAGCGGTTAATCTATTTTAGCCTGCTTCTCTGGAAGAGATGAAAAAGCCTTTAAATTGAGTCCCAGTGCATCAGTTCCTTCAGATGTGCCCATTGTGGAATTTGGTGGGAACTTAGGACCTCTTCCTATTTCAGGATATCTGTTTCCATGTGTTGTCCTGAAACAAGTAGCCCACAATCCCTAACCCATGGGTGTCTGATGTCCTATCAATGGCAGGATCAAGAAATTTTGAACAGGGAATCTACATTTTTTATGAAACGGGCAATTTAGCTCTAGTCAGATACTGAATTAATTTAGAGTATATTTTTTTCCAATGTCCATACTGGCAGCAGTTTTCCTGGAACTCTTAAAGATCCTATGACAACTACTGTAATCCACAAGGTGCTCTGGATTTTCTCACTGTACAGACATTGGTACCTGAGAGTAAATGTTATATCCACTTCGGCTTTTTTATTTTTTTTTTCCTTATATTTATTTTGGTAGTGTCTGTCTCTTAGCAGCCAGAGTTGCAACCTGAAGTCATGCCTTATTTCAAGAGTGCTGGCCTTGCTTTCTCCAGTTGCCTGGTGCAGCAGATTTCCTTGGTGAGCAGACATATGCTTATGGCTGTATTGATTGGATCCAGTTACCAAATTTTCCTTCAGCTTCAAGCTGTGAACTGTGGCCTTCCAATGCGAGAAAAAGCTCCTATAATGAGAATGTATTTTTATTTTTACCTAAATCTATTTTTTTTCTTATTGTTGGTGTCTTGTTTTACTTTGAGGCTGTAATAAGACTGACTCGGTTGAAACAGTACATTAGCTGATTCTGAAAACACTCTTTATGACTCTGCTGTATAAGACAAAATAATGATTTGACAATTGACACTGTGTGTGTGTTCCTAATGTCCATTAAAAACAAAGTTTTAACTCTGGAACAAAGCCAAAAAGTTGTCATGGAGAGAAAATGCTTGAAATCATGGGAACACCATTAATTTCTGATAATTCTAAATGAAAGCCTATTTTTTGTCAATTTACTTTAAAAACAGGTTTGTATAATGTCCTGTTATATCTCTTTAATATATGTTACCAGTTAACACCATGATATAATGTTCTCTGTTAATATCCAGTCTTTTTTACACAACTATAATGTAATTTATTCAAACCTTGGCATGTACCACTTGGCAAGGCAGCCTGTATTGCAGCTGTTGCTGTTTTCTCCATATTACAGTCTGTACAAATACTTTTTTTTTCTCCCCTGTTATCGTGCATTGGCTTTCACAACTTTGAAATAGTAGTGCTGCGAAGTGCTAGGGTGTAGCTTTGAACTTCATGTAAATATGTAACTCTGCATTTGGGGACTAGAACTGAAAATATCAAAACCAGCTGAAGAGTCTGCTTGGCCTTTAAAATGTGTCTTGAACAAGATTCTCCAGGTTGGCTTCTATTTTATATAAAAACTGCATTCACCTGGGGATTTAGCAAGGGGAGATAAGCAATACACTTCTGGTACAAACTTTAGATTTATTCAGCAGAGTAAGAAACTTTCTGAAGCACTCTTCTGCATTTAAAGTGAAGCACTGTTTTCATAACAGACATTTCAAGAAAAGTCCATTTTTCCTTTGGTGTATTTTTATAAAAATGGTTCAAAGAAATAGTTTTTAAAATAAGCAGCATTTTTTGTTGTTTTGCCTAGAAATTGAATGTCAAAATTAAATATACACTTCTTTCTTTTTTTTCTTCTTTTTTTTTTTTTCTTTAATATGGGCATGGACATGCCTATTTGTAAATAGTAAGATAGTATCTGGAAGCCTTTTGCATGGAGCTCTTTCCAGTTTTCATGCAAATAAGAAACCAAAAGACAGGATATGACTTTTTGTGTTCAGACGTTTGAGCAGAAGTTCATCCATGAAGAAACTTCAATGAAAGAAAAGGCAGATCCTAAAGCTGTTGCCAAGACGAGGATCTGAACCCAGGCTGTTCATTTAGAGAAAGAACTTTCAAATCTAAATAATTTTCTGAATTGATGAAGTCAGAACTGTTGTTACTTGTCTGGTAAGATGGTGAAATACAGTATTAGTACTGTGTGTGATAGTAACAGCAAAGCAGATGACTTAATTCCCCACTGAATTGCAGAGCCCAAATCAATTTGTTTAAGGGCATGAAGAATCTTAGACTGTAGAAACAAGCAAAGCCAAGGAAAAAAAAACAGAAACTCGCATTGTCTGGCTACATCATCCTTAATGAAGAAGAGGCTAAACACAGAAATTTTTTTCTCTTTTTCAGGATAGAATTAAATATAGTTTTAGATTGTGGACACTTATTTTGTAACGTAACCCTTCAAAAAGTGCTTCTGAACTATTTTGTTTTTTTTTTTTCATGGAGCTGCTGTCTTATTTTATGGCTATATCTCACTTACAGGTCCATTTCTGTCACCCAGGCATGTTATACTTCCAGACTGAGCTTCTGTTCAGGTCTATCCCTTCAGAAGGGGAAAGATGAATATCAGGTTTTTCTTATATTGTAGCTACCAGTTATACCTTAAAAAACCTAACTAACAAACCAAAAAAATGCACAAAAATAAATTGAAAATACCAAAAATTAAATATATATCTAGCTATATGTAAACTAACTGAATTTGCATTAGAACATTATCCAATTTGGATTTTTTTATTAAAGAGAAAATATTCTAGTAGATGTGTTTATTACCAAATATACTATCATAAATATTTATTTTGTAACCAGTATAGCACACAAAGCATGGTACTGTTCAACTTTTACAAAGTTTAATTATTAGGAACCCTGGATCATCTAGTGCCACACCCCCTGTCATGAACAGGGACACCTTCCACTAGATCAGGTTGCTCAGTGCCTCATCCAGCCTGGCCTTGAGCACTTCAGGATTGGGGCATTCACGACTTCCCTGGACAACCAGTTCCAGTGCCTTGCCATCCTCACAGTTACCAACTTCTTCCCAATATCTAATCTAAATCTATCCTCCTCCACCTGTTAGGTGCCGGAAGGCTGCTATAAAGTCTTACTGTTCCTTTCTATTACTCAGGCTGAAGAACCCAAACTCTCTCAGCCTGTGTCCAGGGGAGAGGTGTTCCCACCCTCTGATCATCTTTGTGACCCTCCTCTGCACACACTGTCTCACGTACACGTCCTTCTTACACGGAGATTCAATAAGATGGTGGTGCTGCAGGCATGGATACAACTCTAACTCCTCCTTTTGATTCCTCATGCTGCATGTGTTTGCACAGAAGCATTTAGGCTGGGGTCCTGATAAATCTGACTTACTGGCTGGAGTGGCTGTGGTTCCTTTATGCTGCTCTTTAGGTGCTCCTGCTGGCCTACTATCCCTCTCCATGCTCTGGACATCTGTGGCTGGCTGTTGGAGTGGAATAGACTGAGATTACCTTCCTTTGGCAAATTGGGTTAAAAGCCCTCTTCACCCACTTGGCAAGAAGAAATAAAAGTTTGGGCTAGCTGTGACAGGTCTGGTTCAGCAGATGTGCTGCAATACGGAGAAAAACACAAATCTTGGTCCTGACAGGATGGAAATTTCATGGTCAGTGAATCAGAAGAATGTATGCTGTACCAAAAGCAAATTTTCTCTCAGGATTTGTGCTGCTTGAAAGTTAAGTGATGGAAAGCCAGATTGGAAGTTTCTTATACTCTCATTATTTGTATAAACTGCAAATGAAACTGCATGATCAGATACCTGGAAAGCTGAAAGAGCTTGGCTGGCCAATAAAGAAGAAACAAGTCACACAGCTGAGATGGCAGGTGCAAGGGAATGACAGACACCTGTTAGAGTTCCTTCTATAAACTGATAAAAATCCTGTAATCTTTTACAAGTGCTTTTTAACTATGATGGTAGCTAACCAGCTATTTTTCACTAGACCAATTATTCAGAAATCACAGACCGAATTTTAGAGAAAATTTGTGCTTTTCTAACTCTGGCTTATTATCTTTTGTTTGTTTGTAAACTTGGCATTACCTACCTCTGCTGAAGTTGGCCCTATTTTTTTTCATCCAAAGACCAGTCTTGGTTTTGGTTTCTTTGTTTGCTTTAAAATCTCTACGTATTTAACATCATGTCTACTAAATGCAAAATCAGGTGAAACTGAAAACCACATATCAGAAGCATTTATCTGTGGAAGTTTTTGCTGTGAAGTGTTGCAGAGCACTGTGAAGCAAGCATTATTTTTCAGCATCAGGAGAAGCTCTTTGCAGAGATAATTTTAATGTCATGCAAAGCTCTAAAGTTTTATTTTACTTTTATGTATCTAAGTCGTACTACTGTCAATGGTCCTGGCCGATAAGCCAAATTTAAAAGCCTTTATTTAACCTTTGCTATTTAGCTACTTAGCTGGCTTGTTTTGCCAGCCAATGAAAAGCCCCCAAAACCTAAAAATTCATTTGGCTGATTTTTACTTAATTTCACTTTCTCTCACCCCAAAGAAGAACTACACATTAACTCTAAGAACCTATCTTTCTCCCATAAGCATTAAATACAAGCACATTTCAAAAAGATATCTGCTCTTTCTTGAGCAGTAGTTTCTGCGTGTTTGGGGAGCAGAAAGTTTCCTAACAATGATGGGTGTCCTCCTGAGACTTCCGTAGTGCTTCCTGACCTTGGGCATTTTAGCAGCCCAGTCACTATCTAATGAGAATCAGGAAAACACTGCTAATTGATTTAATGAAGAATGTTGATTTACTTTAGATGAGAATCTGCTTCAATAAATCTAGAGCCACTTGAAAAAGCAAAGATATCAGATTGCATATTCATTTTTTGATCTGAGATATGTATTTTAAGTACTTTTCTCCTCTCCTTTGACATAAATTGCATGGGATTACTTTTGTGTTCTATAAATTGCTTTCCCTTTGGAAGGTAGATGGGAATGGCTAGTCATTGCTGTGATTTACATGGTTGGATATGAGAATGTTAATTCCATTCTCTATAGATGGGTCATGCAGTATCTCAGTGCAAATCCCTTATTTTTATAAGTCCAGGCTGTTCCAGTCAGATCTCCAAAATATTTTCAGTGAGTGGGGATACGTGGTGGTTATATAGCTGTGGCAGTCATGGCCTTCTCATGCCTAGGCATCCTAGGAATGTAGAAGCCCATGACCCAGGGAGGCCAAGTTCTGGTCTTAGATGAGATCTTGGGAAGCATTTATATATTCTTTCCATGCATGTGTTGGATTATAGCTTTCAGTATTCTCCAAGACTATTTGCAGCTATTATGTCTTATGAACAGCTTCCCATACGTTTTTTGCGAAGATGTCTCTGGAGCTGGGACATCACTTGTTACTGCTGAGGGTTGTAGTTGTTGCAGCGGGCACATTAACACTGTCTTTGTGCTTTGTCACTTGCCATAGGAGACGTGCATTAATATCACTTTCCCTATACTCTGTGCTGAATCCCACAGCATTGGCTGACTGGTACTGACAAATCCTAATTCCTTCTGCCCCATGTTCCAGTCTGGCTGAACAGAAGGCAACTCTGATCTAAAAGCCTCATGCCTGCCTTGGTGAGGTGTTGTGCTGGGGCACATGGATCTCTCCAAGAGGCAGCACATCTTTCTGAAGGCAGGCACTGCCTGACTGACCTGGCGTGTGTGAGCTGGAGCTAATCTGTGCCAGTCAGACTATTAGTTCAAGTCTGGTTGAAGGTACAGTCAGCCATAAGGGAAAGAGGTAAGCACACACAGAAGTCAGGCAGATTTTCACCAAAAGAATGGCTGTACCATCTCAAATTTGGTGTAATATTTTTATCTTGGGATTTCCCCTTTTCTTATGTTGCTAGCTCTGCCATTGTTCTACTGAAGGGATTTTTAAAAAGGTCTCTTTTCTCCTGGCTGCTGGTTCTGGCATTAAGTAAAATGTTGTTCTGCATTATACTGACAGTCCATTTGGGCTTTCCTAATGGAAAAGCCTGAGATAATTTTTTTACCTTTTTTGTAATTTTAAGAGGAAAATCTGTGGCAACTGTGTTGCCAGATTCATTACTTTAGCTTTCTGTGGCAAAGATAATTGAATTAATAGCTTGCATCCTGAGTAGATCCTTTATTTCTAGCTTATACTGTGATTGATGCAGTGAAATTTATGTCAGTTCAACAAGTTCCACATTTATTTTGACTTTCATAAACGTGAGCATTAAGTCATGCTGAGAAGAGGAGCTGTGTGATTCAGGATTATGTGCTGAGCCATCTTAACAGGCATTCACCCACCCATGCTCCTCTCACCATGACTCTAAGAGCACTGGGTAGTTCCCACATTTTTTGATCTCTTGCTCCTTCCAGTTGTGAAGTCATGGTCCAGCAGGTATAGTGGGTTGGTTGAGATAACATGAGAACAAGCCCTACTCCCTTCCTTACCTGCTAGCACCACCTCTAGCAACATGTTTTCTTAACTTTTGTGATAAGATTCTCACATTGTGTATCCTTTCCACTTTGATCTTCTAAGAAATGTAATTTAAGCTATCACAAAAGAAGACAGAGTATGTATAATTGACGAAATGTGTAAACCATTGGCTATGTTAGGACTCATAATTTACTTGAGCACACTACTGTGTTGGTATCAGCTGTAAATGATGACTATTTATGATGAACAATTACTACAAAAGAAAGGAAAATCATGGAAAATAATAAATATAATATTTCTGTTTACCATAAGGACTTTAGCCTTACAAATGTGCTTTCAACAGAGTTTGGCTTTAAAATTAGGTGTATTCTGGTAACATTTTTAGATTTCTTTAGAACAAACATGACCTTTCGCCCTTCTGAATGTTATTTTATATTTTCATTGCATAATCATTTGCTGAAATATTAATACTACATGGATGAAAGCTTTTCAAATTACTGATAGATGTTAATAAGGTACTGTCAGTTTCCTGAGGATAAAGGTGGTGTAGGAGTGCAATTCACAGTATGCATATAATTTGGGTTGCAAATTTGTGTTTTTACTTAGAATTAAATGTATTTGTTGATTGGAAATTTTGCTTTTAAAAGAATGAAGGAATATGGATTTTTACCAATCAGAACAATTCCTTTAGTCTTGAGTGAACTTGTATAATTTTCTTGGTGGTTTTTTTTTTTTTAATCTACACAAAATCCCCATCCCATTTCTTTATTTCAGCCTCATAGAATCAGGATATATATTTTACAGTCACCACAGCAGTGTATATAACCCAAAAAAAAAAATTCTATTTGGATTCATGATTTCTGTTCATTGAACAATTTCCTAACAAAAGACAGTATTCACCCTGAAGGCCAGCATAATGTTCTGTCCCTTGTTAGCTATTTTATCAAAACTGCCCTTCATGCAAATCTAATTGATAGTCAATTTTGAAATATTGGTGTTACCCAAAAAGGCTATGTGCACAAAAAGGTCACATTCTACCCCAGATATGTTTGTGATACTCCCACTGACAAGAGTGGGAGTTCTGCACATAGCACACGGGACAGAGGCTGGCCCTTGATCTTTAAACCATTAATTCTTTAAAATTAAATAAATAAATAAATAAATAAAGACAATGTTCCAAATTCTGAGTTTTTTAATGCGAGTTCAACTTAGGTTAAACCTTCACTGTGGGTCAGCATCATTTTATTTGAGGGAGAATTTCACAAAATACTTGCCAGCTTAATATTCAGCCTGTCTTCTGGGATAACTTAGTAGGAATAAACTTAGTAAATTTCCTTGTATAAGTGACTTGAAACTAATTCTAAACTTTCTTTTCCAAATTAGACACTGAATCTAAGACTCACTGAAAGGCTGTGTGCTCTTAAATGTCAAAGTCATTCTTTAGTACAGCTTAAATTGCTAAACAATGTCATTTCAAGTGTTAATCCTACTTCATATTTTAAGCTTTTGGGTGTTCTTGTTTACAAACACTCTTCAAAGCAACACTTACTGCTTCTGTCACAGTACTTCTATTATAAATATACTTAAGGTTTTAGGTAATATTTGGTGTGACTTCATAGAGGAAAATTAAGAGTTTTAGGATTCTTAATACTTTAGAAGATTGTTCATTATATTTTGCTTGGAATATGACTAGCTTTAGTTGAGTGTTATTGATCTTTATGGATGCTGAGGAGCAGTGACTTTTCCAAACTTCCAGTTTAACATACAGTGCACATATCAGGTTAGAAAATCACTAGAAATGAAGCAAAACTAGTTAAGTGGTTTTTCATTTTCCAAGTTTAAACCAGAATGCTGTATTGCAATGTTTTCTGGCATAAGTATTTTTTTAAATTTTGGGAGGGGTATTGACAGACTTTAATATAAAGAACAAAGCTGTGATTTATAGACACAAAGAGAAGAGTGTGCAGTTTTGCCTTTAGGACATTACATCAGGGGTTGAACTAGATGAACTAGGTTTTTAAGTGTCCCTTCCATCCCAAAATATTCTATGATTCTAGGAGATGTATAGGACTGAGGAAGGGTTTAACAGTCTAATCTGAAGAAACTGATTGTATTCATGCATCTGATAAGATGTACAAGGATCAACTCCGTTTGTTAATGTGCTGCATCTCTGTTCCTAAAAGGATGGATTCCACACTCCGCTTGGAGATTTGACATTGACTTGGGTAAAACCAGAAATTCTCCACTGCTTTAAAGCCTATAGCTATTATTCCTAGGCTTTCAGTCTGACCAGAAAAGCAGCTGCTGTCTTTAAGTTCAGTGGAACGTGCCTTTTGTGAGCAAAGTCCCTTTGACCAAAAAATAGCAGGACATAATTTTTCTGTACACAAATTCTTTTCATAAAACTGTAAATGGCAACTTAACCTTCAAATCTGATTGCTGAAATGCAGGGAGGGAGTTACAATTGAGCAAAGATTTATAAAAATATTGTTGCAATACCCTCTGCCCCATCAAACAGGTTTGGTCTAGAAAATCTATATAAAACTGTGAAAGCTGGGATTGTACAGGATCAGGGAGAAATACAATTTTTTTAAGGGGAGCCAGAGAGCTGACATTGTGGCAAAGATACAAAGGCAGGATCTAATAGCTCAGGAAGTTGTATCAAGCTTAGTTGCACAGATCTTCTTGACTGTTCCATCTTTCTTTGGCATCTTCTGTTTAGCCATCTATTGAATGATACCAGAGTACATCAGGCTCTATTATCAGTGTTCATAAAAGAGTTTGAAGAATCTTGAACAAAAAAGTCACTGCATGTATTCCACCCCTAAACTGTACGTGCAGGTATAATTGAAAAAGAGGAATAAAATTCAAGATCTTGGAAACTTTCAAATCACTTGAGGCACACAAAAGCATATTTGCATTACAAAATTGGTTATATTCTCTCTCTAAAAACAAAGTAATAATGAAAAAAAACCCCACATTATTTAGAAAAATGTTATAACTTATCCCTATGTTCCATTAGTTAAATTTCTATTTATAAGGGTTTCCTGTGAAGATTTTTTCAGAGATCTAAATTATTTCATTAAAACCTGCACACTTACTCCCTGCTATTTTTCATACAGGGGGACATTAAATACCAAGAAACAAATGATTCAATCTCTCAATTTCCCTATTAGATAGCAACAATAATGCCAGAAATAGTCTTCATTAACATATTAATATCATGCTGAATTACATCCTCAGTCTACTTGCTGATTTGAGACATGCAAGGCTTCCCCGAAGTCCAAGTTTATTTCTGTAGTTAGCAGATTGTTTTAATGGAGAAGGGATGGGCAGAAACCAGTGCAGTAAGTTCTGAGTCTGACTGCTTAATCTGCCATTTGTCAGAAATCTGTTCTGTAATTATTAATCAACAGTGAAAGACAAGAGCCATTTTAAGGTTCCTGGCCTTCTGATTTTGAATTCTAACATGGTAGGAAAACTGTATCTTTATAATAGAGGTAAGCTATAGAATTGAATTACATCAATGTGTGGTTAAGTTCAGGCAAGTAACTGGACGTGCATCTATAGGTACAGTACGAGCTGAAATTTCACAGCTTTTAAAATATTCTTCTCAGAATACTGCTCATCTCATGGGCTTCTTGTTATAGCTCCTTCTCATAAGTTTTCTTCTATTCATTGGTGCTTCTGACACACAAAACTGAATTACTCTTTCCTTACCAAATACATAGCCCATTTGTGTATAGTAGTACACCAATGGAAAGAAAACCTTATTCCCACTTTTCAGGTTTCTAATTGCTGATGAGAGGAGGAAATAGCCTAATGTAGATTTTCAGACTGAAAAATTATTGTAAACAGCCTTTGGAAATTCTGTGTGCATTATCAGTCAGTGACTTCTAAATCACTTTTTCTTACCTTTTGCAAAAAAAATTGTTTACTGCTACCTATCAGCATTATGTGCATGGCCCACAAACCTAAAGTCAAGTTGAATTCTATCACCAAAAGCCATCACTTCTGCTCTTTCATCCCCTACTTAGTGCTATAAGAGAGGGCAGAATTTATAACCCAGAACTTAGATAAAATAAGTACATTCTCCTCATGGTGTGTATACATCCTGGTAGAGTCTAGTTCCCTTTTCTATGCACAGACACTGAAAAAATTGGCAAGGCCAACAGATGCATATGAATACACAGAAGGGATCATCCTGTTATTAAAGAACTTTGGAATAAAGTCGTCTCACAAGGACTGTTGTAACGAAGGTGCAATTTTTCTTTTCCTTCTCTGAACCCACCTTTTGTTTCAAAATGGGGCTTATTATCTCCTTTTTTAGGCAGATATTGCAAGTCATAAATGGAGGTTTGGAGTAACGTTTCACATCTATTTGTGGAACAGAAACACATGGAAACAACAGATTGCGTAACATGGCTGCACATCTCCAGGCTGCCGGGAAAACGTCAGAGCAGGATGTGTATATAGCTTCTTTCTGCTCTTGGAGGACCTAGAGAGGCTGTGGCACCACAGACCCTCCAGGAGGGCACAAACTGCAGGTTGGAGAATGGGGAAGAAATCACGGCGGTGTTCAACTATCACACAGGCCAAATAGCAGTAGGAGCTGCCTTCAGCCAAGCGAACATCACCGGCTCTCAGAGCACATAGATGGTGTCCTTTTCATCTTATTTCAACTTCTGTGCATTGAGCCTATTTTCCTATGTTGTCACAAAATTGTAGAACTCTGGAGAGGCAAAATGTGGCACTGGAGGAGAGGTTTGAGAAACAGATGAGTGGTAGGGATTAGTTAAAGAAAGAAAAATGATGGTGAATGCCTCATCAAAGAAAGTTGAAGAAAAGGAAGGCAGATGGAAGTGAAATATTTTGGGAGTATGATGCAATAGTTTACTAGAATTAACTTTCTGACTAAATCTTCCACATTAATCTAAGAAACTGTCAGCATTTTATGTTCAGCATGGAGATAAGCAACAAAAACAGACAATGAAGTATTTCTGAAAAGGTGTTCACAGGGAGAAATCCTGTGGTCCAGAAAAGAAACATCTGGAGGTGTACTTTGTTATTCCACAGGGACAAGGAAATTGATGAAGTGTTCTCTATAGTGAGAGAGAGCTGGCACATGATCTGCTAAGCCATAGGCCACACCCCTTTCGGGACCCAAACTCTGCCCAGGTAAACAGAAAGGGTGTGAAAAATATTCCAGCATGTGAATTACACTTCACCAGCATTGTGTACTGCAGATAAATACTGAGCTGAACACTTTTAAAATTGAAATTTCTTACCAGTACAAATTAAATGGTTTCCCATTCATGGTAACAAATATGTTTGTAATTTTTTTTTTTTCCATGCTCAACATCTTTTTCCAGATTGAAAAATAGAAAATATGATCTGGAAGCAACCTTGACATCAGTCAGAGAGAAATGGTTAGGCTGTGTTCAGAGCTAACCTGATTTTAACAGAAAAAATATTGTTCAGATTCCCGAGGGATTATTGATGCTACAAAAGAGAAAATTTTGTACCTCTTGAATGTAAAAATCCCAACATTTGGATCATAAACTTCAATTTAAGATCACTGAGAAAAAGGATATGCTAAAAATAGGAGAAAGGACAGCCACATCTAAAGGAGATTGTGCATATTCCTAGGACAGGTGCTGAGAGAAGTTATGTTAACGTATATAAATATGCCCATGGTAGCTTTAATTAATTTATTTTAAATCCTGATGGACTGAAGAGTTTTCAGAATAGACTTCACAAGATCTCACAGGTCATTTAGTATGTGGGATTTTGATTCTGGGCTGGGACTTGGCAGGAGACATTTACTGTAGTGACTGAGAAAAGCTGCATTTGTAGACTCTGTGTATATGGTATCTTAGAGTGGAGAGGGAAAAAACAGCCTGTCTGGAGCTGATGAAGTAAAATTAAGATTTATGAACTGAGTAATTTGGGAAGGTCTCATTTTGTATATATATTATGACTAGCAGTACTGAACTCCTACCCAAGGGCTCCAGAGTGTATATAACTTAGTTCTCACTGTGTGTGCTGCTATTCTATCTTGATAGATGAAGGCATGGAAACAGAAGACTTGGATATGCCCTAGGGTATTAGGAAACTTGGTAGCAAAGCTCTGCAGAAAATCTGCAGGTGCTTTCTTTTAAGGACAACTACAAACTTCATACAGGAGTGTTCATTGTGTTCCTTACTCACTAAGTCCATCTGATTTATGCAGCTTATACCTGAGACTTAAGAGATGCATCAGGTCAGAGCCATGCCAACAATTCTGTCAGGCTTCCATATATTTGCTTCATGATTTTTCTCTTCACTCTCATCTCTTGTCTCTCTCAACAGTTTTTTTGATGAGCACAAAAGGTGGTTTCAACTGGCTGGGACTAACTCAAGCCAGAGGAGAGCTTAGGTGGCCAAGGCCATCCAGACTGGTGTGATATGAGATGTTATAGGACAGAAGGAACAGGGAGAAACACTAGAGTCATGCAAGAGCTGGTTTCCTTAAAATAGAGGAAAGCAACTCCATAACATCAGCTTCACGCCAGAGATGCAAATCAAAGATTTTACAGTTTTCTGTGATGAAAAGAGATTACAGTGTAACACAAGTGACTTGTCTCGAGGTGGAATACTACAGAGTACTGTGTTTCAACAGACACAGAAGACAATTTTTTTAATTAATTTTAAAGTTAAAAAAAAAAAAAAGCAAGAACATTCCTGTGGGATTTTTATCTTGGTGCAAATATTTCTTAGGCTATAAATGAAATATGTTTGGTTTTTGGGAAAGACACAAATCCATCAGCAGAAACAATAGGCAGAGGAAGATGTTTTGTCCTTGAATCATTTGTGCTTTTCTATGACAAGCTATATTTAAAAGCATTTAATGAGGAAAAAAATCATCTGTTTATGGATTAATTTGATACCAAGTGTCAGTGATGAATGGTCAGCTGCTATCCAAGGCCCTGGCTTTCATTATTGAGTTATTTAATTACATGTATGTGAGTACTAGAGAGAATTGAGATTTTTCATGTTTATTGAGAGGAAAAAATGTCCCAGATTTGGAACATATGGTTTTTAGTTCTCACTTCCACTACAAAAATCAAGGCTATATTGTGTTTACAAAGGACGTCTGATTGGAAACTGCAGCAGAGATCCTATCTCAGAGGTAAAATATATCTTTAGTTCCAAGGGGAATTGAACAAATAGATCTGTCCTTGTTTTAATAAAGTGGCCAATGAAAAGCAGTCTGAAGAAGAAATGTAACTGCATCCAGCTGATGCTTGAGACGCAAGAGAGGGGAGCTTCAGATTTTACTTGTGGTTGTGAACAAATCTCTCAGGGCTTGCTTGTTTTTGTGTCTCAAGAAATGCAGTGGTTCTGGCATGTTTGTGTGCTCTGAATCTCAAAAGAGAAATGTTTTTGCGAAGTATTTGGCTTTCATATGCAGGAAGGAAGCCCACAGACCCTATAGCCAGACAAACTTCCTCAAACTGGAGATGCTGAATACTGGTGTGAAGCAATAGTCCTATTGAATAGATCAAAAACTTGAGCACTACCCTGCTTGCTGATCATTTCATGGATATGAAAAAGAAAAAAAAATCTATATTTTAGTACTCAACTCCATACTCCACTCACTACTTCCTTTTATAATTCTTCTATTTAGTTTAATTTCTTAATAATTACTTCCATGAATACCAATTTCCACCATTTTTTTAAACTGTTCTTATCAAACAATACAGTTTTGCTTGTATATATTAAGATTTATCACTGATTTCTGCTCAAATACAATTAAAATTATCATAAATTATATATTCCATAAATCTGAAGGGATTTTTCCCTTCTATTCTTTTTTATTGTGTTTTTATTTTTTCATAATAAGCCATTCTTTATTATTTTTTCAGTTTTAAAGATATCGTTAGACCATAGATATTATTCTAAATTTGAAATATTTCATTCATTAGTGGTCTATGTAGGAATGAATAGTTGCACTTTCAGAAATAATTGTTTGCCTAGCTAGTACTGGTCATAGGATAATTAAGTCACCATCATCAGAAATATTTTTTGTGATTGGATCAAGCTGGAGCTCCTAAGTGAGTTGTACAATTCTCTGTGTTAAACTGTCACAGCTGGAAATTGCCAGTGATTTCTTCGGCAGCTATAACATCCAGTAACTGAAGATTTACCCTCTGGAAACCTAATTGAGCACTACAGACAGGTAGAATTACCATTCCCCTCTAGCTCAGCTAAGGGCTGTTTAGCAGAATTTTGTTTTAAACTCACATCTTTTTTTTTCTTTCATACCTGGTAGATCAGTAGATACGGGCATGTTTTCTAGATTTTCTAGTAGGTGACTTCTCAAAAATTCAGTTTAGTCATGAAGGATGCCAATGCAGACGGTCTTTTACTTTGTTATTAATCAGGACACCTACACATCCCCCTTGTGAGCCAGCAGGAGAGCATAGTCTCAGGTGTATTAATGATTTCTTCAAGATACCCTCTCCTCAGTCTGCTGTGGTCTGTCAAGATCACAGGGAGACTGAGTGCATGTCAACACATCTACTCAACATAATGAATCGCATAATGAGTGGCAAGTGCAGACAGAACAAGGATTTATCTGTGGGAGAAAATAAATATTATAGAGCAAAATTATAGTGTGAGTCAAGTTACCTTTGCACAGTTTTAATATGGCATACGAACACAAAACAAATTATGGACAATAATCGAGTAATTTGCATAATTAAAAGTCCATCATGGCTAATTTAGTCTGACTCTAAGAAATAGTCTGAACCCATTATTTCTCTTACCTCTTCTTTTGAAATTACCAATTATTCTAAATGTATTTAAAATTAGGCAGTTACTGGCCTTACTGAATGGCTTTTATTTCAACTGATATTCTGTTTTCCTTGAAATCCTAGAAGATTTCTTTACAATGATATTTTATATCAATCTCTAGTTATCAAAATAAGAATTTTTAATCAATGTAAATTCAGTAATCAATGCAATCAATGAAAAATTTCCAGAGTTAGAAGATATTTTATGTTTCTCTGACAAGATCCAACCTGCATAGGAATTTTCATTTCCTTTAGTCAATTTCACACGCAAACACACAAAATACAAATACATGGCACCAAGATTGAAACTCAGGAGGATGGTGAAGACTTGAATTTTATTAAAAGAAAAGGTGAGAATATAAGAGCTGAATATATTCCTTAAAACAAGCATCTAGCTAAACGTCCATATTCCATTATTATAGGCAATGGGATGCAAGAATTTTAGGGCAAGAAAGCTTGTGCCTGACAAGGAAGGCCAAGAGTCACGAGATATCCGTGGCTGTAAAAATTTAATTTCATTGTATCTGCCACCGGACTCAGGCTGTAGTGGAATGACCCTAGGTAGCTTGCGTGGGTAGGCAGGATCACTCCATGAGAGTGCACAGAGCATGAGCATTGCTAAATGTTGGGGTTTGTATTATCATGATATATATTTAGAAAGTGGGGAAGGAGATGTCTTCAATATGCTGCCCTAAAAGTGGAGATAAGCACTGCAAAAGCTCAAACATATCTAAGTAATGATTAGGTCCATCTTACAGCATAGTCCAAACTGCTGAATATCTGTCCTCAAAACTGCTGGAAGAAAATCCGATTTATATGGATTGCTACATCTGTTTGTTCATTTAGTAGGGTTAGAAAGCATGGGCTGTTGATAAGAGAAGTTTAAGATACACAAAAAAGCCGTTCTGATGAAGTGAAACTATTCTAGGAATTTTGGTGGGGTTTTTTATGTTTAAAACATCACTTCTTACTAGTCTCTTCAAAAGTTGTTTAGGTCTATTACGGGATGGAAATTTATTTACCATGTTGCCAAAAAAGAGCAGATGTGTTTAATAAATATTTGTTAGGTATTTGGAAGGGGAATATGTATATCCATTTCATAAAATCTGACAAAAGATCAAAAGTTTGAAGCAGTATCAATGGGCGATGAGTACTATTCTCTTCACAGACCTTGTCGGCTTGCTCCATGTCCACAAAGGGGAGACAGGTTTCTATCATTTTGGTGGCAATTCCTCATAATTTTGTAGAATTTGGCATAAATGCAAAGGAATCTGATGTGCCTCTGCTTGAAAAGTTCAAGTGGAAAGACTCAGCTGTGACTGGAAACCAGTTATCTTGGTTCCAGTCCTGGACAAAATTGACTGTTCATGAGTGCTTTAGTGGAAAGAATAGGGCTCAAGAGTAATTTGTCTGACAAACCTCTCATTGAAGTTCTCCACAGAGACTCATAGCTGAGTCAAAATATTTCCAATGGTGATAGAGGAGATTCCAGAGGTAAAGTTTATGCTTTTCCAGTATCTGGAAGAAAACAAAACAGGAAAAAAGCCCCAGTCTGATGGTAGAATTTGTAGATAACCCATATTAATGTGGTAAATAATGATTAAGACATGCAGCACTTCGTGTTAAAAAATGTGCATGTCCTTATAAAAGCAAGTACAGACCAAGATAAGAAATTTGAGCTATAGTTGAAGAAATTTGTACCCTGATGAACAAAACTCAGAAAAGGCTATTGTGTGGAAAAGTGATGCAATATGAGACAAAAATCATTAAATATTTATGCCCATGTATAATACATGTTTTGTGTGCCAATTCATATAACATTTGTATTCGTGTAAACACATCCAGGTATGTGTATAGCATGGATAGCATATGTAGATATATGTATAAATGCATGCAGTACACAGTATCACATATCAAATACGTGTATGGGGATGCTTACCCTACCATATAATTTCTGTGTTAGTAAATTATATGTTTATAATAATATAGTATTATAAAATAGCTCTATATTTCCATATTAGTAAATGTGTAAACAGAGCAACAGTGAACAGAACTGAAGTGATTTGATTTGTGAGAGGTTAGTAGGGAAGGTAGCTTGGAAGGTAATTTGATGGCAGTATGGACCGTCATGTGGGCAAAAAAACCCCAAGTTATTAAAGAAAATTTAATAAGAGCTTTAAATTATGCATAAGCATATTCCACAAAGTCTTTTTGCTTCTGTGCATATCAGGCCCAATCTGGGGAATAAGCACATGTGTTGCTCAATTTAGATTGAAGGCATTTTAAAGAGAGCTGCCTCTACTGCAGTCTCTTTAGAGAAATAAAGACCTGATATGAAACAAACAAATAAACAAACAAAACTATGACATGGGTAAACTGATGTGGTTTAGGAAAATAGAATAGCATTCCAGCGCTAACCTTCTACTGGACAGGATAATGGTAAAATTTCTTGCTTGTTGATAAGCTCTAAAAAAACATTCACTGCGATTTATTACTGAGTAGGACAGAATATGAAATGTCTTTAATAAGTTTGCTGAATAACCTACGTTGCTCTTTGTTTAATCATGTTAGTAGTCATTTGAGCATTTAATTATGTTTTCAAAGGTCTTAATGGGAATAGCAATATTAGCTTATTACATTTAAATAAACCTGAAAAATACAGACGATTAACCTTCCTTGTGCAGCTTCATCTTTCCAACAGAACATCAGCTTTAACAATTACATGTTTTCTAATCAATACTATTTTCAATAGTATTGAGTATATATAAATATATATGTATATGAGAAGTTTAATGAATATATTCCTTAATAAGAGGAATTTTGTAGGTCCTAAATGAATAAATGAGAAATAAAATGAACCTAACCCCAAAGAGATTGAATATAATACAATGTCTTTTTATTGACATGCAATAATATTCATTCATCTAGTCGCAAGTTACCAGAGGACAGATTTATCTCTCTCATAACTCCATGAAATTCAGGAATCTGCAGTTATGCCAGTGATAAACTTGGGCCTAGATTTTCTAGAATTCTACAAACCCTCAAAGATCCTTGATCTCCAAAAAGCATTTAATTAATTTAACCAGCTTCTTGCCTGGGAGATACAAAAAATATTTAAAATATTTTGGGTTCTAGTTTTAGTCCTTAAGTCAAAAATAGGAAGTCCTTCAGACTTCAGAGGTATTTTGTGACTATCAAGGAAACAGATATGTGCATGCAGTATGCAAGATGAATGGGGAATTTTTCTTAAAATAAAATCAATTCCCCCTAACAATGAAATAAGGCTTTTGTTTCAACTTAAGTAGCTAATGATTAGGGATCTCTGTTGAAATTTCAATAGAACAGGAACGCAAAAAAAATTTTATCCAAAATTTCATTCAGACTTGAAACTGACATTTAGGATGTGCATTTTTTTTTAGGTTTAGAAACATGAGAGAAGTAATCACCTCTCATTTGATTTATTCACTAGAATTCTGTGCTTCTACTTAGAGGTCAAAAATAATTCCAAAATAAGATAAATATTCTCAAACTCTAGAGAGATATACTTTAGCTAAGATGGGTACCTTGGGACATTTACCAAGAATATTTTTCTCTATCTTGTGTTTTGGCATTGTCATAGCCATGCTGTGCAACTCATGCTCATATACATTCTAGATTGGGTTTTGACTGTATTCCAGTTCAATTTACAGAAATTTCTGTTATCAAGAAAACCTTTGGAAAATCTTTGGGTCATATACATGGCACTTTTGAATTAATCTGCTTTGCATGTGATCCAACATGCCTAAGAAACAAATATGCAACCCATGCCTTCTAACTATGAAAAATGGCTTTCTTGTTAAACTCCATCTACTGATAGCCATTAAATGAAGATATGTGGGTAGTACACCATTGAAAAGATAGCCTCTGGTCACAAGATTTAATAATAAGAGAGATTAAATGTATAATATATATATTATCCATATATATTATAATCTTTATTTTAAGAAGCAATTGATTATTTTTTAATGCAAAATAGAATTTGAAATCAGAAAGCAGTGGTTGGACAGGAACCACAATTGAAATCCTGTAATGCTCACAGAGAGACTGATTTCAGGCAGATTTACCCTTTTCATCAGCATGCTTCATTCTCTTTGTGTTTGTATATTTGATTACAATGCAGACATCTTTCAAAATATCTGGGAGAAAATCTTGAGCTTATATATTATGCCATGGTCTCTTAACTAAGTTTACAGTGACTTATTTTTGTGATAGCTGAACATGACCCTTGTTTGGGAACCTGTGGGTCAGCTGTTGAGGTGCAAACGGGTGCTAAAGCAATTCCTGCAGAGAGTGGAGGAAATAGGGAAAGAGTTGAAGCTGTGATAGATGCTTTTGAAAAGCAAACTCTAGTTACAATGGTGACAAACTTTTCATGAGAGGGAGCAGACAATACATGTCATGAGGTGGCTCAACTTTTCATCTTCAGACACATCTATTACTTTCACTGTGAGCACAGGGTCACTCACAACATGTTATGTAATGTCTCTGTATAACATTATTGAGAAAATAGGACAGTGCAAGATTTCAGGTAGAGGAGAAAGCACAGCATTTCTGTATTTTCCAGTTTTTCTAGTTTGGGAGTTTGTCCCCAAGAGAAATGGAAAAGGAATTTTGTTGTGAAAGTATAAAAAAGTAAGGAAAACAAAAGTGAGCATTGTCAACAAAAAGCAAATTCCTTGATTGCATAAAGAGTCAAGAAAAATAAGTTTTGAGTGACTAAGAAAGTCAAAGGGAAGGACTTTGTGCTGTGCTGCTTATTTTCAGCTGCCTTTTTTGAAAAAATACCTTTCCCGTTCTCTGTGCTGTGAAAACATAAGGATTTTATAGCTAATGGAAAATAAAACAATTTAAAGGGAATAGCAAACTGGAAAAATGTCAGTCCCTCCAGACCAGTAAACATTCCAGTATCTCTTTAAGGAACTTTTTAATACATTTGTGCCAAATAATACTTTAGCTTTATATATAAATAGTAGGAGAAAAGCAGCTATAATACTTTTAACTCTTCCATAATTTTGCACAATGCAGCCTTTTCTTGAAGAAACACTTCCACTTTGCAGAAGGCCGATCCTCCCGCTTTGACAATATCTGATTCATTCATACAATATGCTTGAACACAAATATAACACAGTGTTCTGTCCTGCTAAAGTAATTTTCATTCAACTTTAATTTTCTAGCCTCTGCTCCTACTGCAGTCCAGTTAAATGTTTTCAAAGATCACTGCCATGTCGACATTGAGCAAGGAGATCTGTTCTTTGAATCAAGCACAGCATTGAGGGGGGAATCTAGGTGGCCCAAAGGCTCATTTTCATACTTGCCATAATACAGAGGCAAGCAGTAGGTGTCAGAAGACACTCTTTCTTTGCAAGCTTTTGCAAGAAAGTCACAGATTAACTTAATAAAATGGGCTAAGGTTTCAAGTTGTTTCAAAATGAAATGAAGAGCCTAATATAACAGTGTCTAGAGAATGGAACTAGTCACTGGTGCTCTACATTTGAAAGCAACAGAGCTATATATTAAAACAATTATAAACCTCTGCTTATATCATGGTTTGTTATAGTTTTTGTATTTCAATTTGTTTATATTATTTATACCTCATTTATCTACAGTCTTAGTTCTTCAGGGTTTTGTGTTCTTTTTCTGTAGGGATATCTCCTTCATTACTGATCCTACTGTGGTGGCTCAAACATACCCATGTATGTGTAAGACAGGTGTGATAATAGTAAGAGTTCCTGAACCATTTCAAAGTCAAGGCATGATTTCACCAGTTGTTCATATACCTGTGTGTTCTCCTGTGTAAAGAGTCCCATTTTATGCTAAGTACAGACCTATCCCCCTGGCCAGCTGGGTGTTAGGCTCATTTTTAGGAGCTCCCCTGAGCAGTTTCTATGCAACCCACAGCTTCAAGCTGCACACTCCATAGAGTTTCTGTTGATGCTGAGACTCGTTTCTATACTGTGAATGTAACCAAAACGAATGCAAATGCTCAGACAGGAGCTGCTCCCAGCAAGACTCAAGGTTGGCATCCCAAATTACATTGTCAGCATACTTCTCACCAAGAAGCACCCATGGCAGATCTTCCAATTTACATCAATGAGCATGCATAGCTGACTTTAAAATATTGAAATTTTATGTATGGCCATTCAGGTTTGAAGCTAGGGCCTCCCCAACCCCCAGTAAAAATGTGGTGCTGCTGTGCCCCAAGCTGAGCTGTCTGCCCAGAAGCAGGACCAAAGCCTGTGAGGATTATCACATCTTCAGATACTTCCTTCTGGGCAGCTGATTAGGCTGTCCTTAGGAGACATCAGTCCTGCCTGAAAGGGCTCTCCCACCCCTCAGAGGGTTGCTCTAACCACTAAGTCTGAAATGCAAACCCTACTCTACATTTGTTGTAGGACCCTTCTTTACTCTCTTTTCCTTTCCAGCTATATTTGTGATTTCATATCTGTTACCTCTAAGCACCAAACCCTTTGCCTTTCTTGGGGAAGTAGGAACTCAGAACGGGAAAGATCAGCGCATAGAAGATGTGTGCACATATCTTTCAGAGATAATTTTCTTACAAAAATAGCCAGGCTAGAAAGAAACCTTAAAAAGGACAGGGAAGCTGAGAAAACTGGATGTTTTGGCTTTCCAAGTAGAAAGTCATGTTTTAGTAAGACAATATTGTAAAATAAACTGCTTTCTCTCAGGAATCAGCTGCACTGCTTTGGACTGACTGCACAAGAACGTGCCCTCCCTGCAGGGCACATCCCCCTGGCTCTGATGGGCCATTGACAACAGATGTTGGTCTGGTACCGGAGTCATCCGAGAGAAACCAAAGAGGCTGGGGCCAGAAGCAGGGCTGGAGATGAGCTGTGCCATACATGGAGGGGGGATCCATTCACAAGAACAACTACCTATAGGGATGGAAAGGGACCTGGAGGCTGCCCCTGCTGCAACACCTCTGGGACATGGACTGGTGGCCTCAAGGGGCTCAAATGGGGCTCTGCACTGTGGGCAGGGTAGGAGGAGCCCCAGAAACTTTGTGCAGGGGTAGGCCATGGCTATGGGTGTTTTCACCCATCTAAACAAACTCTTCTAAGCAAACTTCTGTTTCATTTCAATTGCTTGTAATGGCACTTTGAATGAGCAGTGAGTTTTAGACAGAATAAGACTAGTGGATGCTCTACTTTGAATGTATTTGGGTTTGTAAAAATAAGAAGAGGGGTAAAAAGATGCCAAGCTACCAAGAGATGCTTGCCAGGGAGTAATAAAGGAAAAGAGTCTGTAGCAAATGTGGCAGTCATGGCTCAGGGACTCTTGCACAGTCATTGACTCTGGCTGTAGCTAAGTAATGAGCATGTGAGGAAGGAGAGGACAGCTGAATGGGGCACAGCAAGAGGCAGGAAGGCAGATTACACTGTGGGATGCAAAATAAACAGCAAAACAAAAGTGCTCAGAAAAGCAGCCACTGCCAGAACAAGGAAACCAAACTTTCCAGAAGATGCCTTGGCAGCAGTCATCCTGTGGCTAAGCACAAGCTGGAAATACAATCCTCCCACCTCCATCCCATTTGCTACCAGCTCTGTCTTTCCATCCCTGCTTCTTTCCTCCTCTGCTATGGGGCTATTGCCATCACAGTTATTAGTTTTACTTTCTCTTCTCTTCTCTTTCCAGTTCTGCTTCTGGCATTCTGCATCCTGCATAATTCAATGAAAATTTTTCTAATAGTATTTCATAGTGATGGCTACAGCAAATGCTCCAGAAACACTGTGGAAAGAAATATAAATGCACTAGTAAAGGGCTGTAATTTTACCTGGGCACTATAACCAGCATAACTTAGTTGTACTGAAAAGCTGAACGATAGACTAGGCTACTGCAGAAAGCTGTGTCTACTCATGAGGTTGATAAATGTTTGAATTGTTACACAAAACGGTTGAGTAGAGGCATTTTCTAACCTTGTGATGAGCACTAAAAGGCAATAACATTTAATAACTAGCAAATTGTTTGAAAGTATTTATAAAAACAAAATAAATTGCAAAACCAGAAAGGCTTGCTGTTTTGAAGATTAAACCTAGAAATACTTTTCCATATGTTATTGAGTGAAGCAAGAAAATAATACACCTACATTTTTTAGAAGTTCTCATACAGAGTCTTAAATATCATAAATATGTTTGTCTGCTATTGGGAAGGTGGTTGTTTGTTTTTTTAATAGCATTTACCACCAACTTGTCTGAATGGAGATGATACTTCCTCTGGCAAAAGAAGAGTTCTGTTCTGAGAATACCCTGCTCCCAAAGTGAAATAAACTCCACCGGCAGTAAAGATGTTTTTGTTCCTGAAATTGTTTATGCTAAAGATTTTTCTGGCTTTGCTTTGTCACAGGAGAATGTTAAGTAAAGGTGTTAAGTGAATGTGAATTAGTTTAAGTGCTCAAAAGCCTTGTTTAGATGCTCCTTTTGAGACTCAAAGTAGTGAAGAATTAAGACAGCTTTGTGAATGAGGGCTGTGCCTTAGGGATTAATACATTTTTACTGCTGCATTTTTATTTTGCATGTTTAGTTAATTCAGCTTAACTTTCCTAACCATACTGGTGCAGGCATACCTCAAGGGACAGAGAAACAAGGCACAGTGGAAACCTATTCAACTACATTGTCTAAGTGATGACAAAATGAAAGATGAGTTAATTGATTGCAGATTTTTATTTTTGCTAAATTTGAAGAAGCATTGGCTTTGTGTACATAAGCATGTTGAGGAAAGTTAAGTCAATTTAAGTGAAAGAATGAATTCAGAACACATTAAATCACTTTGCCTGAAAAGTCCCCACTATGACCCTTTCATTTTGAATAGTAGGGCGTAGGGTGATGTGCTCTTGTAGTTTCATGTAGCTTGACTTTCTTGGTTGTATCTTTCTACAAAAGTTCTATGTTACACAAATATGTCACACCTACATTAATAGAAATGTTACTTCTGGCCCTTTAATAAGAGTAGCAAACATCAAAGTCCATAAATGCACTAATGTAGATTTTTTTTCTCTGTAATTTTTGAAACTTTGTGCTTCTGAGAGGTTGGGAGTGTATTCATGGTCTGAGAAATGTTTGAGGGTTTGGCTTTTTTTTCTTTTTAAACAATATTTCCTGTTCGAGAAACCCTGGGAACTACTTTTTTATCTTGATACTTTGTTTTGGTTATGCTGACATAAAGGGCTGAGGGCCACCAAAATTGCCTCCAATGATCAAGGTTAATGGGTAGAAAATTTGCACTGTTTTGTGAGTTAAGGTTTTGTGTATGCCTATTTTTATTTTTTTTTTTTTGTTTTGTCATCATATATGCTTACCCTAGGCATCTAACCTGGGTATCTAGATTCTCTTGGCTCCATTCCTGGACAGAAAAGAGAAACATCAGCTTTCACAAAGAGCACTTCAGAGAATCTCTCTTTCTCTCTGCACTACATAATACCCAAGTTGATTACCTGTGCGAATAACCTCGTGTCCTTATACAGATTGCCATTCTTCCAAAAAGTAAAGCAGAAAATCAGTCTTTAGAGCTTGTTATCATTCTAACTTCTAAGTCTGTTAACGACTGTGTGCCTCATTCTTCTCTGACAACAAACAGTGCTACTGTCTCTGATTGAGGTTATCATATCCTATCATATCATATCATATATCATATCATATTTGTTAAGGTAACGCATCATCTTGGTCACTGTGTCTGGCATCAGCTCTCATCTTAGAGGGAGGTTTATGCAAAGAACTTTAAAATAAAGACCTTTTAATTCTACAGCAGCTATCAGTTGTTCACTTAAATACTTGGTCTTCAAGCTGGAGAAATGTCTGGGTCTCCAGCTAATGGGCGGCAGCTGAGCACATACTGCTGTTTACTCAGGCTTTCAACAGGAAGCAAGCAACACAGCGTGAGATTAGTGGCTTGATTAGCTGTTTGATGTATAATGTAGAAGCGTGCCTCTGAGGATGTGATCTTGTAGAGCATGGCATGGGTTTTTGAAAAGAGGCACAATATATTTGTACTGAACCTGCTTTAGCAGCTTCAAAACTTCCCTGCTAGAGATGGAGCCTGCTGCAAAAGCATTAGTTCTTTTATACCATCTACAATTCATTGATAATAGATTCTTACCCATTACATGCTGAAGGCACTACTTATTGGTAGAGCACTTGAAGAATTTGCAAGGGTTTTGCATTTTTTTTAGTAAAGAAATTCAAGAATGCCCATGGTTTTACACTGATTTCAATTATCAGAATGACACTTCATACTTCAGTAGTTTCAAAGATAAGTTTCAGTGCTCATGTGTGGCAGACCTCCAGGTACTGCCTGACAGCAGCTGGGCAGAGTTTGGGTTCTGATATGCCTCCTTTAAAATGGACAGTCTGAACTAAGAATACACATTGGCAGATGAAACACTAATGGTTTCTCTTCAGGTCTTTCAATTTAGATTCAAAAGCTACCAGTTCTGGGGAAGCTATTACAGCAGTATTATCCAGAAGGAAATTAGCTACAAGATGGGGAATTGACCTGTTTTCTGCCTGTTCGTATTGCAATTCTTCATATACATTTGAGAACTATAAAAATAGTTCTGTGGTCCATTTTTGCAACCTGTTAATAGAGGGAATAGTAGGTTTACCTGCTCCTTTTAGTGGCAAAGAGGTGTCAATAATGAATTATTAGATCCTCTAATGGGAAGAAAGCCTTAGAGCAGGGCTGAGAGTGCTCTTTAAGAGTTTGCTGAAGCCTCCCCTAAGGGAAGCTGATCCTTTCCCCAGATACTGCCTGTGGTTCTGCTTGTTGGTTCCACCGCATGTGACAGATGGTGCTTAATGATGTATATGTTCCTTATATGCAGCATAGCCAGAAATTAACCTTGTCTAAATTGCTTATGACAGAAAACGTTAAATTATCACTCAGTTATGCATACTTGCTTTTCAGTGCTGCTTTCATTCCTTCTCCTTCAGTTATATTTTGGGCCTCTAAAAATACTGCTTGCACTTATGGTGGCTGGTAGCTTAAATTTTCCCATTTCCTTTTAGAGAGTTAGAGGATAATTATAACACATGTTCTTCTGTAGTTAGAAGTGAACAGAAAGTCTGTTAAAACTCTATACAAAATTTACTACAATGCTATTTTTGGATATCTATTCTTAAAAGTTCTTGGCTTAAGCTATTTAAAGAATTGTAACACTTCTCAGCATTTTACTTCAGCTTTTACAGTGGTTATAAAGCTGATGGAAAACTGGCCCTTGTTCTTTTTCGTACCATCATTCTACAGCATTGCCATTCAGACATAATTATTTTGGACACTGATATGAGCTTTTTGCTCCATAACAAAAATAAAGTGACTAATGAAAAATTGAATGCCAAATTATGTATACTAAGCAGAAAGCCAATGTAGTTACTTTGATGTGACACTGAGATCAGAATTTAGCTTCAATCAGAAAATGCTGTTGCCATCATAGCTAGTATGGAGATAAATTAACTCAGTTTTTCATGGCACTGAGATTTATCTTACAAGTTGAAATAAATGATCCACCCCTTCTATACAAATTAAATATTTAATGTTGTGTTTTTAGAAGCACATGTTCACTCTTCCTCTGGTTTTTCTATCTTTAGTTTTGGGTCTTGGATTTGTGCCAAAAACAGGATTATCTATGACAAAAGAAGACAGAAGCAAACTAACCTTTTCCTCAATCTTAATGCAAATTAAAGGCTAGACATGCAGCAGAGTTTATGTGATGTTGTTAGAGAAAACAAACAGAAAGGTTACTAAAAGCTTCTGAGTAAAACATAGTGGGAACTTGCTGCAGCTACAAGAAGGAATATGGAAAAAGTTTACAGGTGATCAGTATGTGTAAATGGCACAGAAATTTATTACTGAAGGGAAGCTAATAGGGGTGTTTATGGCACAGCAAACATAAGACTGAACAAAGAGATGGTCCAGAGTGATGTTGAGCAAAGTAGTAACAAAGTAGAATATAAAGCACTATTGCTACAGGAATAAGGAAAAAATAGAGTACCAAAATTAAATCAGAACACAGAAGAAGAGTTCACAAAACTCTTTTCTTGGCCAGAATCATGGAAAATGAAAGCACAAAGAATTTATTTTGCTTAAGTGCAGTTTGTGATCTTATGCCAAGATTGCATTGCTTTCAATGACAGAGCTGAGAAAAGTTGACAGTTGTGGCTTATGTGGTGAGATCTACCAGGCAGCACATTTTTCAAGCTGAAAAATGGCACAAACCCTGGACTGGTATCACAGGAAACACAGTGAGAGTAAAACAGCACTGGTAGATGCATTAACCACTATCAGTACTGCACCCATTTTCTCTTTCCACAGACAGAAAAACAGAATTATAAACTTCAAGAAAAGCAGTGTCAGTGTAAACATAGCTCAGTTAGGTTACAAATAGTAGCAATTGCAGTACTAAAAAGTATTGATAGAAATAATAAATAACACTAGTAGTAATCATAAAGTCAATAACTTCTAGATGCATGTGTGCATTGTGTTCATTGTGTTTTCCTTTGACAAACTGATGGGAAAAAAAGGCAAAGATATGTTTGATAGAGGAGCTACCATCTTAATACTCTGTCACTATTAAATACTTCCTCTTAAAAAGAAGCCCACAAAGAATAGCAGACCTTTTAGGAGGAAACACTGCACAGACCTTGTCAGGAGTTTTATGAGGGAAGGCTAATTGTCCTTTCCTTTCTTTATTTTGCAACACTGAAATCTTGTGGTACCTGCCTTTCCTTCCAAAAGGCTAATGAACATGTCCTGATATTCATTTGAGTTTTAGTAATGACAGCAATAAAGCACCTTCCCCATCCCCTGTGACCTTTGTCATTAGGACTGTTGCCTGTTTTGAGGGATGTGATCCAGGCTGTGCTGACACAGCATACCCAGTGGGACTGTATGCCCTCACTGTCACACAGTGTGCGCTCACATTTTCTGTGTCCAAGGCAGACAGGACTGGCTCTTTGTTTGCAAGGGCTTTGCATAAATTAAATCTAGGTATTTCTTATGGGGCAGATTCCCTGCACTTATTCTGTTGGAGATTGTTCACATCCCTTGTTTTCTAAGCCAAACTTCCCAGGTCTATTTATTTTTCCTTAGAAAAGTAAAAGAGTGAAAGAAGTGGAGCAGTCTGGCACTGCTAAATCAAAAGATGTGTATTCGAAGTCATTTGTTTGCATAGTCTCTGTGTATACTATTAAGGCATGCCATTTAACCTTTTTTTTTCATTTTTGCTTCCTCTCCTTTAAAATCTTGCACCTAATATCATCCAGTAATTAATACTCAATAAATTTATCTATATAGTCATTTGCAAACTGATAATTCTCATAAATGGTTTATATTTGTTTAGTACTGACTGAAGCCAATAAAAACCCAACAGAAATTCTGCATTTCCACCACAGCCATTCCCTGTTGTATGTATTTCAACTAATACAGATTTGGCATGGGGGTTTCCTTGTAGCTGCAATGCATGAGGAAACCATAATTTGTTGTATAACCGAGTCCTTGGTCAAACCAAACAAAATGGAAAGAAAGACACATTTTTTGCAAGAAATGTTGGGTTCCATATATTTTCTTTACAGATTTTTTAACTCTTCAAGCATAGAGATTGGATTACATCGCTGACATTTTTGTTGATATCTCATATGTTTAAAATTACTGTTTAATCATGCATTAGCCTAAGTATCTTCCCTTGATTTGGGCAGTATATAGCCAGTTTTTCCCATTCATGACTGCAGTAAGCTATAAAGTTATAGGATAAAATACAGACAAAAGTACTCTACAGTAAGCTGAAGTTTACATAGCATTTTTAACAATATTATTAAGGTTGTGTAAGTAGGTTAATGCAACTACCAGTACAGTAATTACAGATTTCTAGGAGGTTGGGAAAAACAATTAATACCTTTAAAATGGTGGCTTGAGATTTCATATGAACCACTCAGTCCTGTTAATATTGGTTCAAAGAATTATAGCTCCAAAGACCCCTCTTTTCTTAAGAACTTTCCTCTTCAGAAGCAGATTTCCTTTCTCCTTAACCTTCTCCATGTTCTGAAAGCTTTCAGAGGACCTCTCACATTATAACCCCCATTTACTAGGCTTGAAAAGGCCCATGGGACAGACTTTTGTTTTCATCTGTCTTCTAGGCGGATCCATGCTAGCAACTGTTCTTGCTTTCAGGCTTAGAATGGTGGTGAAAGCAGATTCAGCAGTCACAGCCCAGTCTGCACACATCTCTGAGCAATGCAGCCAACCTTCTGCCCCTCACCTGGCTGGGTGGGAGCACACTGGCCCTCCCTCCACAACGCCTTGACAGAGGTGGATAGTCAGTTCAGTGTCAGACCTAGCCGGGTTTCCGCTAAGATATTTTTATTTTGAACTCAGTATTCCATGCACCAATACCGCCAGCACTGAAATGTCACAAGCTCAAACCAAACAAAGGGTGGGCTCACCCCACGCCATCCACCCGCCGGCTGTGGCACCACGGCCAGGACTGGGTGATGCCAGAGACCCCAGCAGTGAGAGGTCCAGAGATCCAGGTCCTCCACTGCAGCCTCAGCTGAGATACTGCTGTGCTTCCCTTCTTTCATTCTCATCCTTCAGTGACTTCCCTCCAGCATCTCCTTGGTGCATAGCAGAAATGACACCATCCATCCAGGAGCTGAGTTTCTCCTGAAGAATCAGTGAGAAGCTGTAATGCCATGTGGGAAATAGCAATGCCAGAATCATGAGAGAGGGGAGTTAAAGCTTATTGCATAGTTAAGAGGGATTTTAGACCTTCTGGTAACACTGAACCTGCCTGCAGCTATGAATCTATGCATCTGAAGGTTGAATCCTAAAGCTCCTATAAATGCCTGGAACCAGTGAAGCCCTTTACAAACTTCCACAGCATAAATGGGACTGGAGAGTAGTAGAGCCAGTTTCTGAGATAAAATAGAGTTCTTATGGGATTAAAACTTCTGCAGTGTTTTCAGTATACTCAGTTCCTGAAGTGGCATTGTCACATAACATTCACTGATACCACAGGACACCTGCAATGAGTTTCAGCCCATCTCCTCATTACAGTTAAAGTGCATCCATCATGTGTGGTAAGATAATATATATACCAAAGCATACCCTATTCCATGGCCAGAGACACCAGACAATGACAGCAGGGGAATTGAATCTCCCTCTTTGACACTCATATGTTGTTTGTGATGGTAAAAGACCTGCTTTGTTCTCCATCAGCCTTTGGATGGATGTGAGTGTCAGAGACACTCTGGCTACTTATTGGGTTTGACATTTGTTTCCTTTGCTGCTGCTTGCGGTTTGCCAGCATAGGTCCATGCCTATTCCAAATACAAAGTGAGAAAAGAAAGAAGCATAGACAAACACTCTGGTGAGTCCTTGGTCAACATTTATAGGATGTTCTTGAGCTGTAAATTTTTGGAGCCTATTAACTAGGAAATTATTACAAAGTAATAGTTGATATGAACGATCTGATTACTGTGTTTCTAAAATGGACAATAATGATGGTGTCACTGAGAGGGTGCAAAAAGCAAGTGACAGTGGGTCTTGGCAGGAGATCAGAAAGGTGACCTTGGCAGCAAAAACAATGCTGAATCCATACCAGAGCAAAATGCATGGAACTGAGCTCATCCATGCAGCAATAACTGCACTGATGCATGGGCTCACACTGGCCATCAGGCACGTGTAGTAAGAAATGCCTGTGGACAGCACACAGTGCCCACACCCTGGAAATGTTATGAGACCTCCTGCAGAAGTCTTAATGCTTTCAAGTAAGAGATTAAGTGCCGATCATTGATTTAATTTCATTTTTCATTTAGGAGGGCACTTAAGCCTATCTTTGCATCTTCCTGCCATATAATGTTAAGCTAAAATATTATGGTAGAGTTCAACACCTTGTAGGAAACTTACTCAGAATATTCCTCTTGGAATCAGCATGCACTCTACAGTTCAGCTTATCTATTCTAAACATCTTTTTGTCCTTGGATTTGCTTTTTTTTATTCTGTCAGCAAGTTCTGAAGGAAGCAAAACTTCATCCTCAACACACATATAGTCATAATTTACCATTTTCAGAACTACAGATTCTGCCAATTAAGAGATTTAAGGGGAAGGTACTTAATTTAAAAGGTGAAAGTAATAAACAGCTGAACTAGGTTTTGTAGACATGGACCACATATCATCAGCTTGGAAGAATCTGGTGAAACAAAGGGAAGATGATAGGCAACTAAATCTAAAACACCTGACTTGCACCTGTCTACATATGCACCAGTTATTTAATCTCCAAAGAGTGATGTTTGGTTACCTCATTTTTTAGCTTTTACAAAAAAGATTGAATTTACTCTTGAATAATATAAGAATATACTTCTTCTTTGAAAATAACTCTGTCTTGTAAATATTCTCTTATTTTATTATATTAAGAAAATTATCAGCTTATAAATGTCCAAACCCTGGTAAAGAGTGTGATTGTCTGACTAATTTAAAATTGTCATGTTGAAATCTGCTTAATTATCACCTGATATGGATAACACATTTATATTGTGCAATACTGTGGTGGAATACTTGTTGGAATGCTTGTTTCTGAATGGATCTCAGCTCTGTCATTAATCTTACCTCTGCATACCTACAAAGTGATGAAGATGGATGCAAGAGTTCTTGTCAGACAAATTTTCTTCCTTAATTAAAATGGTTTCTAGGAGCTTATTTATAATTTTTGATAAAATATTTGAGTTAATAAATAAATGCTTTGCTTTCAAGGTGTTTAGAAAGTTAATTTAAAAGTTGCACCACACCGACTGAAGCAATCGAAACCAAACAAGAAATCCAGAAAACTCTTGAGCCCTGGGACTCATTCCACATTAGTGAGAACTATATAGCTGCTTTGGAATGCTGTGAACTTCTACTAGTTTTACTGGGGAAATGCTAAATATCTGAAAAAGCAAGGCTTCTTGCAGTTGTAATGTGTCAGAAATCTCTGGCTTGAATCCTGCTGAGATCATCATGTACTTTTGCTGTGACAAATGAGTTTATAAAAATCTTTAGGAAATCTGTTCTTATTCACCTCTTGCTTTTACAAAATCATTTGGACTATATTTGTCCTTAGAGATGCTTTAGTTGATCTCTTCATCATTTGCTTCCCTTCTCCTAAACATTTTTTATACAGTGTAGGATTTTAAGAACTCAACCTGTCAAATTTTGCATGTTTTTGAATGCTGGTTTGTTTGGGGGTTGTTGGGTTGGTTTCTCTTTTCTATTTTGAAGAACTGCAGTTGAACTCAGCATTTACATTTTGTTTAGAAAAGACCATGTAAAGGAGAGCAACAAAGGGGGGAAAAAAAGCCCTGGATTTTGATGAGGAAACTAATGAAGGAACATGGCACAAAACTGGATGGCATCAAGCTCATGTCCTATCCTTCCCCACATTCAGAAGCATTCTGGCTTTTCACTGTGAGATGATTAAGGCAAATCTATTCATACTCACAAATCTACAGTACACGAGGCAAGAGTGCTGCAAGATAAGGGCTACATTTCCTTCTTCTCTGACTCTCCTCTTGCCCCTCCTCTTCCAACCTAGTGTTTGCCCTCCCGACCTTGAAAATAGGGTTGCACTCAGTTTTTTAAAATCTGTTTATTTTTTGCCTTCATGTTTCAGAGGAAGTACCTATTAAATTGTCTATGAAATGGAGTGGTTGAGAAAATTTGATCTCATAATATTTACATGAAGTAGCATTGCAATAATAACACTAGCTGGTGCTAAGAGAAGTGGAACCTTTTTAGTCAGGTACGGAAGGAAAAGTTTTATGACAGATGAATTCTGTAATAACAATCAAGTAGTCTGGAAACTTCTGCCTCTAACCAAGTGTGATATATTGAGGACAGTAATTTTTTAAGTTCTGCTTTTTAACAAGGCTTTGTTATCTATATTTACATATTTGTGAAAATAAAGGACTAAAATATATGAAGAAGAAACAAAACAGTGATGTTTCCAAGATGTTTTGATGTCAATGGTATAAGGCATTTAACTACTGTAATGAAAACCCCTAGGCAACATAAAAGCAGGTGGTGCCAAACTGCTGTTAAAATTAGACCTGGTAGATATTGCTTCACACACAACTGACTTGACCTTATGTGTGCTTTTGTGTTACAATGTACATTAATGTTTTGAAATTGCTTTGGGAATAATTAGCATTAGACAGGAAGTCAAAAGCCTCAGTTTTAGCAAAAAAAAAAAAAATTTAAATGCTTTGTTTTATTTCTAAAATTATCAGCTGTTTAAGCATGCAAATGCTGCAAAGGAACAAATTATTATCAATTTCTTCTTAAAAAGTTAGTTTTTAAAAAGTCTTATATTTCATTATCAAAATCCAGGATTGGTATTGACAGGGATGGATACATTTAAGTCATAGAAAAGCATTTTTTTGTAGCTGTCATTTTCAGATGGGCTGTGGAGTGAGCAATTTCACATCCTTTGATGCATGTGCATTGACTAATCTTGATTTGGCTTAGTTCAGACATGGGCATGTTCATTTTCCATGGTAGTATTTTTCCAAAGGCAGAAACAAAGTATGCTTTTTTCTGATATGGAGATGATGAGAGGGTGAAGAGTGCTTTCCAGAAGGTGTTTGCTCTCTTCCCTAGAGCTGTGCTGCCCCTGGCCTTGTAGTGCCACCACACTGAGCTTCATACAGCACGAAAAGCTTCTCTGGATATTTACTGTTATCATCCATGCACAAACATCATCCAACAGCATGAGTTCACATTAAACCAGTGGGACAGCAAATAATTTTTTTACATTGTACAGAGTTTTACAGAGGATTCAATCCAGGAAGATGTGAAGAGCCCGTTTCAAGCAGATTCTAAGTGTAGTTTGGTCAGTTCCTAATCAAATTACTTGAAAGTTGAAACCATCCTTTTTCTCCTACTTTAGGTTATCAGCCAAACTATATTGTTTGCAATGGCATCATAGCTCGAATAGAAAAACATAACTGTATTGGGTTACTGTTGCTGCAAGCAGCAGGGAAGTGAAGTCAGTGATCACAGTTTCTCAACAAGCTTCCAACATTTTCTGCTATAGCCACTGTAGTGAAGCAGCTTTGCCACACACTATTTTCAGCATTATGCTTCAGGACTTAGCATTTGGATGGACATTCTCCTTTCTTTAAACCTGTGCAAGAGCTAATATATAAACTTTTAATATGTATATTTGTATGTCTTGTTTCCTTGGCATTGGTAGATTTTTTTTCTGCAAGAAGAAGGAGAGAAATATTTCTGCAATAATTCTAATAATATTTTTTAGAATTGTTTATTTTGTTGAAAAAGTTGGATGACAATCACTTTGGCTTTGATTAATTTACTGTGGGAAGGAAACAGAGTCCTCTGGGGCTTTTTCCTTAATTCTCTGGACCTAAATTTGTTTTTTCTCTGAGGATGAAATCAGCTTCTGTGGATCTAATGCTATTGCTATATTCACCAAAGTGATACTAATATTGGGCCTAGGGGTGAGTTTATCACAGGGAATTAGGTTTTGTGGTGTTTTTCTCAGTTGTCTGAGCATTCTGATTTAACTTTTAACAGTGCACTTCCCTGTATCACCTTAGTGAGAAAAAAATCACAGTATAAGTTGCTCTGCAGTGAAAATATCTGTGATCCATCAGAAGCAGCATAGGGAATGCATTTCTTCCTTTCAATGTCACATGTACTTCAGGCAGCATAAATTTCAGAGGAACAGTTTAAATGGTGACATTATTAGAAGGGTGGGGTTGAGCTCAAGTCTAACACATTTTAATAGTATGTACATAGTTGTCTCAAGGCACACTAAGCACTTTGTTCTGTTGCCTAAAATGAGGATATCTCCTGACATTTGGAATGTCCTAAAGATTCTTAAATGTCTTTGTGGCACTGATAGCTCTAACTCATGATCTCTAGGAGTCTTTCAGTCTTGTGGTGCAGTAGCTGGAGGCTGAAAATACATAAGGTATGACACTAGCAACAGAATTACATCTAGGTGGGTATGCTCGCCATGCAGACTTGATCATACATATTCAGTTAGCCAGAAGACCAGTTTGGTTCACCTGAAAGTCTACTTCAAGGGTTGAAGCTTTCTAAAATAAGCAATCCAGCACCATTTGAGAAACCCTGTGATATCCAGTCCTTATGCTTGGCACTAGCATGTGAGTTGTCCAGCCCAGCAATGAGCTCTGATCTTGTCCATGTCTAACAATTTGGAATACATTTATAGTAACTGAGGCACCATTGATTTATTTACAGTGCATTTATTGCCATTCAAGCATAATATCTGGAGCATGCATTTATCTTCTGATCTCAGCTATATAATTCAAGATCTTGATGGTTTATTTATAAATTATCTGTCTGACATGTGTCTTGCTGACACTATACAGAAGAACCCTAAATTGAAATCTAAATAGATAAGAAAAAGTCTGCCTTAAGGTGTATCTTTCATTGAGTCGCATTTGATCCACCTGCCAAAAAATCTTTGGATTTAAGAAAATGGCCAGGAGGAATATTTTAAGTCTATATCTAATTTGAGACATCATGCTTATTAATAATAGCAATAGTCAGACATAGATTTGCAGTAAAGATGTCTGCTTATAAGCAATTCACAGTTTTTACTGTCAATAGAGAGACCTTTTAATGTTTTTACATTGGCACAAGGTTTAAGAGAACAGGTGGAAGAAACTAAGCATATTTATCAAAGATAAACGTGTCAACAGATATTACATACAAAAATACTGTGCCTGGTGCTGGAAGGCTCTGTCCTGCCCTAGAGTCTAAGGGAGTATTCCATGTGCTTCCCTGATTCTCATACCCTCATCTGCATTGCTATGGCTGAGAGCTTTCAGACAGAAAGGGAAGATGGATTTTGGCTAGGACATGCCATCACTCTTACGCAAAAGAGTTGGTTTCTTAATTCCTAACTTAAGATCTAAAGCTTATTAAACATACTTCATCCTAAAAATACCTGCTTAGGCACCATAACCAAGCCATAGATGTTTGTGTTTGAGTTCTCCTTTAGGGAACCTCCCCTTTAGGTGAACCCTCCAACTCATATTTCAAACATGTAAGAGTAAAACACTCTTTAAAGTAATTGAATTGCACTACAGTTTAATTAGTGACAATGAAGAGCAAAAAAGAGTGACAGTTACCTGAATAATCAGTGATTCCTATGTTTTTGCGCACATAGAAAACAATACCTATTGATTAAAGTATTTTCTTTTGTAGCAAAAATATATTCCTTGGCAAAAGTATTACACTTTATTGTAAGAAACATATTGATTAGTCATCAAATTATTATTTTTACAAGTAATATACTAATCATATGTGAGATATCAGGAATTTCTGGTATGTCGAATTGCTGAGGTAAGCGAGTCAAGAGGGTTCCCTCAGTCTTGCTCAAAGGAAATAACTCTCAAACTCACCAAGGAGTGTCCTCCTGTAGGATACATATTTCCCTTTTTTTCTGGAAAAGCTTTAAACTTGGTTGTGCTGGATAAATATGTAAAGCCCCAGATTTGGAATTATGGAGAATGCGGAAAAAATTTTAATTGTGATTTAGCTATTTTGCATCTCAGTATGGGGGAAAATCCTAAATTGTTCAGGGATTTCTTCCCTGGAGGACTGAAGCTTTTTGAATGGCTTGAGGGAGCTACAGTTTCTGCTAGAACAGGAACAGGCAAAAGAATAATGTTGAGCTGAACGCAGCCAGATCATGGATTGTGTCAGTGACCTTTGCATAGCCAAGAGCTGCTCAGCCTGGGCCACTTCTAGCCTTGGAGACAAGCAAAGCAGCTGCTGCTTTTTAAATAAGAGAGCAGGATACTTACTGATATTAAACAGCCTGTGATTTAAAAGTTTGCTCAATCAGATTTTATATGTAGGCACCAGAAGGCAAACTACCTACCCAGCTTTAAGTATGGTCCTTTGCAGGCGAGGGGAAGGAAATGCAGTGACTCTGTTTTGAATGCCAAACAAGGAATAAGTATGTTGTCTTCAAAATTGCCACATATGTTATATGTGCATAAAATGTTAGGCAGTAAATGGGATTGGATGCTGATTACATCATGCCATTTAATGTGTTTTTGAAAATATGAAAACTGGGCATCAACCCATGCAAAAGATAACATGAAGTCTTCTTGAAGCCACAGAAAACATTCCTCTTTCCTGTAGACAATCCCAATGTGCTTTTTTTCTCTCACTTTTGTAGAGAAGAAAATTCTAAATATATGTCTGAAATCTTTATTTTGCTCCATAAAATCTAGCTTATAGGGAAGAAGGTGATTTGCATATAAATTTGCAAGTTTTGTGTGGGACTGTTTGAGATTTTCCTGGGAAGCTGGATGGGTAACTGAAAGATGCTGTGTCAGCAGCACACACTTTTTTGTGGATGCTGGAAAGATTCTGTTTTCATTGGAAGTGGTATTTGTTAGAGTGCCTATCTGCAGTGCTGATTAGATATTTGCTACACTGCCTAGAAAAGAGAGCAATTCACTAGGAATAATTTTTCAAGGTTAATAATTGCCAGATACTACAGTTTTTCCTCCTCTTTTTAAGGTTGGGGGTTTTGCGGTTTTTTTTTTAGAGACAAGCATAGGTGGTATGTTATAGTAGTTGAGCTCCCATCTCAGTACATTCATTGGGTTTTCTGTATAAGTTTTTCCAGACATTTTCTCACACACCATCTCCAAACCTTTGTTTTAAATCTCTATCTGTTTTAAAATGCTGTCACCTGGATGGGTGGGAGACAGTATTTTTGACTCGTGGCTATTCAGTTGACCTGCCTCTAAGATAACAAGTGTGGACCACAACACTGATGAACCATACCATCTTTTCAAAGAAGCTTAGCTCAAAGGATGGCTTGGATGCTTGGCTCCTCCTGTGCAGTAAAATTGTGTCTGACATCTGTTTAATACAACTGCACGGAGCTTAGAAGTGAAGGGCGAGCTGATGGAAACCTGCTGCCAATGCAGTGTGTGTGCTCATGTAGTTTATTAATCTTGTCAGTTGTTATTACCGTTTTATCTGGATCCTGTTAACTTAAGATTTGTATGTAACTCATGGAAAAGATACGTTTTTGTTTTCTTTGTTCGGATATGAGAAGTCTGTTGGCATAAGTCTTCAAAGGCATTAAGTCAGTAGCATCATGGAAATTTGGCTATGTTTTGAGCACTTGAGCAGCTATAAAAATTAGACTAGGTTATTTTAACAGGCTATTGTTCCATAATCTATCTCATCTTTCTTTCTATGGTTTTTTCTTTTTATAACTTTCAAGTCATTTAAAGCTACATAGCTTTTATTCCAAAGTTCAGTAAACACTGTTACTTGGTCTGTAAGACTTTATGATTTCAACATTATATATCTACTAGATAAGTCAGCAGGACATAGAAACACAATCCAAATAGTGGAGACCTTTGTATATGGAAGAGTACCACTCTTTAACAGAAAAATTCTCAAAGGATTTTTTTTTTTTGTTAGAACAAAATAAAATAATAAAATATCCTTATGCCACAGAGGGGGAAAAAACTGTTGAAATAACTAATTTGACCCTTTATTTCTTTTGTTGCTCTTATTTGGTTACCCTTGATTGTTCATTTCCTGTTGCATGATCTCTTTACTTTGGACCCTTGGCAAATGTCACTTATTCTTTACATTTCTTCTCTTGACCCTCCTGACAAGACTAGAGTTATGTGTCCTAACACAAAGCTATGACCAGCACTCATTCATGCTTCCAGAAAATTCTTCACTACAGAATCTCACTATGTTCATGCTGAGTATCTTTACAATATTCTCTCTGCAGGCCTACCATTCTCATCTTGCTATCATTTTGAGGACGGAGTCTTACATTTATCTCTTACTATCAAAAATACTCTTTGCTCATGCAATGTGGAAAATTATTTTATTACCATTTGCAATACTTGAAGATAATCTCTATTGTTTTGGGATTTGTTGCTATTGCACCATGCTATGTAATAAAAACCTTACTAATAATTTACTTAATTACATTTTATGTATTCTTAAATAAGCCTCTGTTATACTGTGAGTCAATAATAAATATTTTGTTTCATTATTCCCAGTATTAAGATAATATGCTACCTTTAGTTTCTTTCAGTTTTGTCTTCAAGGCTGTCTTAACAAGAGCATGGCCTAAAGATTTCTGGATTCTTGAATTGTCAAGGTTTTCAAAGTGAAAAAAGGATGGGAGGTTTTTTTCACCCTCCACACAGGGGCTCTATAAATGCTATTCCCTGCACTCCATGTCCAGCTCAGTAGCATCAAGTGTCTTTTCACTGGGAGCTCCTCTCAAACCTGGCACTAGGGTCTAGGAAATTAAGCCAATGGTCTCTCACCCACACTGTTAATAACTTGGAGAGAAGCCTGTGAGATAGAAAATGAACTGGAGAAAACACAGATTTGCTGTCCTGAAATAATTTGAAGTTGTAATTGGCTCTTAATGTCATATCTAAGCCTATGATACTCCATCCAAGACCATGCTTCCTATGCTTTCCAGATATGCTTAAGGAACTACAACTTGCCTCCTAAATATTACTGTCTAAAGCCCCCTTTCTCTGATTTAATAGAGAAAATGCATTTTTTTAGCAATGGGAAGATATTTTAAGCTTCACAGTTAATTTAGATCTCTCTTCTTGGGGTGGTAGTCAGTTGTTTTTTACCACTATCAGTAATGTATTACTACTTTTGTTTCACAATACTGTGTGATACATGTGAGCATTCTTATTTAACTGTAGCCAGACCATATTGCAGTTCATAACACCACATATGAAATCCTCTAATTGTCTTTCAAGGCAAAAATAATAAAACTACTATCGCATTTCCTGGGCTAAATTTTGAAGGAAGACTGTAGAAGGTGCAACTTTGAGGAACTTCTAAAAAATCTCACTGAATACGTATTTCTACATTTGCAGCTAAACACCCTTAAAAAGTGTTCCCTCAGGTCTAAGCATTTTTGTAGCCATTGCAACAGAAATCTGAATCTTGGTTTCAGACTTGATTCTGCACTCTTTCCATGCACGTTTCTTTGACTTCAAGGTTTGCCTTTCATTGTTGGCCCTTGTGTGCAACAGTACTTACTATTTCAAACATTAGAGGTTTCTAAAAAGAGTTGGAAGCTTTACTAAGAAAATAGTTTCCCTTCTTAAACAAATCTGTTTAGTGCTGTTCTGTATGTTTTACTGCCTGAGATGTTATTCTCAGCACTGTAACAGGGAGGGAAGACACGGAAAGTGCTGGCTGAAACAGTGTCCTCAGCATTTTCCTGAGGCATTTACTCATTGAATAACAAGGTGTGTTGTGTATAATCTTTTGTTTCTTTTGATTTCATTACTATTAACAGATTTGCAAGGACCAGCAGTAGTGAGAAAAGGCTCCTCTGTGTTTTGATAGTCCACAGGTGTCATGTATCCTAATTGACACTTTAAGTATAAGCCCTGGAATTTGCTGATTATGATGCACAGCTTTTTCTGAATTTCCCATTTAATTAAATTGTTCAAGTTTTTTCATAGCCTTTTATTAAAGATATATTATATTGGTAATAATAATAATAATATTAAAGTTATTATGTTGTTTTTTAAAACTTGCTTTTCCTTAGGCCCACAAAGAATTTCTGTTTGTGCAGTGACAAAGATAAATAGGATACTCTTCTGTAAGAGATTCTTTGAGAAATTTATTTAAAATATTGTGTGGTAAATTGCATTCTTACACCTTCAAACTCTCAGATGAAGTCAGCAGGAGCTTTTGTGGACACTCTTGAGCTAGCTTTTATGCAGTCAACCTGGGAATGCCTAGTGTAATTGTGCCAGGCTGGAGTACAAGCATGAATTACATGTCTGGAAAGCTGGGTGAATAACAGGACAGCTAGCCTGAGCTAACCTCTGTGCTGCTTTGGCTGCACTTTGTCAGAACTCAAGTTAGCTCATTTAAAGCTGACCCTGGCAGGCTGACACACGCTATGGTCTCACTGTGTCCTCACACCTTGAAGTTCAGTGTGAACTTCACCCGTCTTTGCTATGGCTTACTGCAGTGAATACATGTTTCTCAACCAGATTTGTGACCAAAAAAAGCAGATGATTCAGGAAATCTTAACCTTGTTAATGCTGACAGCAAAACTCTTGCTCATTCTGTCAGGGATGGGATGGCACTCCACAAACATGAAAATTGCTCCTTTCTGCATCCCTTAAAAAGGGTAGTGTATCAAGGAAAACTTCTCTATATTGCAGTGGCAGTCAGGAAGGGATCCGCTTATGTTGATTCTTTTCCTTACTAAGTCAATGGTACTGAAAAAAATACATTTCTATGGCCTTGTGGTTGCTAAGGAAAATAACTTGGAATAGTGGATTTCTGCCTGACAAACAAAAATAATATTAATTGGACTATTTTCACTGTTAAATGTTGAAGAACTTGGTACGAACTCTGCTATGTGTCTGTTACTCAAAACAGGACAATTTCTGTAGTCAAAAGTGAACACATCCAGTTGTTGATTAGTTACAGCACGAGGACTGATGGCTCGTTTATCCAAATGTTACAAATTCTCCAGTTTTCAGTTTTCCTTTTGCGGTAGCTGTTGCCTCTGCTATATAAGAGTGGTTACCAAAATGTGGTAACTGTATAAATGAGGGAGAGAGCCTGTGGTGATACGGATGCAAAATATGCAAACAACTTTGGCTAAACATAGCTTTACCATAGTTTTGTTATATAAATGTCAACTTAAAATTAAATGTTATGGAAACATTTCTTTTATCTTTATGGACTCTACCAGCTGTACAGTTTTCTCAAGTACAGTTTACATTTATGATGTTGTTTAAATCTATCACATACATTCAACATGCACAGAAGAATTTTTTTAAAGCAAGCTATTTGCATTTGTTCAGTAATTACCCAAGGTCCAGTTTTAGTCTTCCATACGCGAGACAAGTTTCTGCTGACTCTAGGGGGACCAGGAGTCACTGAAGCTGTGATTAGAAGTTTGTTTTTTCCAGAGATTAACGAGCTGAAGACTTTATATTTGTTTGTTGCAGAACTATGGTATCCTGGGGGGCATTAGGAAGAGCATTGCCAGCAGGTCGAGTGAGGTAAACCAGCCCATCTACTGAACTTTACTGAGCCAAATCTGGAGTTCTGTGTCCAATTTGGGGCTACTCAAGACACAGGAGATAGAGAGCTCCTGAAGCAAGTCAAGCAGAGAACTATGAAGGGACTGGAGCATCTCTCTTATGAGGAAAGGCTGAGAGAGTTGAACCTGTTCAGGCTTGAAAAAAGTTGGCTGAGGGGACCTCTGTCTATCAGTATCTGAAGGGAGAGTGTCCAGGGGATGTTTCCAGCTCTTCTTGGTCACGCCAAGCAACAGGACAAGAGGCAATGGGCAAAAACTGATGCACAGAAGAAGAACTTCTTTACTGTGGGGGTGACTGACACCAGAACAGATTTCTTAGGGAGATTGTAGAGTCTCCCTCGCTGGAGAAATTTAAGAAACCTCTGCACACAATCCTATGCCATGTGCTCTAGGATGAGCAGGGAGGAGGAACCAGATGACCTACCAGTCGGAGTCCTTTCCAACTCTACCCATTCTGGGATTCTGTGACCTACCTTGTATCATTATTTTACAAATCATGGGCAGATTTCACAACATATTTTCCAATTAGGCATTTTTTCCCCCTTGGATATTTTGTAATGCCAATCCAAATATTGCATTTTAGCTCAATTTTCCCCATACATCTGAGACTTACCTAGGAACTGCAATAATAATTTTTTTTATAAAAGAAAAAAGCAGCATTGTGTGGGCCCAACCAGTTCCTCTGTTTGAGGCAGGTTATAAACATCTTTTGAAATAGCAGTGATCTCTTTATGTAACAACAATATGGTATTCCTCTGGTGCAAAGCAGAAATGTTAGGTACTATACATACAGTTAAGGCATTTGAGTGGCTCAGCCTCATAGTGTAGCTGTCTCCACAGAAGAGAACTGGTCATGAAGCTACAGAAGCTGGCAGATGGAGATTATTCCAGACATATCACTTCACTGTGAGTCATGGAAAATAGACACCAGCATTCATTAATGTTGCAAACCTGCTTGGCCTGACATGGGCTGGGTTCAGTGGTCATTGGATTAGAATTTGGAAATCAGAGCTCTCTTTGGTTTGTACCTTCCCTAGTTCCTGAAAAAGGATTTATTCTGTAGCAACACATAACAAGCATTTTAAAAGGCAAGATGCAAACAGATTAAATTAACAGATCACACAGGTGATTGACTGCCACTCAGAATGCCACATAGAGGTGGCAACAGGACAGGTTCTAAGGAGCAGGTTCAGGTGAACAAATGAAAATATGCATCTTCATAGAGCTGTTTCTTAGATTTTGTTAATCATTCACAGTCTGTATGCATGCTAAAAGTACAGAGTTTCCAGAACTGAGATTAGACAACCTGATAGCAGCAGAGTCTGTTCAGATCTGCAGACTGAGGTTCAGGAAGGGTCTGAGCCACAGTCTGCTGGTAAAGAACCAGCTTGGCTCCTCCACAAATCCTCCTTTCACGTCTGCTACCAGCCACAGCTGCAAGGGCTGGACAGGCTTCGGTCTGTGGTTGTCCAGACATTGAAACGCCTAAGAACTTCATAGCAAACTTTATTCCATGAAAAAGCAGACTCATATGGTAATATGAATTACCAAGCTGACCTTTCTGTTTTAAATTCTGGAAAAATCAATTTTTTTGGAGAAACTTTCAAGTGTTTCATTTAGCTGTCACCTGATCCACATGCAGCCAGCCACAGACTTCCTGAGGCAACTGGCAAAAGCAAGTGGGAGGGTTTGGAGTTTTTTCTTTTGGTCTGTGAAGAACAATCAATCAAAGAATTTTGGTTCCCTTTTCCTCTGAATGAGAAAGCTTCATTTTGTTTCTTGTGCTAGAGATCAAATCTAGAGCTAGAAAAGTTCTTCCTGCAGATCAAATTGTCAGGGATTCGGTAGTTTTGCTTTTCTCTGCAGTCAGGCCAAGTTCTGCCTGCATAGATATCCCTTTTCATGTGGTGCCTGCAGCTGTAGGGCCTTGTGGCTAGGCTATGCTCTCCCCATGTCCCAAAGACATGGAAAAGTTCCATCTCATGAAGTGCTGGTCACTCGTACTCTTCAAAAGCCTGTCTAAGTGACCTTCTGGTCACACCAAGTCAAAAATTCCAAGAATTATGTGAATATTCATTTTGTAAAAGTAATTCTTTATGATTGTGTACATTTATGTAAAAACCTTCCACCCCCACTGGTTGTGCTTGCATTGCAGCACACTGGCTGAAGTAGCCTTTTTGTCTTCAAACAGATCCTGTAGGTCTCTCATTACAATTCCTCATTCTTCCCCTAAACTGAAAAAAAGATGATAAGGTGGGCAGCTGTCACATGTGACCTACCTGGCCGTGGCCACAGCTAGAGGAAACACATTGTGGAAAGATATCACATACTCGCTTAAGAGATGATAAATGCTTTTCCAAATGAAAGTGCTGCACTGCGGGACATCTGAACCTGTGCCTGGGCATTTAATCGCTGCATTGAGCCTCAAAACTGCTCCACAGGCAAACGAGTGCTCCTAAGTATGGCAGCTCAAAACAGCTACTCAGGGCTTCTGTGCCTGAAGATACCAGCTAATTTCTGGAAAATCCTTCAGTGCTGGTAAAGAAATAATAATTTATATAATAAATACATAATTAGCATGCACCCTTTTTTACTTCACTGGCACAGGTTTGGTGATCTTTCTTGCCTTTTCAGTAAGATAAAATAAAACTCTCTGACAAGATAAAAGGAATATGAACAAGTAAGCCAAGTTATAGCAAAGTAAACCCATGCCTATCATTATAGTAAACACTGTGGCTGAGCTTTGCTCTTGCCTGTAAAACCAGCAAAATAGCAGGAAAGAAAGTGCTAAAATAGAAATGCAAGTAATGACAATACTACAGAGAACTGTGAAGTTATTTTTGAGTTCAGGGGCCTTGATATGGAGACTAGATCATCTTTAGGATGCCTTTAAACCAAAACCATTCTATGATTCTGCGATTCTGTAATTACTGTGAAGTTTGCAACTAGAAGAAACAAATGCAGTTAGGTTGTTGGGGTAAGGACAAGTAANCCCAAACAACAACAACAAAACCCATAACTGTTGGATGAATAGACTTTGAGGAGTAATGTTATGCTCAGTGTTTCTTATGTAAGAATTAGAACTACATGTTTAGAAAAAAGAAAAAAAAATGTAACTGGGCAGGCAGTCAGGTGTTTGTACCAAGCTGTGACCAGAGAGGTCACAGCCTCCTTCCCTCACCACTCGACTGGACACAACCTTGAGCAAGCTGATGTAATTGAACTTGCTTTCTGCAGGGGCTAGACAAGATAACTGCTGGAGGTCCCTTTCAGCCAACATAGGATTGCAATTTTTATAAACTTCCTTTGTAAAAGAAGCCAGTGTAACTTTAGTTCCCTTAGAGATTATTATGCTGATTCCAACAGACAGGTTCTTGATTATTTATTTGCCTGTGATTGTCTGAGGTCAGTGATGCTCTGGGCATACTAAAAATATTTTTATTTCATATAGTTTTATAGGAAAGTTTGACTAAATTCTTTTCTGTTGCTTTGATATATTGGTTAATTGGTTACTTTTTTATCTGTGTGTTCTCATATGAATGGATGGATACTGTTACATGATTTTTCAGTTAAATCAAGATACTGAGTCCTTTTCAACATTCATTCTGTAAAGCTACATAAATAAATGTTCATAATGGATCACCAAATATACAAGAAGAGCAGAACTTGTTTTTTACACATAAATATATAAAATGTTTTTGGCTCGCCCTGAATCCACTCTTCCACCTGTCAGGCTTCCTGAAGAATTAGAAGACAGGCAGACATGCATCTCTGTTGGAAAGAGAAAAACACTGCTCTCACTACAAGGAGGTGCAGTTGGCTGGTCTATCTCAATTAAGAACAATTCCTGGCTGTGCTGGAAGTGCTCTGTCTGGGTCTGTCTGCCATACATAGCTTAAACCACTAGCCTAGGAAGGACCAATTCTCAATCCTTCCAATCTTCTCCTGTGCAATTGAGTTAATATTTTAAAGACAGTTAAGAATTTAGACTCTCAGATTCATAATTTGCAAAAGTTCTTAATTGTCTACTCTGTACTGATTTTTAAGGATTTTTTTGAATTATAGGAGGCAAAATTACCCTGTATCTCAGCTTCACGTAGTTAATATGGGAAAACAACACTGCTGTGTCTTATGATGGAGTTTTCTGGACTGAGTATTCTGAAGAGAGCATTATGCTGTGTTGGGCGTCACAGAGAGATATTCCTTTGGCTCTCAAAGAACCAGCAAGTTAGCTCACAGAAGTGTACTAACTAACTGGACCTCCTTATATTGACAGGGGTGTTTTTCTCCTTCCAACAGAGATGCATGTCTACCTGTTCTTCAGTTCTGGGAAGTTACAATTGTCTTTACTAGCGTGGTCCATGCAACTAGTGAAGGCTACTGCTTTGTATATTGAAACTCCAAGAGTCTGACTTCAACTGTATGGTCAACAAAGGGATCTCCAAAGCTTCTTCTCCAGCCTTGGAAGTATGCAGTGTTCAGCAGTATGTACTCGCAGTCATCTCTGATCAAACTGTGCAGGTGGAATCAAAGAATCATGGAATGGTTTGGGTTGGAACTGACTTTTAAAGATAATTGAGTCCAATGCACCTGCTGCAGGCTGGGACACCTGCAACTAGATCAGATTACTCAAATCCCCATCCATCCTGGCCTTAAACACTCAGATAAGTGCTTACAGGATAATCCTGTGTGAAAAGAAGCTGATCTGCTAAAGTAAAATTCATATAAGACTACCTCTGTGCCTGCAACATGTCTGATAAATGCAAACTTGTTTCACACAAATTTCTGAGCAGAACAATTTTGGCAAAGAGTGAAAGCCACTGTAAGATAAAACGTTGGAAAGTAAAAGTACCCTCATGTGTTGTTTCAAACAGACAAGCAGCAGCTTTAATGTGTTTAAGATCAAAGGGCAAGTTTTTCCCCATATGGAAAGTAAGTGATCGCTTTGTGCATTTAATATTCTGCATAAGCGCAACAGTCATTCCAGAACATTTGCAACTGAGCATTTAATAAAATAACCCATTATTGAAACAGGAACATTATTGTTGCCAAAGCAGTGCATAAGCACAGCCTTGGCACCTGGAAGCCAGAGGTGTGAGCAGCAGCCTGACAGACAGTCCGGCAGAGGCAGGTCCTGCTCTGGGCACACATCGTGCTGCCCTTCCACCACTGCTGGTGCACTCCCCAGCCCCACCTTGCAGCGACTGCAGAATATCTTCTTTGGTGCACGGAAGAAATTATGTCAAACTCTTTCCAGTTGGAGTGATTATGAGATAAAAGACCCTGAAAAATAGAGGAAATGAGTCACATCATTGGGCTTTGACTACAGGGACAGACAGAACAAAGGCTTATTGTGAAAAGTAAGTGTTACATCTTGCTTTATGTTTCAGGACCTAAACAGCACTGCAAGAAGTTTTCTATTCTCAAAGTAGTGTGTGATACAGAGCCATAAGCTGTTTGTTGTACCCTCTCCAGCAAGGCCTAATGCTTGACTAAGTGTGTTTGTGTTCCTTGCTTTTAAATACAAAGAAACTTGGACATATGAGGAAATGGGTGAACATCCCACTGTCCCCTCAGTTTTGTGACTTTGTGCTGCTTTCCTGTCAATATTATATGAATGAGCATAGACAGGAGATAAGTGTTGCTGTAAATTAAACTCAGGAAATTTTCATTGTCATTTGAACCTTCCAAGATGGAGTTCTTTTGCACTCTCACATGCTTTTGCCATCAGGTTCTGGTCTGTTAGGACTGCTGCCTAACAACAAGAAAGGGCACTTCAGATTCCAGAAAGTGCAGGACTTATTTAGATTAGGGAAGACAAGACTAATGGTGTGGTATAAAACTGAACACCCTCGAGCTAAAGTGCCGTGATTGATTCTTAGAAGTAAGTTTAATACTAACAGAGCATTATGTTAGAAAAATATTCTGTGTTCCATTTATATCCTTGTTTACTACTGGGAGAAAACGATAGGAAATTAACAGGATTTTCTCTGCTCTGGTGATATTTATGAGTCAGCTCATAATTCCCAACACAAGCCATGCTTCGATTGAAGTCAACTGTAAGGTTTCAACATGAACCAAAACCCAGCTATTACTTACTAGGAGTAAATAGAGTTAGAGAAGGAATACCTAGATCTTGGTATCTTGAAGATATGTTTTAAAATGCTAATTCTTTATAACATTATGGCATTTTTCTGCCAAGTTTAATGAGCCCTGGCATTTGTGGCTGCTTATTTTTCTATTGTAGCTGTGAGGGACATTGGAGCTATAAGGAAGCCTGGACTTGTAAATGCTGTTATGCTTATCACTTTTTTTTTTTTTTAATTCCACCATAAATATATGGATTTTTTCAGGATAGGCTTGCTCTTGCCTCCCAATTCTCTTTTTTAACATTCCACAATGGAGTGCTAAAACATATTCTTCTGTATTTCAGTATATTAAATATGATAAATCATTCCTGTCTTAATCAACTTGCTGAATTGAAGCATCATAAAGTGATTAGATTAATTAGTATCTCTGATCTTTTTATCATTTTGTTCCATTCCTCTCACCGCCACCACAAGCTGATATAATGATGTGATACAATACACCTCAAAGCTCTGATGCTTCCACTTAAAATATTTTATTTTATTTTATTTTAAATATTTTTTAAAGTGCGCTTTATTTTCTTATCTATTATTCTGGTTAACATGTGAGATAACTAATGACAGCAAATAAATTGGAATCCCCATACAAACCCGAGTATCCCACAGATTCTTCATCTATATCATGGACTTGACCATTACTGCCAGAACAAATGCTATTTTGCAGCCTAGAAAGCTATTATTGGAGAATTTGTGGGTACTTCTTTGTCAATTGTGGGTACTTCTTTGTTCACATGTCTAGAAGGATAAAAAAATTGTAGAAGCAGCCAAGGGTTGCTAAGATGCATTCTTGCAAGAAATGGTTAAAAGGAATCCCATTTGCTCAGGTACTACAGACAGTATTTTTGTATGACTGTGAGTGTCCTTTCCTCAGAAAAATTCCCTAATTGTCAATGTTTTTGACTATATATCAGTGAAAAACAAATGTAAAATCAGTGCAAAATCTAGTTTGTAATATACTCCAGGAGAAAAATATGAAATTCATTTCAGATTGGTTCCAGAGCTCTTCAACAGAATGAAATATTTTAAATGAAAATGCACAGCTAACTCAAGTGCTTCCCACTCTCATAATCAAGTTAGGCTAATTGTCTTAATCCCAGTTTTTATAAGACTATGTCAATCAGGCACCTGAATTTGAATTATTAAATTTTCAATAGATTTTTGTCCCCATCTTTACTTTTGATTAAGATGCAAAACAGTACTGAAACCACAGAATCAAAGACTATTCTGAGTTGGGAGGTACCAACAGGGATCATCAAAGTCCAGCTCCTGGCCCTGCACAGGTCAGCCCCAAGAATCACACCATGTGCCTGAGAGTGTTGTCCAAATGCTTCTAGAGTTCTGGCAGGCCTGTGCTGTGATATATCCTCAGGATGTGAAATACCCTCACTGTAAATTACAGCTCAGTTGCTAAATAGGCTGATTTGATAGTGTTTTTTCAACACAATTGACATCCAGAAGTACTCATAAAAGATGTACAGGCAAGTCCTGAGAAAAATTTCATCCAGATACATGGTAACTCCCAGGAACTGTTTAGGAAAGTGGTGTTTTACTCAGGCCAAAATTATTCTAGTGGCAGTCCTCAGCATTTAATGGCGTAGACCATCTGCAGCCGTTGGGGGTGTTGTTCCCTGTCACATTACTCAGGGATCCAGCTGAATCACAGTGAGTGGGATTAACCCCAGAGGATAAGGTGGGCAGGCTCTTTTGCTCCCACACAGTGTGTTTCCTTCTTAGTTTTGGCTGCCAAAGCCAGTGCTGGCACCATTGGCCATTGGTAGTCGATTAGGCAATGAAGGTAACTGATGTCTGCCCCTGCTCAGCAAATCAATCACACCTTGGCTTTGCCAGACCTGCAGTCTGAGCACCAAGCAAACAGACAGTTCTTGTGGCATAAGAAATACTCAGCACTCCTACAGTCTTTCTGTTCTTTTACATTTGCCCTGTTACTTAAAAAAAAAAAAAAAAAAAAACACAAAACATTCAAACATGAGGTAGTAGCAATATTTTTATCTTAAATCCTGAAGACCCAAAAAGCTGATTTTATAGTGGATTACACTGGGGATTATAGAACACATTTCTTTCTTGCATATCTATACATATTTATATTAAGAATAATTGTTCTCATTAGCAAGACCTCTAAATATAGTATGTTAGCAAACACTTTTACAGAAAAAGGTTATTTTAGCACTTCTCTTTGCCCTAGGCTGTGAAAAAGGTTAGGAAAAATAGACTTAAATTTAAAAACTATTTTAAAGAAAAGGTTATATAGTGGTCTTCACTTCTCCAGCTTTATATTATAGTTCTTTAAAATTTCTCTATTTTGTTATAATAAGGTTTTTATCTTAATTTTTATATATTCTAAATATACATACATATATATATATTCTGCAACCTGTGTTCAGTGTTAAAGGCAACATTGTTTCTATTAATATTTTTAATTAATTTTCCTGTGAAATATCTGTGATCTGGCAAAGGTTGCTGTGTAAGCTACCAGACTTGTCACTGGGTGTTGGAGCTATTTGATGCAAAAGAAAAAACCTCCAGAGTTGTCTATATACAAATTTTATTTAAATTAAGCATTCACATTTGAAAATTTTTGGTCAACCAAAAGACCTATGCTTTGAGAGTGATAAAAGGAGCATTTTGTCATTTTCCACAGATTTGAGACAAATCAGTATAACTCTTTCCTATCATTAAAATAGTTGAAATATGGAGGAGCACATGCTTTATTCCTATTTTTCTCTTATCTCCTGTTGAATCAAATGAAAAAATAAGGTATTTAGGTCACAAGTATCTCTGAGCATTAAGAAAAAACATTTCTCATTTTCTTTTGTTTCCTTTTGAGCAAACATCCTTTTGATGCTTGCTCAAGGAAGTACGATACCTCCTTTTTTAGAACCCTGGAGAAACTTACCTTGATATTTTATTTTTTGTCTTTGATGGAATAGATTATCAAGTGTGCATTTAATGACACTTTTATTTGTGCCCCATAGGTACCTGAGCTATTTGATTTGCTTTGTTTTGATACCATCTCCTGTTATTGCCTCTTCATTGCTTTGTCAATAGAAGCCAAACACAATCACTTAGCAGACTGCTAAAAATACGATTCCTTAAAAATATGCCAGAAAAGAACAATTTAGGTTTACAACACTTTTTTCACACTGCAAATGTAGACTGTTTCATTCTTGATAAACTGTTCTAATTTTTAGAAAGAGTAAATATCCCCCAGAGGAATGAAAGATATTTTAAAAACAAAATGTAACACCCTTACAAAACTCACCTTTCTAAATAAGTTGCTTCAGCAGTATGATCAGTTCTTTAAAAAGACGGACAGGAAATTCAGTTCAAATCTCTACATTTCTGAAAAAGGTATCAATTAACCCAAAGAGAGAATATATTAAAACATAAGGTTGTTGTAATAGTTGTTTTTTTTCCTTGAAAATAATTTACTAAATTTCCTATCCAGTTTGCTTTCCCATTCTAAGATTGTGAGGTCTTCATACTTTACCTCCCCACGGATGGGGTTGTACTGTTTCTGGGTACAAGGCAGTGAAGTATCAAGCCCACAACATGCTACACTCTTCCACTTGAAGAAAAGGTTGAAGTGCAAGTAATTTTAAAGGAAGTCTACAGAAAAAATTTATGAGCTTTTTCTATGGAAGAGCGCTTATTCTCCATGCAGCTTTTGTCAAACATTCTTAACAAATTGTAATAACCTTTGTCATATCTCATTTTCTTGCATAAACAAGTCACTCTGAAACTATAAATGATGGAAAATTTAATCCGCATGGTTTGTGCTATCAAAACTGTTAAACTGTATTCTTTTCCACCATGTCAGCAGTGCCTTATCTGTTTTATAGGAATGTTGAAAAGATTACTTTTTAAGGGAGATACCACAGGACCTGTCTAAATGTCCACTTCACTCCTGCATCAGATGACGTTTTCTTTTTCCATTCTTCCTGAAGCTAGGAAAATTCTTCAGTGTTTCTCTTTCCATATCCTACCAGAGAGGGCATTCCCATCCACCTCCATTGACTGTCTGCTCAGAAGCACCAGGAGGTGCCCCGAGGCTGAGGGTGCTGTCAGGTTTGTGCTGCCTTCCTGCCTTGGACATTCATGTATTCATGTCTGCTCTGCCATGGAAGGTGGTACACCAGCTCTCAGCTGAACAATATGCAGAATTCCTCCTCTGTGGGAACTTGGCACCATGAAAATTGTGTGTATGTTTTAAAGTAACTCCTGGTCCATTAAATTATCTTTTTACTTCTGTCTTCCCCAGAAGCTGCATGGGATACTGAATATGTAAATTCTCCTTTTCACACATCAAGAGGGGTGAGAGTGCTGATAACATCTAGCCAAGGAAGATCTGTCTTTTTGCCTTCTGTGAGAATTTTTCATAAAAATTAATAGTCCCCATGAAAGTGTAACAGTGCTATGAAAGACTGTCTTTCCTTCCTTTTTTTAAATAGGGTTTTCTCTGGGTATTTTACCCATTTATTTAAACCTGTAATGTATCTATTGGTGCTATCCATCCAGTATAATCTTCAGCACTTTTATTTATCTAATGCCTCACACAGATTTTATGCATTCCAGGATTTAAAAATCATGTAAAGGCAGCACTTGGGTACTCAACTCAACAAGATCCTGATCACTCTCAAGCATGCATGGTCACTGCCCCTGGCTGTGGAAATAATTACGTATGGAGGGGTTCAAATAGCTTCTTTGTAGACTCAGACCTCGTGAATACAAACAACTTCCTCTAAATTTTCAAGCAACTGCATTAGTATACCAGGGAGAAAAGTAATAGCTACTTTTTGGTTGTAGTTAGAGTTAGAAAAAGCTTTCAAACATTTTCTACCTTCCATACAAAATCCAGGATAATGGCACTGCCAATGGTTTGCAAACAGTTTTGGTCATGATCCTGAATACCCTAACTTGTATGGAGATTAAATCAGACCTCAAATAAAACTGCAAAATAAATCTGGGGGTCTAATAGCTTAATTATACCACTTTAAGAGTGATACATTTTTATTATTTACAGAAGAGACCACAAAAGTTGGCAGATGTTTAACCTCCGATTATTTTAATTCTTGCAGTAAGTTATGTAGCAAAATAGCTCTTAAAGATCTTCCCAGGGTGTATTTTTTGTCCTTATGATACTCCTTGAGTAATTTTTTTAACAATTGCTTTAAGCTGAACATGCTCTTTCATATGAGCAACGCCTAAATCAAACAGTAGTAAAATTCTGCTGGAAATTACATAAATGGAGAATTGGTAGGTCCTAATTAACCAATTAGAAAAGTTTATGAGAGACAGATTGATTAAATATCAAAGCTTCTGAGTTATATTATCTTTCATAAACTGGCTTTTCTCCAATTAGTATATGCTTTCAGGAGCAGGGGAATAAGATGAAAGGATCTGCAACAAAACTGATTACTGCTGAAACAAAATGGAAGTTGCTGCTTTTCATAAAATACAAGGCGATGGCAGTACTTGAATAATTTTATGGGAAGTTTCTGCCTAAGGCATATGTTTTACTGTCTGATACTGAATGCATGAGGAAAAACCATCTGTTTTTTTCAGCCGAAACAATGATATGATCCAGATTGAATCACTAGAGGCCAAATATAATTGCTCTGTGTTTTGCTTTTTACTACTCTCTACCTACAGCAGCATGGTCTTGTACAGCATGTATCATAGCACACAGTTCAAATAATGGCATGGGAAAATACTTCTTCTTCTATTGGGGGTTATCAAATTACTATCCAGGGCTTAATGCAATCATCTACACTTCCTCTGTCACCGGAGAAATAATTCACAATAGGAAAGAACAATTTCTGATAAACTTTGACCACTGTCATGTTTGAACCCCAGGGGTTTATTTTTGCTGGGCAGATCCTCATTTAACATTCAGCCTGGTGGAAGTTGTTGCTGCATCCTTCATGCCTTCAGTTCCAGTTGGGAAAAAGCAGAGGCACTTTCATTACATGGCCTGAGTAAACAGTTTGCACTAAAAAGATAGCTAATGAATCCTCACTATTAGTTTACTTCGAAGGAAAGCGCTTCCATGATACATAAATTACTTAAAATATCCCACTTTTGTTGCTAGTGTTGTGTTTTACAGCACCTAAATGTATGCTTTTAGTCTTGCCAGGCTAGTAGGACTGGGTTTCTCTGCTGCACAAAAGTGCTCACAGTTTCATTTTAGACATAATGTGCTGAGTGGAACTAAAAGAAGTGTTCCATGTTGGAGGGAGGGAAGAAGGAAGAACAGAGGGGCAATATTTTAATTTGTGGGTGGATAAATGCAAACATTTTTCTTTTATATAATAATAATAATAATAATAATAATAATAATAATAATAATAATAATAATAATAATAATAATAATTTATGATGATGATTATGATGATGCACCATGCCCTTTTGAGTTTCTGAAAAAACTGAGAGTAAGAGTTATAGAAGTTTGGAAAAATTTCTTTCCAAGACCATTTTTGTATTATGTATTGCTGTGAGAGTTGTTTCTGCTTTTCATGGTTAAACTGCAGAACTATGTCAACCAGGTGCTAATCCACACTGCACCTGGCTTTCCTGAATATTTGCTTTTATTTTGATTAATACACTTAACTGCTTAACTGTACTCATTCCCTCTCCTGACTCATTTTTCCCATCTATTGTGAATAAACACCTTGCCCACAGTGATATCCTAAATCATAGTCCTGACAGACTACGGCAAAGCAAGTGGTGGGTGACTGGATGATGGTTTTGTGTAGGATTGGGCTGTGACTTAAAAGGTTCAGGTTTATTCGACATGTAAAGACTTTCTGTGTAGCCTTAGGCAAGTCCCTTACCTTTACCATGGTCTCCAACTGTGATATGGGAACAAGAAACTATTTTTTCCTGCTGTGTCTGTTTTCCATAATTGTGCTATAAGAAATCTCTTCCAAGTGAAAGCTGGTGTTGTGTGTTTGGATAAGACCCAGTACAACTGGGTCTCAAATTCAGTTGGTAATACAGGAATAAAATCAAACGAGCAATTTTTAATGCCTAAACACAAACAAAGTAAGAAAATGTCATCTTAACTGATACAGGTCTAAAGAATTCAGCAAAAGGAAATTACATTCTTTTACTGTAAATTCTTAGTCACTTCTTAATTTTATTTTGCCCTCCATGCAAGCCTTAATGAGAAGAAACCGCATTTATGCCTGTGTCAGTAGGATGTAATTATAGGAGGGTTGCATCTGAAGGCGCTAGCAGCTGAAACTACCAGTAATGTTCTATGAGATTTTCCATTTTTGTAAAGTGAAGTGAAGGGGAGAAAAATTGCTCACAAGATGGATTTTTGTCATTTATCATACAGTCATAGAATCACAGAATCACAATAAAATAGAATCATAGAAAAATAGAACCTCAGAATGGTTTGGAGTTGGAAGGGCTCTTAAGATCATCTACTTCCAACCTCCCTGTCATGGGCAGAGAACCTTCCACTAGACCAGGTTGCTCAGAGCCCCATCCAACCTGACCCTGAATACCTCCAGGGATGGGGCACCCACAAGTTCTCTGGGCATCCTGTTCCACTGCACCCTCAAAGTAAAGAATCTCTTCCTAATATCGAACCTAAATCTTACATCCTTCAGTTTAAGGCCTTTTCCTACCACTCTATCACCTCATGAGAAGTCCCTCCCCAGATTTCCTGGAGACCCCATTTAGGTAATGGAAGGCTGTTCTAAGGTCTCCCTGGAGCCTTCACTTCTGAGGGGAGGCTGAACAACCTTGATTCTCTCAGCCTGTCTTCACAGGTGAACTAGTCCAGCACAGTGGTTAGTTTAGTGGCTCTCCTCTGGGAGTTGTCCCAACAGGTCAATGTCTTTCTCGGGCTGAGGGCCCCAGAGCAGGATGCAGGACTCCAGGTGTGGTTTCACAGGAGCAGAGAGGGAGAATCACTTTCCTCAACCTCTGGCCACACTTCTTTTGATGCAGCCCAGATGTGGTTGACTTTCTGGGCTGTGAGCATGCATTATCAAGTCACATTGAACTTTTTGTCCAGAAACACCCCCAAGTCTTTCTCTTCAAGGCTGCTTTTAATCCATTCTCTGCCCAGCCTGTACTTGTGCCTGGGATTGCGTGAGTCTTGAATGAGTTTTTTATTAAATTTCGAAGCATGTGTTGATCTTTACCCTTCTCTAGTCTAGAAGATAAGATTTGCCAATGGTATATGCCAAATGTGCACTTTACCCTCCTGCATACTGTTTTATTTACAGTTCTTAATAGAATTTATATATGCAAGCTCCTACCATATATGATTTTCACAGTAGAACTTCTCCCCAGTAGCCATATGCTACAAAAGGTGCCTCCAAAGTCTTAGTGCATTTCAGATAGAGAATTTCTACTAGGAATTCTGAAGACTAGATTTCTATTTTCATATAATCTATTGGGTACATTATAGCACTCCTTGTATACTCCTATAGTATATTACATGACTATGGAAAGTCTGTATGTTCTGTGGAAAAAAGTACTCATAGCTCCTGAAGCACAAATATGTGCAATCATATAGTAATGTTATATCCAGTAGTTAGAAACACAGAAGTATGTAGGTTGAAAAAAGCCTTTGGGAGCCTTCCAGTATAACTTTCTGCTCAAAGCAGAGCTCACTTCAAAGTCAGACCATGGCCTTTTTCAGCCAAGTTCTGCAATCTTTGGGCTCAGAGGTTTCACAGTGTGGTGCATTGACCCTGGCAGGACACTGGGTGCCCACCAAAGCCTCCCTATCGTTCTCCTTCCTCAGCTGGATGGAGGAGAGAAAGCAGAATGAAAGGCTCATGGGTCAAGATAAGGGCAGGATATGTGTCTGCATTAATTATACTATCTGTTGATGTGGAGGAGAACAGAGCTAATGAGTTCAGAAATTCAGGCAAAAGTCCAAGGCCTGCTCTTTGTTGGTTGACTCATTGTGCAGCATGACTGACAAGTGTTTTAAGAAGGAATTTAGCAAAACATGGGTAGAATCAATTATTACTGTGTGCTGATTAGTCAGTTCATGATGCTGTGGATAAAATGAACCTCTTTTCTGATCCAGTTCATAGATGGTTTCACTAGCACAGTGCTACTGTTGCTGAAGCAGTACAAGAGGAAAGGATAATCCTTACCACCAACAGTACCTGTGGCAAAGTGGTACCAATCATGGTGGCTCATGTCTGCAAACACATCTGCTGTGACTGCTAAGGCTTGGACATGGGACATGAAAGAATTTCTGAAGTGATATCATTTGTGCGAATCTTCCTCACAGAAAGATTTAGCTTTTTTTGCCTATACATCAGTATCATGAAACATACAGGCTTGTGGAAACTCAAAATTGTGCTTATGTTCTCCTGATTGTAAGTGCGCGGCTCGTGTCATTGTTTTGACTTCTACAGTGGACTGCATGATCCCAGAATGGAGTTTGCTCCCAGAATGGAGCCTGATCATTGAGGGCAGTGATGCCATAGCTCTGCCTCTCGCTGCAAGTAGTTTGTACACGACGTTTGTTGCTCAGAAGGGTGTTATTTCTGATGGACAGATAGGTGCAATATGTAACTTAGCTCTTCAGTAAACTTATGCAGCAGGTATTTGTGATCAGTTGTGGGAGAAATTTTTTTTCAGACCTGGGAAGCAACCATCCCAATGGAGACCTTTCTTTAAATACACTTAGATTATCTGGACTGCATAAAGGTACAGGATTGTGATACAAAAACCAGTAATGTCTGTGTATATTGGGTCATTTTCCCAAGAAAATCTTGTTTCTCTGAATTCTCTGAGCGCTGCTCAGAAACATATAGATTTAATAACAGGTTATTATTCTAAAGTCTTTAATGAACTTTTAAGCCAAGTGGTAGCTGTATTCCCCTCTACTAATGAAGACTGTACAGAGACAGTCTTCTATTAATGTTGTTAAAGTATAATCAATATAGATACTGGGTCAGGGTACTGTAAAATATTAATAATTATTAATATTCTTTCTTTTTCAGTTTTCTCCTTGTGTTTGGTTGCTTGATTTTGTCCGTGTTTTCTACTATTCCTGAACACACAAAACTTGCCTCTGGTTGTCTCTTCATTTTGGTAAGTGAAAATTCTAAATTCAAGACAGTTTTACAGATACTTTAGTATGTATTCAAATCCTCTCCCTCACCATGGAGGAAGCAATATAATAAAATAACTGAGAATTTTTAAAAAATAATCAGGTTTTTTCCTCAGAATGATGAAAAAATTATAAGAGGATTCCACCATCTTTTTATATAAAAACAGGTCAGATGGTAAGACAGTGCTAATGAAGTATTGTACTGCATCCCTCCTTCTTTGCTTGAGAACTGCTGTGGTTTATAACTGATAGATTTTTCTACTGCAGTTTGGCAGTGACTGAGCATGAAAGACTTTTGATATTGCTGCTGTCATTTATAAAGTCAGTATGTAGTAAGAGGAACTTAAAATAAAAATTAATTTTGGTATCTTAGATACGGATTTGGGCTAGCTATTGGTAGATCCTGACATTTTAGTAGCAGTTGCTGCAGTAGGATGTGGTCGTTTCACTATTTACTCATAATACGTGCTTTTGTATTATGTTTATCTCTCCTTTTTCCATTCTGAGGTAAATGAAAATGGCTTTAATCCCTAAAAGTGCTTAACATTTTTCATGCATTGTATGGACGCCACTTTATTCATCTCCTTCTTGATGGGCCATTTAGTTCTGCAAGTGATGGCCTGAGGATATGCAGTAGCGAATATTAAAACATCACCATATACCCAGAGTTACCATGGTTATTTCAGTTCCATGGATTCAGCAGACTGTGGCTTGTTAGGTAGTGCCTGAGGTGAAGTAACTGTTGACAAATGCCAACATTTTAATTGTCATCACTGTATTATCTAGAACCTCTGGTCTTCAGAGCAGCTCCCTAATCAATTATGACATGAGCAGGCTGATATGCATAATTATGTTATGTGCTATGCCTTCCCAGCAAAATGGGCCTCTATGCATTAAATGCACAATGGGCCACAATGCATTAAATATCTGTACTAAATGCCCAGTGCTGGCAAGATGCAGGTATGTGGTGTTTTGCTCCGCTGGATGGCTTTTTAGCAGGGCTAATTAGGGAGAACCATGCTAAATGCTGCATTTTTCTTCCTAGCCATATTAGTTCTTTTTCTTTCTCTGAAGAAAGGATCAGGTGGAATTAAACCAGCTAAAAATTGTCAGGTTTAAACCTACACTCATATACATTGTATACAAATCTGAACTACACTTGGTAAATGGAAGTTTGCTTGAATGTTCTACAGCTAATTATGTTATTGTAACTGGTACACTAATTGCTAAGATTTTTTTGGTATAGAAAACAGGAAAATCTGATTAGTCTGAAAATACCCTATTTGTAATATAAGGTGCTTTTGTGACAAGTAATTGATTTTCCTGTATACTTATGCAAATTGGTCATAGAAATGCCATTTGTTCTGATATAAAATATGCATTTCCCATGAGCCACATATTTTTTGATTGTGTTGGTACAATCACACTGCTGATTTCTCAGCTGGCTGTCTCCCTGTGCTGTGCCACAGGTCTCACAGGAGCCACAAATGTGCAGGAGCTCTGTGAAGGCTCGGCCTTGCTCCCAGCACAGGGCAGAGCCGCAGTGAGCTCTGATTGCTGGTACACCAGTCCTGGTAGAGGTGTCCATCAGCCAAGCCAAGCTGCTCAGTGTCCCCTGGGGCAAACTTTGGTGCTTTTTGCTCCTGTGACTTCAAAGATGAGCTTTGTCCATCTTAAGTGCTCTGACTGTACATCCATCCTTCCATTGCATCCCCTGAACATGGAACAGGCCTTAAGGAGGAAGAGGGTGGATGGTTGATCCTTGATGCATCAATACAAGCCTTATCCAGCATTTCCATACTATAGCCTACTGTGTTCAGTAAACCTTTGGCAGGAATAAACCTAGTGATGACGAATTTTGCATCTCCTGCTGTGGATCTCTAATGGAGAAAAATATAAACACAGCAAAGTATGAAGTTCAGGAGCAGGCTAAAGTTGACTGGTTTATTGCAGTTTGCTGATGCATGGTTTGTTCCTTCACTACGTACTGAATCATTAGCTGATATGAACAATGTTATCAAAACAGGCTTTTGCAACCACAAACCAAGAGGAAAATACATTTCTACATTAACTCAGGAGCAGTTGCTTTGGCCATGCTGACATCTAACTGCAGTCACTAGAGTTTTTGCAACCTTTTCCTTGCAGTGATTCACACAGCTCTTCCAAATGTGTCATTTAGTAAGACAGCTGTACTATCAGATCTGGTTTGATACTGTTTGTGCTTTGTGCTTGAAATAGAAGATATATATTTATTTTCTAATGAAGTACTGTATAAATATAACAATCCATAGAGCTGCTTGCTGGGTTTCTGTGAACTGTTTGTTTTGCAGATTTATTCCAGATGGTGTCCCCTGCAGCCATGTTAATTGGCTAAAAAGCTAATGTAATGTTCCTTCAGCTTAATACCTGAGCTGCTGCATGCACTGGCACCTGTGGCTTTTGACATATTGCAGCTATTCACAATTGCACAGGGAGATTAAAGAGGGAAGTATAAACGAGCTGAGCAAAGCTTTTCCTCCTTCTCAGAAAGGCTGGAAGAGCTGAGAAAATTATTCTTCAGTCAGTTCCATTTATCTGCCCAAGCCGTGCCTTAAAGGGGAGCAGAGAACATAACTCCTAATTACTGCATCCCAAATAATCTCAGAAATGTGTAACAACGTGTGATAGCTCAAAGCTGCAGAAATGCCTGAGCTCTGCTACCAGAGCTGAGGCAAAACTGTCCTGCCATGTTGTGTTAGACCCAGCTTAATCTCTGGCATCTACACAAGTACTACTGTGTTCCAAGGCTTCTTCTCCTTATCAGGAAACCTGTCAAAGGAATTGCCTTTAATATTTGAATGTTATGCTTAAAGTGAAAGTCATGCAGATAGGTTAAGTGCATGTTACGTACAGTAATGTTGGATTGTTGCATCAGTAATTAATTTGGTTAGACTTGTGTCCAGAAATAATAAGAGTAACCGGGAGGAGAGCATTAGATAATACTTATTATTAGCCACAATAATTGTGCTTTAGCCTCATCTGCACACAACTTCTGGCACTTATGCTGTAGCAGTGATATATCCCAGACAGGCAGTAGAATAAAAATCTACTTCAGCATCAAAATAAACCACAAGCAGCTTAAGAATCCAACTAACACAGCAAGAAAATAATCTTTGGTGTACTGCTGATCTACAAGTACATTTGCTAGCACTTTATCAAATAATAAACACAGGAGAAGTAAAACTGAGGTCTGTGAAGGCAAAATCAAGTCTTTTGCGGAAGATAGCCAAGAAGGAATATTATCTGAAACTGAAGGTCATTCACTCTCTTGACCAAAATCTCTATATTTTAAGTTCAATTTCAATTAAAGCTGAAAGTTATGTAAATTTCTGGTTCACTTCTGCTACATTGCTGTCAATGCAGGAAAATTAATAAAATAATTTGAGTTGACCTAGGAAGATTTGACACATTGACAAGTAAAAAAAAATGGTCTTGGATCAGTTTAAATGCTTTATTTGACCTCATATAAAATATTATTTGTGTATTTTATTATTTTAGAACTTCTGAATTAAAGTTCAGATTGAGGTTCTAGGAAACAAAATTTCATTTTTAATTGAAGTGAGAAAGCATTCTTTTTTTTTTTTCTTTTTTTCTTTTTTTTATTTTAGTTTTTAATCAAGATGGGTAGATCAAAAAACACAAGTGAATTTCTGCAGGACTGGTTTTATCAAGTCTGTTTTGTGGTTTACTCTGAAAAGAAATGAGTACAGAAAGGTACCAGAAAGCTGTACCAAGATTTTTAGAATAAAGGCCTCTGAAAATGTACTCTAGGAACACTTTCTTCAGGAAGAAATAGCTCCCAAAGTTATAAAAGCAGACAGGGTGCACAGCATGTATCTGGTTTCTCCATGTACTGTAGTTACTTACATGAACCCAAGAGGAGTGTCTAGCAAATGCTTCTAGCAATTAATAGCTTTCCAGGATTTTTTTTTTTCTCCTAATATTTTTATGTAAAAGAAAGAGGATACACATTGATTTCAAAATACAGGGTATAGCTGCCCCATAGCAGATAAGCATGAAGTCAGTTTGTGTCTGCTTAAGAAGTGAGTCCATCCTCAGGAATGTAATCATACAAATCCACTGCAGCATTTTAAAGCTAGCCAGAGTGGATAGTAAGAAGGGAGAGGTTATGGATAGTGCTCAACCGAAAAAGAAAAAAAAAACAAAAACAAACAAACCAGCAGTTTTTCATTTGAGGTTGTACCATCACTTGAATCCTCTTGCCCTGCTTGGATAAAAGACCACCAGACCCAACAAAGGACTTAATGATGGGTCTATAGGACTAGCATTGAAGGCATAAAAAGAAAAAAATGGTCTTGAAAGATTTCAATTATAGATACATTTCTAACAACAGTAAGGTATAGATCATATTACTGGAATTTTGTTGAGTCTTCCTTTGAAAAAAACAGATTAATTGATCCATGAGCAAAAAATCAGTGAGTTTGTCAAAACTCAAACTCAGTATTACCCAAGAAATACAGATATCTAGTGTTTTATTTCCCAAATCAAATCTTAACTTTGAATTTTCATAATTCCTCATAGAAATCTCTGAAAAATTGCACTGAACATACAACACTGATGTTATCAAAGACAAAATAACAGAGGGAAATATAATGTTGATAAGGTCAAAACGTTCATATTTTTATTTTTGTTTGGATTCATGTACACTAACATTATAATAACATGAGCAAAAAATAATTCAACCATACCATAATAAACTACCTGATAGCTTTGAAAATATTCTTACCATAAAAAAAAAGAAAATTTTCACATCGTAGCTGTTTAAGTTGATGATCTCCTATTATGTATACAGATTTGACCAAGTCAGAGCTGACTGCAGTTACAAAAATTTGGACAAGAGTTCATCTCAACTGCTTGTGAATCTTTGTGTAGAAACAGAACAGACTTCTCACTGGAAATGGATGCACTTTGCTGAAATTAAAAGTTATTATGAGAAAGACTGACAGAAAGCAAAAATATAAATTAAAAGATGGAGTTATTATAAACAGTGGCTGTCCTCAAAGCTTAATTCTTCTCTCAAAAGGCAGTGTTGGCAATTCCAACCAACCAGCAAAGCTCTCTAAGAAAAAAGTACACACTGTAACTATGGAGAAAGAGAGGAAAGTTACCATAAAAACTATTTCCTAATAACAGAACGCAGCACTGCACATAAAACTCTTAAGATATCTATACATTGTCAGCAGAAAGTATCTATATATTGCTAGCAATGCTGAAGATGATAAGCACACTTGAACAGATCAGAGAATAAAGATGCCTTAATCCTGGCATAAGCCTATTATTGGTATGGTTCCGGGATTGATTATATTATTATCAGTGTTTTGTCCTTTCTTTTATTCTTCCATATTAAGCAGAAATTACCTTTGCAAAGAAAAGATTGAAAATCACACACTGAACAGAATAATTTTTCTATTGTAATTAAAATTGCAATATATTAGGTTCTACTGGGAAAGCTTAAATTGCTTTGATGACTAAAGATGATTAAACTGCGTATGTGATCTACAGTTAGGGGAAAAAATAATCTCATCACTGAATCACTTGAAAAAGGTAGGATAACTATGAACAGTTACCTCCAGTGCGACGGCATTCAGTAGCAAATGCAGTAGAAGGCAAGAGAGATTTTGTCACCACCAGAGCAGACCTACCAATCTGTTGTGTTTAACAAGAAATCTGCATTTAATGTGCAATACTAGGATCACTGGAGTTGCCACAGTGGCTGCTGGATGAAATGTCATCCACAAAATTATTTTCCATTCCTCTGAATGAACAGGGCACATATAGAGAAATGGGTGATAAAGTGCAGTGAAGAAAGATGAATGGAAATAGCAAAACCCCGAGCAGTGATAAATATAACAAGTTCATGACCTAGTACAATTTTAATAATGAAATTTTAATAATGAAATTTTAATATTTTAATAATGAAATTACTAACCTATAGTAAGAAAGCCAATGTTGAATTTCTATAGAAATAGAAATAGGTACATTATACTAATTTATGTTATTGTTATCAGTTCCTCCTTAAGAGCTATTATCTTGCTGATGACATTGTATGGCTATATGCAGAGAATTAGGAGAGAAGATACTGGTACTGAGAAAAATCAGTTTCTTATTCCTCTCATTTCTTAAAACAAAGAGAATTAATATTCAAAGGCAGTGAATATATTAAAAGAGCTTTTTACTCAGCCTTTCAAGGGGCCACTTTCTTTGTGAACGCAGAATTTCTAGGAGGATTTTGAGATTAAGAGTGAAAAATGGGAGGGATTAGATGTCAGTGATGGGGTGGCAGGCTTCAGATTAATAAGGATATAGCTCTTTGATGAGGGGAAAGCATGTCTCCTTTTAGATTGATCAACACATTGTGCTAAAAAACTGAACCAGCTGTCCTGGACTTCCTTTAAAGACAAGTAAGCAACATTCCTTACACAACTGCTGTTCCCATGACATTTCTTCTTTCTTGTTTTGTCACTTTAAATGATAACAAGGTAGCATGGGAAATCTTATTCTCCAAAGAATAAATGTAATATTTTATGCAGATGTAGATTTGTTATAGTTTATGCTAGATCTTGCAGGAATTTTATTGGCTTCATGCCAGAGTTTGATATGTAGATCAAGGACTACCTCCTTAAAACAGGCAAGAAACAGTTTAAATTGCAAAAGTAAAAATGGATAGATATCAAACTCTATCAAATTCAAACCTGACCTTTGTCAGGGAAATATTGATTTGCCAAATGGAAATGCAGACTATGTCCCCAGAGGAAAGCCAAAGTACATGGTTAAAAAAAAAAAAAGTAAGAAAAATATTCTACAAACCATTAAATGTCAAAAGGAAAAGAGTGCTGAAGAAGGCAGCACATCAATGATATGAAAGCTGTTTGGAAATCTAGGGAAAATCCAGAATCTGAGTAACACAGAGAAGCTGCAAACCACTCCGCCTCTTTGCAGAGACGTGACAAAGCCTGAGAAGATGAAGCTTGTTGCAGTCAAAGTGTGAACTTTCCTCAAGTGACAGGGAAAATCTGCTCATGAGATTCAGTTTAAAAAACTCTGAATTCGAGCAAAGNTATTCTGGCTCTCAAAATCCAGTTATTTGTCTAACTTTTTCACAGAACTTAAAAAGTTTTGTGAAATTATTCTGTGAAATAATTGAATGAAATAAAAATTATTCTGTGAACAAATAAAGAACTTAAGTAACTTAATAAAAATATCGTGGCCAAATACGTGTCCAAGTAGAAGCAATGTTTGGTGAGGTGATATTTTTGAGAAACTAAATGCATGAACAAGATTTTGGCTGATTGGGTTGAGTGCCNGCAGCTGGCTCACAGGTTGGGCACTACGGGTTGTAGTGAGTAAGGTGACATCCGACTGGTGACCTGCTACTAGTGGAGCCTCACAGGGCTCCACCACTGGCTCTGTGATCTTCAACATCTCCATAAAAGACTTGGCGGCAGAAGTGGGACACCAAGCAAGTTTGCAGATGATGCAAAACAGGGTAGCTGCTGACGCCCTCCAGGGCAGAGAGGCTCTGCAGAGAGACCTTGACAAATCAGGGGGCTGGGCAACCACCAACCACATGAAGCTCAACAAAAGAAAGTGCTGGATTCAGCACCTGGGACAGGCCAACCCTGAATGTATGGACAGACTGGGGAATGAGATGCTGGAAAGCAGTGCCAGGGAAAGGGACCTGGTTGACAGCAAGTTGAACAGGAGCCAGCAGTGCCCTGAGAGCCAGGAGGGCCAACACTGTCCTGGGGACATCAAACCCAGCATGGCCAGCCAGGCAAGGGAGGGGATTGTCCTGCTCTGCTCTGAGCTGGGGTGGCCTCACCTCCAGGGCTGGAACAGTTTTGGGCACCATAATGTGTATATATATATATATATATATACACCATAATGTATGTATGTAATAATGTAATAATGGTAATGTAATATGTTTACATATGGTAATGGTAATGTAATATGGTTACATAATAATAATGTAACNAAAAAAATTCCAAACTGTCAGAAAACACTTTCCTAAAGTTTTCTTAAAATTTTTGGTATTGGTAACATTTCATTATATATCAACTGAGGTGCACTTAGGTCTCCCAGTGATTAAAACATGCACAGATTAACACCTAGGGCAGCTCTGTTAATAAGTTTTGACATTTGGGAAATTGCAAGAAGTGATTTTAGAAAGAACACTGAAGATATCATTTGCAGAATCTCCAGCACTGAACAACTCCAAACATGCTAAGGCCAAAGAATAAAAGAATGAACATGCTGTCCTACTCTGCAGCACAGTATGTCAGATGTTATCAGTTAATTCACATGCAAGTAATCAGCCATAACAGTTAGTCTAAACCCCTTGCATCATTACAAAATCAATATGAATGCCAGGGCATAAAAGGATTCAGAGTTCTGATGCCCATTCTACATTTGTTTTGAATAGAGAAAAGATACAAAATTCTTCACAAACATTTCAAAAGGAAAATTTTGGATCTTTGTTGTAACAGAGACATGTGCTTGAACGTCTGCCTCTAATGTGACATCAGAAATGTGACTGCAGCAGAAAACAATTTGTGAAGAAATCACAAAGGAAGTGTGAAGGCCTGGGTACAGCTGTACAGAGCTTCTTTGTTTTCAATACAAGGATAAATTTAAAACCAAAATTAGACCATTTACCACTGATATCTCACTAAAGAGAAAGAAAATCTGAACAAGCACAGAGAAGGGTAAAAAAAAATTTGGAAAATAGAAAATTATTTTCTAATGTGACTTTCATGCTGTTATCTCCCTTAAGGAATTCTCTTAGATGTGTAGTTGCACCCAACACATAAACAAATGGTATGACACAAAGCAGTGACTGGAAATGGCTGGAAAACTCTATGCTTAAAGGTGATGTAGTATCTGGGAAAGAGCAGGATAGACATGGAGAAGTCAGTGTTTCCCACTTCCCTTTTCCCAGCCTGAAAGAGGGTATTCAGTGATCATCAGAGTGTCCCTAGAAGAACCATATCCACCAGGAGGAGCTTTGGCATCTTTTTGCTCACATGTACAAATTGCAAATTGCCCCCATGGTAGTCATGGTAATCGCAGTAGCCGTGATGGCCCTCGTTCCTCATGCAGCCCCGTGGTCCTCGTTCCTCTGGCACCATCAGGTCCTCAGCAGCTGACCCATGATGCTGATGTGGAGTGAGTCTGCTGGTCTGGGGAGGCAGAGGAGGCTGAGGAAGGTTATAATGGTTTCACTGGTAGGAATAATACATTGTGTCTGATATTGTAAATACTTATCTTTATAAGAAGTTATGAAAAACATAAATAAATGGCATCTATGTAAGTCTGCTGCTGAGTTGTACTATCTGATTCAAAACTGGTTTTATTTGAAATAAAAATTCACAGCTTCTTTTTCTGTTGCAAAGGAATAAAGAAGAAGCATGACTGATCTGTGCCATGTCAAGTATAAACCCTAAAAGCTAAGAGGGAGTTGGATAGCAGAAGTCATATATTTAGCATGTGGACTAAGCATATAACTAGGATTTTATCAATAGATTTATATTTGAATAAAATGTGCAAAATTGATTTCTCAATAATCCTCTATTTAATGTAAAATCTACATGGAAATTCTTGATCACAATATGGAAAATAAAGTGCGCTAAAAGTATCACATCCATTATACAACTGATAAATGATAAAAAGGTGCATAAATTTCACTTCATGCATATTGTGTATTGCACTGGGAGCTGAAGTGAAGTCTCTGGTTGTGATTTATATGCCACTAATAGGTTCTATTCTGGGTTATATTTTCAGATTTATGTCTGTCTCTCCCTCTGTTCATCTGTAGTTGGAAAGAATTAAAACATTACTTTCTTAAATGTATCTATGCACATGTAAATATGCTTGTTAGCTGTTTAGACTAAAGATCTCCCCTTTTTAGTGCTGAACCAGGAATAACACAGATGTGTTCAAATTTACTATTATTTTAAACTATATAGCATTCATGTATTCTTACCTGCTTGTTTTAATCTGGAAAATGGCCATTATAACACAATTGCCTGTAGTCCTACACCAGCTTCTGCATGATAGCTATTTAAAGCCCAGACGTTTGTGAAGTTTCATTGAACAGGCCAGTATTGTGCTTCCCCTCACATCCCAATGGCATATCTTCAAAGTGGACAGCTCAGCTTTAGAGCTTAGTACCTGGAATCAGTAGAGGGGTTTTTTTTGGCTTTAGAGACGGATGTTGTTGATAAGCTGAGGTGTTCTGTTCTTGCTTTAATTGAATGATATGACTCTTCGACTATGAGTAATAAAGCATTGCTATTTGGATAGTATCAAGTATTCATGTGTCACCATGAAGATATTTCAGCAGCTGGTGACACACTTAAACCAGTCAGCCATCAATTAAAGTATGAGAACATGTTTATTCTCCCTCCTTTCAAAATGATTTGGAAACACTGGACTTCCCTGATTTGGAAACACTGGACTTGTCTGTTTATGAGATTTTAGGGAGGAGGGGATATATTCCAAGCAGTATCAGATGACATTGTTCCTCATGTTCTGCTGTTGTGTTAGTGCAGTGAGGCTCGCTGATTTACAGCAGATGATCTGCAGTGCAGCTACACTGCAGAGATGTCTTCAGAAGGGGAACACTTGTGGCTACTAAAGCTTATTTCAGAGGATTCATTTGGTCTCTTCTTGTCCATTTCTCCAACTTTTGACAATGTCAGATGTAAACACAGTTCTCCTATGAGCTCAAGGCCCTACAGATCCTCACATTAATATGTAACTCTGTTGTGCTACTTCATCAGCCTTTAGAATAATTAAAACCACCATTTCCATACAAGAAATATAATTAAAACAAGAGCAGAGACATTGTCTTATGGGTGGATTTCTTACATCCAAGTCTCAGCTCATTTACCCATTGCAAAATAACCAGAAGCATCTTAGATCAGCTCAGAGTTCTCAACTTTGGCCATTTTCTTTTTCATATTCTTTATTGCAAAAATAGCTCTAACTCCAAAGTTACAATCTACACTGAAGGCACTTGATTCATCATCAGCAAATTATTTTCAGTTTTAATAAGCAGTTATGCTAAAGAGCAAGAAAGTTATTAGAGAAACTTTTTTTGCTGTTAAAATGTTATGCTTAGGGAAATCCTTATCCTTAAAAACTGCCTGAGAAGCGTATTAATGTAAACAATTTCAACAAATCATGTATCCTAATTAGATAGGAGGAAAAAAGAAAGGGGGGGAAGTGCTAGATTGTACAAAGTATGCTTGATTTGCTCAATCATCAACCCTGTTGATTAGAGTCCTCCAGGACCTTTGATTAACATAAATCTTGCTCTGGATGACCTCTTTATTTTCTTTTCCTGCCATTTGTGCTACCCTTGTTGTTCCAGTGGTGTAACAACCCAGGCGCACACAGATGTAAAAATCTTCAGGAGTACACTGCTAGCCAAAATCAACTGAAACTTGTCAGCCTAAGTGTGTCAGCCTTGCTTCTCTTGCATGTGCACAGTTCCCCATAACAACTGGAGCTGCACATGCAGGAAGATTTCAGAAGGAAAAGCTCATCAGTTTGGAAGAACTGTGCTTTGAGAAGGAAGAAAATCTTTCCACTCCCTGAACCACCAATGCATCTGCCATCGTGGTTACTGGGAGGTGCTAACTGTGAGCTTGAACAGCCAAAAAAGTGACAGATTGTGGTAACTCTGGTGTAAAGCTAAATGCAGCTGTGATTGGAAAAGGATAGCAAGATAGGGAAAAAGCAAGAAATGGCAAAGGCCGATGTGCCTAGGAAGGGAAGGGTTAGGTTTCTAGTAAATCTTAACTTGCTCATCAGTTCAAATGCAGCCTATCTTAATTTTGAAGAGGGCCCAAATTTATAAGCTGTGCAAGATTTTCCCATTCTGATGTACATGTTGTTTCTCATTCCCATAAGGAATTCAAAATTAATGGTGTTCCATTATATTATATGCAGGACAGAGGTACTTGGAATGCATAATTTCTTCAGTCTACAAAGCACAAAGTCTAATGATTTATTCCATCACATGCCTTTCCAATTATGTTCAGATCTTCTGTTTCAATTGCTGAGGAACTAAACCCAAGTTATTTCAAAGCCTAGATTTATGCTTAAGTTGGCAATAAGCCTTCCAAATGAAATATTAAAAAAAAATTAAATCCTGATCTTGTTTGGGATGCATCCTTCCAATTTTCACACATGGAAGATCAAGAACTTCGTAATTTTAAGAAAAAATGTCATTCATTGGCCTATATTAACCCTGACAGAGATTTGCCTTAATATTTTGACTGAATTCCCTGACTACTAAAACATTACTTTTTTACACAGTAGTGTGGAATTCTTTGTCTCACTCTGGTTTTGACCTGAACCAGTCCAAAATAAAACAAAGCCATTATGTGTACTACTATGAAGAGTTCTGTTTCAATGCATTATGTTTCTTTGGAAAACCCTTTCCTTTAAGACTTTATTTTATTTTATATTTATTCCTTTCAAAATCATCTTTTCTTTGAGGAAGTAAGAATCATTAGGATAAAAAGATGTTTGAAACATCACTATTTCAGTAAGTGCAAAAATAAGTGGGAAATCCTATCTACACTTTCCTCAATGTCTTTTCTTTATTAAAGCTTATAGCATACTTTAAAATCTACAGAAACTAGTTATGGTTGGAATAAAATAATATATAACATTTTTTAAAGCAGCAGTTCTTTTAGAATCGCAGTGCACAGAGACATATTTACTGTATTTGAGCTCAATATAACTACAGTTGTTATATTGTTTAAGTAGTAGAAAAAATGTTTAAGTAGTAGAAACCTTAGTTAATTTTGATAATATAACCATGCATACATTCTAGAAATGGTTTCTTTTTCTCAAGCAATGAACAGAGATATTTACATTGTTTTCTCAAGAAAAATCTTATACTCTTACCCCACCCACCAAAAAAAAAAAAAAAAATTGAGAGAATATCTTGTTCTTTTTCTCTCCCAAAATAGATGTATCTCTGAGAAGTTTCCCTTTTTAGTATATGTGTTTGTGTGAGAGAGACAAATATGATTTCTGTCTCTAACACACAAAGGCACCATGTCATACACAGCCTCTCAGAAACGTGCTTTCAGCACGTAAAAGCTTTTTTCATCTTTGTCTCACTGAGCAAGCACAGCAACTAGTAATGGCTAACAATAAGTACAGGTGATAAATGCAAAACTGCTTAACACTGGTAGGAACCAGAAGAGTAAACTTTCCCAGAAAATTACCTCTTTCCAGCTCCCACCAGCAATTTTGTGGTACTATTTGAACTGACTTGAAGCTGTGGACTAGTGCTTCCAGGATTGTTAAGTACTTTCTGTCCTTGCCAGCTCCCTCCGAGGCCCTGCCAGAGTCAGAGTACAGGAGAGGACACTTCTGTGTGTGTGTGTGTGTGTGTGTGTGTATCGGCTTCTGTAAGGTGCCTGGGACAATTTCACTGTACTTACAAAACATATCTCCCATCTGTATACAGCATATGTTTTCCAGGGAAACAACAAACTTTAGTCTAATGAAACGTGACTAAGTTTTAACAAGAAAAGGATTCTATTGGAAGCAAAGATTTTTCATGTTTCTCTGACCTCCTTTCCTTCGGTTTCTCTTACCCAATCCCAAAGAAGAAACTTCCTTAGGAGAATCAGATGTCAGATAGCCTGGATGCCTGCCATCAACCCTCATAAATTCAGAGGCATCATCTAACAATGTGTAAACCAGACTTGACAATTCATGATTTAACTACCACTATAAAAGTGGTAGTTAAATAAAATACATATTCTTCCTTTTTTCCAATTGGCTTCCTGTCCATTTTATTCTTGGCCTACACAAAATTTCCTACAAGGAAATGTACCACAGGGTAGCCAACTATTACGAATTATTTTTACTATATGGGGAATTTTCTCAGTTTAGTACATAATCCTTTCTGAAGTTGTGCAATAACACTGCCCATGGAATTAAGTTGAAGTTTCTTGTAGTGGAATAAAAAGAAAAGCTTAAACAATCTAACTCGTTTTTCCGTGTGTTCTAATAAAAAATGTGGCATTTTCCTCAGCCACGTTTTAGCAGAGGGATCTTATTCTACTTTTGTGACTTTGGCATTCAATATGGGATTTACAAAACTAAAAATGAAGACACTGAAGAAGGCACTAAAAGTGCTTTCAGCGTAACGTAGCTACACAAGCTGACATGTTTTAGGAAGGAATACTATGTTTTCAAATTGTTCTATGACAGCAAAAGCAATTAAGTCCACAATGTTTCAGTGTACTGCCAGTAATCATAATCTAGTAAAGTACCATTACATGGCACAACATTAATAAAGCCATTTGTTCAGGTAAGTTAATGCCTGAGTTGACACATTGGCTTGTAGAGTTTCACAGTTTAAAAGCATGCAAAATATTTATTGAGGGAAAGTCGATATTGGATCAACCCTACCCTTGCAAATATTCCTTTATTTAATTCATTTGCAGTAGTTTCTTACTGTTACCACATTAGTCCTCATCCTGCAGGAATAACAAATTATTTGGCTGACAAGGAACAACTTACTTCTGGACACAGAAATACATTGGGCTGCCAAGTAAAACACTGTCCTTTTCTTCTTGATAGGCTGTTTAAGAAACTCCATCAAGTACTTTTCTCCTTTTGTGAACACACAGATTTTTATTTTGTCATTTCAAAACACATGACTTTGTGATTGTATTCCAGAAGAGTATCTGAGTTGTAATTCCACACAGTGTGTATATACTATATCACTGTGTATTACTGAGCTGCAGATCTCCCTAGGGTATGGAGTTGAATTGTGCTCCAAGGTCTATTACTTCAACTCTGTTGACCTCACTGTTGTAATGAATTATATTTTTTTAGAATAAAAATTGCACAAATACATGTTGATGCTTTTAAAATAGACAGTCTTAAAGAAGGTTCAAATGTGAAAGGAAAGCAGAGCAAACAAACAAGGCAACATTTCTAAATACTTTAATTCACACGTTGTCCAGGGAAAGTAATGCCTAGGGTGGGCATTCATTTATTGCCTTACTATTACATACCCATTGTATGCAATTACACTTGCATGTGCCTTAACCTACTGCTGGGAACAGATTGATTTCCCAAACCCATAATTTCAGTTACTTCACCTGTATATTGCAACAATGAGAATATATCTCCAAAAACTTTTAGCCTTTAAACTAAGAACTAACTTTATGAATGTGGATGTGGAACATTTTTCACTAGCTGTATAAATTACCTGTGCTCTTATATTCCATATAGAAAGTCTTTGAGTATTTTGCTCTGATACTTTTGTGTATTATTCAGTTCTTCAGTGTTTCATATTTAGTAGCAAATCTTAGCTGGTACTTAATTTTATTCAGGTTAGGCTTAGACCTTTCACTGTGAAGCTCTGGGGCCTGTGTGATGCTTGAAGATGTATACTCATCCTGAGGATCCCAAGTTTGGCTTAGGATATTCAGATGCTCAAGGTGGATTGTTACAGTGATAAGTTTCCTGATGTTTAAGTGTTGGTTTTCTGTAACAGGCATTTTTTCATATTTGTTGTTTCTAGGAATTTGTCATGATTGTTGTCTTTGGTTTGGAGTTTATTATTCGTATCTGGTCTGCTGGGTGCTGCTGTCGATACCGAGGATGGCAAGGAAGACTGCGTTTTGCAAGGAAACCATTCTGTGTAATAGGTGAGTGTCCCAGCTCTAGTTTATTTGAAGATAAACATCTTCCCTTTCATGTTCTGTTTCTGAATGAAAACTATTGGAATCAGACTCTGTTTACAGCAACCAGCTGTAAGTCTAGAATAGCTGTGTGTCAACACTCATCTGCCCAGGGTTTCTTTAGATAAAAATCATGACATCCCTAAAAACCATGTTTCTTATGTTCTCCAGAAGACATTTTCCCCTGAATCTCATTAAGTTGCCTATATATTGGACAAATGGGGGTTGAGAGCTGATCTCATTGAAAATCAGAGGAGATGTGTGCTTTGAATGGGCACACTACACATCTTGTACATATATGCATAGATACCACATACATAGGTGTACATACCATGTTCTTCTTATTTAACCTCTGTGATCAGACACTGCAAGAAGTCTGAAAACCTCCCTAGAGACATCTTCTGACAACACTGCTGCTTCCTGCTCTGCAGGACAGTCTACATATCATCTCTGCAGTGATACTAGCATAGGATACAATATCTTCTTCATTATTTGTTCTTTATCTATTTCAAGACACTGTTCCTTCCCTTCTTTGCTCTAGAGTTTGTCTGTGACAATGGTGAATAGACTCATGACCAGTCAAAACCCTATTTTGAAAAGGGATCTGCAGGAAAACAGTTTCCCTGTAAAGGCAGAAATCAAAGATCATACCCATCCGATAATTTCTTATTTTTCTAGTGTTTTGGAGAAAATGCTTTTTATAGATCATCTGTGAAACTTTAGGATATCAATATCCCAACTTCTCTCTCAACTTTCTTCCTCCCTCTAACCTTTAATTTCATCTGCCTATATTTCAATGCAACTTATGGATCACCTGGGGCAGGAAATATGTTCTTCTGTACATCTCTACAGCAGCTAATACATGGAGTCATATGCCTAAAGCCATGAAACACATGGGTTTCCATATAAGCAGCAGATGAATACCATCCTGGTCTAAACAAGTGTTCCACAGTCTTCCTTGCATGGCAGACCAGTATACCGGTTAGGGCTAATGTGAAGAGCAAGTTTTTCTCCTTCCACCTCATTCCCTGGTAAATCCACACTTTCTCCCACTAAGCCATCCTGCAATGGAGGAGGTTGCATGAGCAGCTAGGAAGACAACCCAGATTGTCTTTCTCTCAGAAAGAAACACCCTATATATGCAACTTTATGAAACTGTGGGAGAGGGGGCAAGTATCAGAATTGGCATTTGTTTTGCTTGGGCAGCAGGGGAGGTGGGTAGACACCTTGCCAGGTCACACACTTGCCCCAAGATTTCCATGCCTAGCAGAAAGTGGAAATCACAAAACATGGTTATCCTCCTTAATCAGACTTACCATTATTCAAAGATTTTATGGTGCACTTGAAATTTTGCAGTAGTCAAGTTTTGTCAGGACACAACCATAAGAAAGTGCCATCATTAATTTTAAATGGTTAATTGTTAAATTAGCTTACTACAGCAATTTAGAAGTTACTAAAAACACCTTTAAAGATTCTGAAGTTACTAGAACCATTTAACTTCTCAGAGTGTTTGTTTTGCTACTCTTCCAAATGCCATTGTATAGAAACACTAGCAATTTGATTCAGCTTTTGTGTCTCCTCCCTTTCCTGTCTCCACTCAACTGGCAGGCTTTATACCAGTGATTAACTTCCCTCTGAGGTGCTAATTCTCAGTGAAACTGAATGAAAGAGTTCTTCCTTGTACAAAATTCTGCATATTTAAAAGACTTAGATGTGGTTCTTAAGTACATAGTTCAGGGGTGGACTTGCCAGTGCTGGGTTAACAGTTTGACACAATGATCTTAAAGGTCCTTTCCAACCTAAATAATTCTATCATTCACAGGGGTGCGGTATAGATCTCTGTGCTTTCCTTAAAACTACTCATATTTACCCCTCTACTGTTAGGAAATAGTTCAGGCAGGTCTTCTGGTGCAGATCACCCTGGAGGGGTGCGTTTACTTCACTCAGTTATGGTATTTCCTCCTTCCTCTGAAATTCACCTGCTCTTCTTTATGTAAGCAGAATCTGGACTTAAAAGCATCTTTTCTGTCCTACTTGGAACTCTCATTTGCTAGCAGAATCAATTAGTAGACAACAGTCTATTGCATGTGGACGTCTTCCTATGCTGGTGCACTGGATGGAAAGGAAACTTTGTTCTGCAGCTTCTGAAAACTAAACCAACAGCTTGAATTTCTTGCCACTGACTGTTCTGTATGTCTCTTTTTCTATTGACTTCAGTCTGTTTCTGGACTTTAGCATCCCAGAAGGGAGTTTCTGGTGTTCTGATTTGATCTTTTGAGGAAAAACCAAGTTATCTTGCAGCTTTTATTATATAAAGTAATTCTTTGCCTGGCACCTTGGCTTTGCAGTCATAGCAGCGTGAGGCAGCAGCAAAGGTCAGAAGGCTGCGTTAGCCAGAGCACAATCAGTAGATGATTATCTCCCTTTACTAATCACTCATTAGACCACATCCAAAATACTGCATCCCATTTTCCCCCTCCAAAAGCATACCTGAAAGACCTTAAAAAACTGCAGTGAGTTCAGTGAAGCTATGAGGATGATCAGTGCTGGAGCAGTTGCCCTGTGAGGAGAGGCTGAAGGACCTGTACCTGTTCATCCTGGAGAAAAGATGGCTGCAGGGAAGCCTCAATGAAATCAGTACTAAGGTCTCAAGAGCACATGGCCAGTTTGGGCCTATTACTTTTAATTATTTACATATTCATTCAATTATTCTTTCGGTTTATTGTTACAGTGGAACAATAACAATTTAGAAGACTTAGTCTGTTTACTATTAATTAAATTTGCTATATATCTCTGGCAGATCTTTTCCCTGATTATTATTTTTTGTTAAGGATCAAACACAAATCACATAGGGCAATGTCCTAAGGGCTAGAATAACAAATTTGAGGATTGCCTCAAGGGTCACATTTAGACAGCCTTTATTTTTTTCCATTAATAACCTAATAACCAGAGAAGTTTTATTCAGGGCCAAAGCTCGGTGCTTATATTAGTGTGCCTTACAATGTCGCTACTCTGACAAATTACTTCATCAAGCATCACTGTGTGCTAACATGTTAGCAATTACATCTATCAAATTATTTGACAGTTTTGTACCCTTATTTATTTCTATAAAAAATGGGAATAACAGTGTAGTATTAAACCTTGCTTTGTATTTTGTCCCATGTTACCTGACATCCCTGATTTTCTCTGTGAGCATGTATATATAATATAAAGGGCATAGCTACCCATCCTTACGGTAACATAAGGAACTGAACTATTTATGTACCCCTGCAAATCTTAAATTCCACAAGTATATCACTCTGAAGCTTGGCTGTTAGCACTGCAGAAGAGTGCTGCTGTGTTGTATTGCTCAGAAAAGCAGCAATCCAAGAAATGCATATTCTAACTGTTCTCTGGAGCCTCTGGAAGCAGAATGATGACAAACCAGGAAGAACTTGATGCCTGTGCTTAGCTCACTGAAGATCCTAAAAATCAAAGAGGACAAGTCTAACTGGGAAGATGCATGGCATCCACTCCCTGTCAAGCCATTTGGGGACACTGAAATAAATGAAGGGTCCTTCATTTGTCCTGTCCCATTGTCATTCCTCTGGAAATGAGCTCCCAGATGATGGTATGTGCCCTGACAAAACTAAACTGGCTGCTCTCCTATGTATATCAGAGGATTAACCATCACAGTGACACCTCAATCTTTGTGGGCTGCTACCTGGGACACCGTAAAAATATTTAAGAATAATAAACAAGCTCAGGGTCAGAAGAGTAAGATACTGCTGGCCTCACCTGTGTGTCTGAAGTTCACTGAGCTTTCAGAGTAACTTCTTCCTCTCCACTGACTCTGTAAGAGAAATTGGACAAAAGCCCAAGAGCAAGTGAATTTTAAATATAGAATCATACAATATCCTGAGTTGCCCCACAGGCATCATCAAAGTCCAACTCCTGGCCCTCCATAGGACCATGCCCAGGAATCACACCATGTGCCTGAGAGCATTGTTCAAACACTTCTTGAACTCTCTCAGGGTTGGAGCTGTGACCACTTCCCTGGGGAGCCTGTTCCAATGTCCAACCACCCTCTGGGTGAAGAATGTTTTCCTGATATCCAACCTAAACCTCCCCTGACACAGCTGAATGACCTGAGGCAATTCCCTCAGGTCCTGTCGCTGTCACCAGGGAGCAGAGATCAGTGCCTGCCCCTCCTCTTCCCCTCACAGGGAAGTTGTAACTGCAGGGATGTTTCCCCTCAGTTTCCTCTCCTCCAGGCTGAACAGACCAAGTGCCCTCAGCTGCTTCTCATCCAGCTTCCCCTCGAGGCCCTTTGCCATCTTTGTGCCCTCCTTTGGACACTCTCTGATGGTTTATTGTCTTTCTTACATTGTGGTGCCCAAAACTGCCCCTAGCACTCAAGGTGAGGCCGCCCCAGCTCAGAGCAGAGCAGGACAATCCCCTCCCTTGCCCGGCTGGCCGTGCTGGGGCTGATGTCCCCAGGACAGGGTTGGCCCTCCTGGCTGCCAGGGCACTGCTGACTCTCGTGTCTAAACTTTATTCCATTTAAAGTTGGGGGTGGAAACTTCTATTACAGAATTTTTTCACTTTCAATCTGAGCCTACTCCTAGTAATATTACATTTTTCCAGGGCAACTCCACTTCCTTGTGGTCCAGCTGAGTGAAAGATTTCATCCATTTCAGTTAGTCCTTTAGCAGTTTCACCACAGCTGCTTCTATTTTACCTCTAGTCAAGCTACAGCATGATGGAAATGTCAAAAGTTCAAATTCTGTTGAGGCTGCAAAATGAAGAAATTCCCAACAGGAAGCTTAAGTCCATTATCTGCAATCAGGCCCTTGAACTTCATGGCTGGCAAACCTTGTTTCAGAGCATTAAGTGATAGCAGCGACTTGCTTATTACTGGATCTATTTTTCGTTAATTAGAGTGGTAATGAACCATCATGTGGCACTTTTGTCATAACTTTATGGCACTTTTGTCTAACCTATATAAACAAATCCATATCTACTGTGTTACAATATCTTCTGGACATTTAATCTGAATTATTTCAATATATTTGTGTAATTACATTATGTGTCTGTCACCTTGGTATTTAGATACAATATATAGTTTAAATACAGACAGATGGTAAATCTGCTGCTCATGATAAACAATATACACAGCCCAATTCCAATGTAATTTGAACTCTAAATAACCCAGAGATGGTCTGTAATTAAATATATCCTTGACCAAGAAGACATATCTCACATCACATCTCAGTATAAATCCAGAAAAAAACCAAATTACAGCAAATTTCAATTTTGGGGAACTTCTGCTGGCAAACTTGAACTCATCTCAGACACACCCTACCTACTTCACTCCAGAAGTACTATTATTAATAGTAATAATAAGAGGAGTAGTAGTAGTAGTAGTACTTAGGTTTCAAATTGAAATTTCTTCAGATCATTTCAGCAGCCAGAATACTGTGACATAAACAGAGGTGCTCTTCAGGCTAGATTGGTCCTAAATTATGTATGTTTTTAAATGAATATTTAGTGGCACATCTTCATGTTTGACAGTTCTGGCAATGCAGTTTTTAGAAATGTGTAAAAAAAAATGTCTGTCTCATATCATCTATGGGCTTTATCCTTTCATTCTTACTTTTGCTGACTACTAACTACTCTTGCTGCTCAGTTAGAGAACATTTGCTGGAATTAAAGACATCAGGCTCTGATTTCCTCTTTCTAGAAGTTTCATGTCTGCTATTCAAAGGAAATCTAGTTTGGTACAAAGCAGTTCACACAGAAGTTTCTTTCTGGTATGAGGTAGAGAATTCAGCAGCTATGTTTGTTCAGGCTGTGGCTTTTTGATCTTACACTAGCGTCACTATTGTGTTCGTGATGTAGAGTAGATGAGCCCCTACCCTGAATTGGGAAACCTGGGATGTGAAGACCAAAGAGACAGGATTGTGATAGAAAGGCTGTTAAAAGGCAGGGACATTTTATTTTAAATAATTTATTTGTAATAGAATTCCTGCATTAGAAGACTATAAAAGATATTTTCTTAAGCATGAAGTAATTATCCATTTTGAACAAGACTAATATAACTTAATATACTCAGCACTGAAATGTTTAGCTATTGCTAATTCAGTTCCCTTTTGCTAGGAAAGTGTCCTAAAGTCAAATTTCTTTGAAATAATGAGGCTCCCTGTCCATTCTCACACAGATTGTGTATATGATTTAAACAGTCTTTCAAATTACTATTTCTCTCATATTTGAATCTCAGAAAATACATTGTATAGTATAATCATAAGGATGAAGATAATAATAAGGATAATTATAATTATCATAATAATTATATTAAATACTATTATAAAATATTATGTAATATGAAAGTGTATCATAGCAATTCCAGTACTGTTTACGAGCTGTGACTTGGAAATGTACCATAAGCAGCAGTTAACCTTTTCTGGTCATAGTCTTTGTATGTTCATTTTTGCTCATATTTTTTTAGGGACTAGCTTTAAACTTCTTGCTACTAGAGATACCCAGAATATGAAGTTGCTTAGACAAATACCTTTCTTTTCCTAATTTGCCTTTAATTGATTTGATGTTCATATCCTGCCTATGCTGAATTCCCATCATATCCATGGACAAGATAGTTTCTTAGATAACATAATATGTGTAAGTTTGCCAATTCAAAATTAAGTAGTTATTAGTATAAACACTGGTGTGGGAGTTAGAGGTAGACTGGGTTGTGCCAAATTTACTTATCTGCCTGCTTGAGTGTGTGGAGTCTCAAAAGTTGTAAAATGGTTTCTTTTTCAAATTTTATTACTCTTAGCGTCTTAAAAATATATATATATTTAGTTATATGAATAACAGGTCAGAAAATAACTGATATACAATAAAATTCTCAGCTTTCTTGGCTTCTTTCCAGATGTTGTGCTGCAGATCAGCTGCTTTGATGTGTGACTTTCTCTGTAACTCCCATTTCAGATCATTGTCAGCTCTTGCCTGTAGCTTCTCTGTGAGAAGAATTGCTTCTTCAGACAAATTCTGCTTTTGCAACAGTGAATCATGCTTTCCAGGCAGAAATCTTGATACTTTAGGAATATTTTCAGTCCAAAAAAATCCTATTAGACTAGGTGTTCAGTATTTGGACTTTTGCAACTGCCCGTTACTTAAATAAAATACATTAATGGCCTTGGCAGTCATAGTCTCCCACAGGACCGTGATAGTCCTGGCTTGCAGCACTGCTTTACTTCAAAAGCCACTTTCATTGTGTCTTCTATTTTACTAATATGCCCACAATTACTCAAGGGTGCTTTGTCAGCAAGTTAGCATGAATTTGAATCTAATACCTTGGCATGAAACATCAGACAACTGTCAATCTGACTGTTTGAGCTATGATTAACTCTCTCACACGTGTTAGTCAATCAAATCCTGCTTTCTCTCATGGTGTCCCAGCTTCACCTCTGTCAGCCCAAATGAAAACACTCAAAGAGATTTAAGTGGATTAATTGCATTGGCATTTACTGCAGGAATCTTTCCAGAGTCACTTGAAAACAACTTTGTGAAACATATTGAGAAATGATAGAGTGGAATGGAAAGGAAATGAAAGGAAAGGGAAAAAAAAATGAAAAGAGCTACAGTGATCATCTTGTCCAATTACCTGACTAGTTCAAGACTGACCAAAAGTCTAAGCAGGTTATTAAGGATATTGTCCAAAAGCCTCTTAAACACTGGCATTCAAGGGGCATTGACCACATCTGCAGGAAGTCTCTTCCCATGTCTGACTATCCACCCTGTAAATTATTACCTCCTAATGTCCAGCCTCTAGGCACCTCTAGATATTGTATTGTGGAAAACTGCTTCATTCATGATTACCTGTATTAAGTCCATTTTCACCAATTCTTTTGCACAGATAACAGTTCCTTTTCATTCAGCTTGCACCAGGCAACATGGTGCTATTTCATATTTTCATTTCTTTGCTTCTTTTAGTTTATAATTCTCTCTCTTATAGCTGCTGAATGTTGTGATTTTATTGCTTTCTTTGTTGCAGACTACTTTATTTCTCAGGTCACCCCTGTGTGAGTGAAGTCTCCAGGAAAAGGGTTGTTGGTGCTGTTGGCTAAGAACAGTAGTTCCATGTGGCTTGACTGTGTTGTTGTTTAGAAACATAGAAATTTTCACTTGTTTTAGAGGTAGCTTTTGTTTCTTCACATGCCATTCTTAGGTACCTACTCAACTTTAATTTGTTAACTGTCAATGCTGACAGTTTAAAACATAAGCTTTGCCCGCTGTTACACTCAATATAATCAAATTGATTGCCAGATGTCTACATCCAGCCTTGCCGCTAGCTTATTAGTGATCGCAAAGCCTGAGGAAATGCAGCTTCCACAGAGGTCTCCATTCTTTTGCATCCCTTCAGAGAGCTGCATGTTGCCACCGGCACTCCTGAAGTGACTGATGGGCATAGCAGTCCAGCGGGAGTTGCAGGAAATCTCTATTTTTGTGACCATTCCACAAATGGTTATGCTCTAACTGCTACATTAGGAAAAGACTTGTGTATAAGAGAGAAAATACAAGTTTTAATTCCTCCTTTTTACACCTGCGATGTTAAATACAGCAGTTAGGCAGTTCGTAGGGATTTGACAATGTACCAATATTGTTAAACTATGCAACAAAGTCACAGTATTTACATCTCAATTTAAATACAACTAACTAGAACTATTTGCATATTTCTTTATGGCAATTTGGGCATGTTTTGTACATTTTAATTTCCTCCCATCCCAGCACTTAAATACCAGGCATCGATAACCTGTTGTTCCCCTTTAAAGAAAAATTACATTTTTTATCTTTAAACCTGTGCTGATAGCTCTCAAAACTGACCTTTGTCCTTTGGTGGTAGTTGATATTGCTGTCAGTGACAGATGCAAGAAAGGTGACCATCATATCCATTTTACATCTACCTACAGAAGCTTCAAAATGGTGTAAAGGAAGCCCCGGACTTTCACCCTCGTGTTGTGCAGTACTGGTGCCCAAATCTAGTATGTGACCACCTGGGCAGCAAAGGCAGAGCTCTTTCAGTCCTGGGGCTCCCCTCTGCCAGCCCAATCTATTCATGGCACCCCCACAGTGGAGATTGTTTCATTTCAGATGAAAATATCACAAAGCAGAGTAGAGAGGTCATCACAATAATCTACTGTATTTAAGATCTCATTTTGTGATTGCTCCTGTTGGGTTTGGGAGAGTGATACCAGGTTATGCATTTTTTCCTTTCTGAACAGCACTGAACAGAACTTCTGCTTCTTCCTTCAAATCTTCCATAACAGAAAATCTCAAGTGTGGCTGTGTAAGATGCCCCACACCAGTGTTCTCCAAATTATATAAACCTTCTTGCCTGGCACAGTACTCCCTCTTAGGCTGCTCACACACAGATTGCAGGTGGGATAGCAGCTGAGGGTAAAGAGTGGCTGGAGATATCTGGTTCTTTATGCAATCTGAAAAACTCTGTACAAAAGGCGTCCCCAAGAGGCACTCATCAATTGTGCAGACATCCAAAATAGCTGTATAGGTTAGAAATGCAAGTTCTGCTTTGAGGCATCAGGGAGAGGTTTTGCCTCTGAAGGGAGGCTCAGAAAACTGAATGTAGGAACTATTTCAGCCAACACTGATGGACCCGTGTTGCTGCCTTTAACATCTGCATTAGATAACTCAGATACTGGATACTTTCTGTTTCCCTCTCCCCCACCCTGTGAATTTGAGAGCTGATTTTTAATACTGTCTCTTCCCTCTCCACCTACAAACAGGCTTTTCCTCTCCTCAGAGACATGTTTTTCTCTCCCTGCTCATTTCAGCATCTTTACTTGTCAGTTTCCGCCCATCCACTTTCACCTACACACCATGGATTTTTCTGTTCCCATATTTTTTTTGGCTTTTCCACTCCCATGACAGTGTATCACCTCCACTTCATCCACAGTCTGGGAATGTGTTAGATGAACATTTCCAGACCCCCTGCCCACCTGCCCCTGCCTAAGGTTTTAGAGTATGATGAAAAGGCCATGAAAGTGCACGTTCCTGCCTATGGATTCCTCTCCTTGTTGTTGCAAGGATCCAGCACAGACATAGCAATGCTTCCTGTGGGGTTGGATCACACAGGAGTCCTGCTGGTGTCTTTCCACTTGCTGCCTAGTGCCAGAGACCCCTCATAATGGCGTTAATACCTGTAGCCCAAAATAGCCAATCATACATGGAGTAATCAGTGGCTGACTCACACAAGAATTTGGATCCCCTGAAAAATCTAATTCCAGCAATTCAGGGGAAAACATACAAACTTGTCTTTAATTTTCCCTCGTTGTTTCTTTATACCTCAGAGCAATGAACTTTACAAGTCAATTACATCTTGTACTTTTTTATCAAATTTAAATTGTCTTTTGATCTCACTTTTATAAGAAAGGGTAAATAGGAGGCATCCAACAGACCTTCTTATCTTCCACTAGTTTGCATACCTCTATCTGCCGTCTCATATTTGTCTTCTGACTAACCACTCCTAAATTATTCAGCCCTTTCTCCGTACACAAGTCTTGCCATGCTGTAGCTATTTTGTTTTTTTCTTGACGATTACTTTGTGGTTTGCTTACAGCCTGATGTAATGAGCGTTTTTACTCCTCAGGGGCATGTGTGTCGCTATCCATCCTGTTGCCTTTCCCTCCCGAAATCTTCAGATGTTTTTCTCTGCAGTGTAATAGCCTTTTTCACTAAGGTCTACTGTCATCCAGCAACATACAGACATAGTAAAGTGACTAGCAAACCTTGTTTTCCAGTGCTTTCAAGGCACAAAACTGTTTCTGGACAGAATAAGTGGAGATTTATGGGAAGAATCTGCATGTGTTACTTGCAGTTTGTTTCTTCAGCTGAACAAAAATCAGGTTGGCAAACACTAGGTCAAATACACAGCTTTAAATGTTTCTGTCAGCCTTCTTAAAACCAAATAAAACTTGTACTGAATAAATAGTGCTTTATTCCTTCTGGCAGGTACATATTAATTATGTTAAAGATAATTATTGGAAAAGGTTAATAAAGTATAAATCTATGAAAGGCTTGCAATTGAACTTAATCTTAGCTTGCAGGAGGTCCTTAGATTTTTAAGATTTATTGAGCCAGCTGTTAATAACAGGAAGATGTTTGGTGAGGATTTGTTCAGTCCATAGAAAGATTGTGTATTCGACCGGGCCAATAACAATAACTGCAAACACTACAAAGACAGGTGAAATGTTCCCATGAATGTTATTATTCTTATCTGGACTAACTAAAATATGGCAACCATAGCTACAGTGTAAAATCAGTACTTGTTATGCTACTGTGGTTCTCAGGCCATAGAGAAATATTTTGGCTGTCTACAGCAGAAGGTAAAATGACATTTTTTGAATGCATTTGCCATCATGGTCTGACAACATGCTACTTTTACACAGGAACAAAGTACATATACTTTTAATACACTGACACAGTAGTGAGTAGCACTGGTTGATCCATTATTTGGCATAGAATTAGGATTTCATTATAGAATTTTAAAGTGACAAAAGTAAAATCTTACTCAACTTCATCAGTCCACAATTTTTAAAGGGAATATTTAACTTTGACATCTAAAAAATATCCAGTATTGCCTTATTTGAAAATATTCCTTTTCTTTCTGGTTCTGAAATTGTTTGGAGTACCCAGTTAACTTTTGTTTATTTTATTTTCTTTCCTAATAAGTGTCTTTGACTTGTTTCTAGTTGTCTCTGCCAGAAAAGATAGCTTTACATATTGATGAGCTGTTTTCCTAAGTAGACCCATTTCAGTTATGTAAAAATAACACTTATTCCAGAAAGAGGTTGTCTATATTTCCAGGAAGTTACTTTCATTTCACATTAAAATAGTTTGCTTTCTCAGATGATTCCAGTATATTGCAAATAAAAACAATAAAGGGAAAAAAGGCTTCAAGGTGATTCATCTATTTTATTTCTTCACTGGGGTACTTATTACATAGCTGATGATAAGAAAAATCCAAGTTTTTATGCACGGATCAGTTTAGTGCACTCCTTAAAAAGGAAGGCAGTGACCAATGAAGCCATTTTCCATCATTAGGGAAAAAAAACCAAAAACCCCACAAAAACAAACAAATAAAAAAAAGTAGAGAAGAAGTATTAACCTCTAGATTTTTTTAAAATTCTGGTTCAGTGTCTAGACATTATTACATATTTTTGTACAACTTCTTTCTCTTGTATGTGCCACTCCTCTACATTGCTATCTTCCTGTTTTTCAACAGCAATAAAAGTCAATTTTCACACTCATCTGTGTTTATCTCTGTGAATTATCTTGATATGCAAAACCAGCTCACTTTCCTACTTCTAAAAATACCATGTTGGTTTGCATTTTTCAAAAACATTAAAAAAGGACATGAAATTGCCAACTTGTTTTGCCTGCTATGACAATTAAGATGATTTCCATCCAGATGGTGTTACATGTTTGAAAACACAAAGACCTTTTGGCTGGAGTGACAACAACATCTGCAAAAATCAAACAGCATCATCCATCCCAAGAATTTCCTGAAGATATCCTGCCAATTACTTTTACTAGTAGGTGACGATTAATCATAACCTGTCTGGCATCTGAACAGAGATCTGATCTCTGACCAGAATGAAGAGCTATATTCAGACAGGGCTGAAAGCAAACTTTGCCAGGACCCAAGATACTGAGCATTATTATTTTTAGAGTATGTACAACTCAGATTAGCTCATATTGCTTTGGGGGATTTTGTTGTTGATGATGGTGTTCAGGTGTTTTTTCTCTGTAAAATTGAGGCCTTGTAGATTTAAGTCTCCTCAGCTTCTTGTGGGAGGTACAGAACTCAACTTCCTGCCTCTCCCAAGTTATGTTAGAGATCTTCAGGTGATATAATTCAATGAGTGCTATTAAATTGTGTTTTGGAGGGAGGGGGGGGTTATAGGCAGAAAATAATTCCTGAGAATACAATTTGAGGGTGAATTCAGGTGACCTCAAAAGTCTGCATATCTCCAGAGTAGTGTCTAAAAAGCCAGTTCTCAGATTTTGGCAACCTTACACATACTGACTTTTACTTTGCTGATAAATAGTTCTGCTTCTTCCAGTGAAATAATTTGACTAAACATGATAACACACATCATCTTCCCAAATATGGTAATATCATTCATCTCTCTGTTCAGAAATGTAATTACAGGTAAAGCTAGTGAAAATTCTGATTTCTGGGACAAATACCTATGCAAGGTCACTGTAAGTTCAGCCCATATTTGACCAAATTTTTCTGTTACAATTATTTGAAATATCCCACTAATTTTTTTAGTAAGGGAACATTCACAGAGCAAAGGAACTACCACCTGCTAAAAACATTATATTTGCCTCTTTTCAGTATAAATGTTGCAGCATATTCTATTCTTTTTTTTTTATTATTCTTTGCCCTCCTGAACTGGTAGAGGGAAGTAGTTAATCCCTTTTTTCAAGATGACAGCAGTTTTCTAGTCAATTACAACAAAATAACCTTTTCTGTCCTATGACCTTTCTCAACAAGTGCTCGAGGAATAGTGATCCAATTCGATCCTTCACTGAATACCCCTCTATTAGAGTCTTCAGAGCCTTAAACTCTATGAATGTCTTTATCTTTTCTTCTTTGTTGGGTTTTTTGGGTTTTTTTTGTTTTGGTTTGGTTTTTTGTTTTTTGTTTTTTTTTTTAGCTAGCCAAAAAAAGCATGAAGTACACCAATGCCCAATACTAGGCTGTGCAAAAAAGGCTGCTGCTTCAATAGTCAAGTTGACGTAAACAGACCTTTTCTTTTAGGAATCTGAAAAGGAACAACCTTATTTTCATGTACTGATGTATGGCTGAAGTTCAGTGTCAGTCATCAGGCTTTATCTTAAATTGCTTTAAATTACCAGTTTTTATCAGTTTAGGATAAAGCCCTTTGAATATATTTTTGTTATCATATTTCTATAGTGGGATGTGCTCAAATACAGTGGTCTGGAATGTGTGTTGTATCAACTTTGTGCTGTGGTGTCTGGTTAAAATTCAAAGTACATTTTTACATCTATTAAATTATATTCTTTGGTCCTGGCCAGCCAGCCGTAGAGATTATTGAAGGAAAATTAAAGAGAGTTCTGAGGACAGCAATGAGGACTGGAAGGACTGATATCCAAAGAGATATTAGAAAAGCTAAAATGCTTTTCATTCCTCCCTACCACTACTACTACCTCTTAGTGTCTCAGAATAGAAAGCTGTTAAGTGTTGCTGGATAGTGATTGTTGCAAATCTCAATTAAAACCTATTTAAACTCCTGAGCAAGTGAGAATAGTTGTTCACTGTGCTGCCATAGGCATGCATGACCTGTGCCATGGTAAGCAGATGGAGTTGATGTCAAAGCTCTTGTGCCTTTAGTGGAGCTCAGTGTCTCTCTAACACCACAGAATCATAGTGCTGGGGCTTTTTCAAAAGCAACTTTGAAATTGAGGATAATGAACTGTCCTGAGAAATATTCAGAAATGACCACTTACAAGCTGTGCCTTTTCTCTGGGTCATGGATAATAACTCAAGCTCAAAATTAGACCTTAGAAGGACAGCCTAAGGGTAGCTTAGATTTGGTGATACAATTGGCCAGTTAATTTCCTTTGTGAGTTAATACAGCTGCAGGCTAGATAAAACAACCTCTTGGGATTTTCTGCTTAATTCTGTAGTTTTGGGGGCAGATATGCCCTACTCATGTCCTAGTTTGTTGCCTCTTTTTACTGCTCTGGGGCTGGTACAGATACAATAATTGACAGCCATTGAAACTTTCTGCCAGTTCTTTAAAGAATGTGGGAACTCTGAGTGCTTTCTGTGAATTTATAGCAAACACTATTTTGATGACCTAGTGATGATCCAAAAATGATTAAATATTCATAAAGTATTTCTATAATATTATATAATACTATTTATGTAATACTATTATTTTTAAAAATATAAATATAATCGTTTTCCTATTCTGATAAAATAAAAGAAAAAAATCACAAGATTCATTCAACCCGTATTGTCTCAAAATATTGTTTGTATTTAGAGGGAAATTATGTTTCCACATAGTAGCATGAAATGCAGGCAGCAGGCAAAACTCCTATAAATGTATTCTTCCCTTGAAGAATATGAAAAAGAGAAAGAGGATGCAGGTTTGTGCACTAGTTTGAGCATGTGCATGAGCTTTGAGCAGATGAAAGATTGTCATTGTTTATGTTTCCTAATAATCATAGAATCACAGAATAGGTTTAGTTGGGGTTGAAAGGAGCAACATCTAGTTCCATGCCCCTGCCATGGGCAGGGACACCTTCCACTGGACAAGGTTGCTCAAAGCTCCATCCTACCTGGCCTTGAACACCTCTGGGAATCCATTCCCAACCCTCTTCCAGTTTAAGGCCATTCCCTCTTGTTCTATCATTACATGCTCTTGTAAAAAAATCATCCTGACATTCTTTCTGTAACTTTAGAGATTGTCCTGATGGTACATCAAGGTGTTGGAATGTGGCACAATATCCAAATATAGCCTTTGTGTTCCCCCTTTACTTATATAACTGGGTTCATTCCCAAGATACCTATGAATGCTGTAAAATCTCACAACAACCAAGAATCTCATGCTTGGAAAGTTGCATTGGAGAAGTCATTAGAAGTAAAACAATCCCTTGTGATGATTTATGATGCCTCCTTTTCTACCATTATTATTCTCTCAGTCACATGATTAATCTCCCAGTTGCCATCAGAAATGCCGCTACGTTAGGAATGCCAACCACTCTTCCATTCGGTAGCACAAACAGTCCAGAGTTTATTGACCAAACTTGAGCAGCCTAAGGCAGCCCAACAGCAGCCTTCCCCTGTGAGGCGGGGAACTTGGACTGACACATCTTGCATGAGGTATTTAAGTTTTGGGTAGTTGCATTACTGGCCTCCAGGTACTTGTTTTACATGTTACTTGTTTTACATGTTTTAGTGACATTAGACAATACATAAGTGTTATCCGGTACACACACGAGTTCTGGGGCCATCTTTCCTTTTTTACTTTTCATGAAGGGGACCTGTTGTTAACATGGTGCCTGTCAAATAAATCTCTTTTTTTCGCCAGTTAATAAGCACAAAACTTTTGTGCAATCTAAGGGATTTCTTGAGTGGTACTAGGTGGAATATCTGAAGTGGAAGAATGAATTGCTTGAAATTTTAATTTAAGTGTTCAAAACTGAATGCAAAAGTTGCTGAAAGAATTTGAAATCTCCGACTAGAGTTAATGAGGGAGAATGTTATCTGCAAGGATAAAAATCTGAGACATTTCTAAAGAGTGAATAAAATCATCATCATAGCTAAAGTGAGGCTTAACATTTTGGAATATCATACATAAGATATTAGCTTAGGAAAAACAATAAACAAAGGGGTAACCGTACATCAGAAACCTCCATCATTTGGTAAGTCACTGTAGAGAAGTTTGGAATTATACTGCTGATTACTCAATTTCACATCTGAATCTTTTCTAGTACTTTACAGAAAGATACAGAGTAGAAATTGAGAGCCCATTAAATTAATTGAAATTTTGCTATTTAATTCTACCTGTTTTCCTACTTTTGCCACTAAAAGATAAAGAGGAAAATTGTTATAGAAGTCTGGGAAAGCCTTCTTAAAATACAGAAATACCAGGGAGACGTTAGCTACATTCACATGGAATATAAAAGGATGTTCAGAAGAGTATTTTTCTCTCTTGGTTTAAAAGAGGGCAAATGCCACCTGAAGCATATTGTATAAAAGTATGGCACAGAGAAAAATCTTAATATACTTAACTTTTCATTTTATCCAGTGTATGTTTAGATAAGAAAATCAAGCAGTTTTAATAGACTCAGAAGTGACTTTCAACCCTGCAAACTTTTCTTAGAACTCTGATTTCATTCCAAGAAGAGTTTATTTTGATTTAGCTTACACCTGTTGCTAACAAGTTAAACTATACTGAAACAATGTGCCTGCCTGCCTTCCCTACTTCCTAGGGGAACAGCCAGGAAGGGTTGCCTTAGGCAATGGACACATTCTTTCCTTGCCTATTTCCAGCTGAGAAGTTAGGGATGGAGTTTTGGTGGGAGTTGCAGGTGTGAAGAGTGAAGAAGATGAGAGAGCAAAGTGTGAAAAAAAACCAACACCAGACTAGGAAGATTCTCTTCCCTTCAGCTGCTTTTCAAACAGATTCCATTGCATTTTCTGCCCCCTTTTTCCTCCACCTTTCTTCCCCTTACAGAGAACCTCATCCCTGCCCTCCAGACAGAAGGGCATACACAAGTAGATAACTCCTTTGGACCAATCCTTTTAAAAAAATGGAAAAGAGAACCATGCTACTGATGGCTTCTTTGTTTCTCCTGTTCAGAGGGAACCAGAGGCCCTCAGTGAGGCAGAGAGCTCCCAGCAATACAGGGCAGAGGCGGTGGCACAACTGAATTAATTTGAATTTTTTGCAGAGGAAGGCCTTCATAAAGGAAGGGAGGCCTTCTAAATTATTTTAAAAAAACCTGTCAAAGCTCTGGAATAAGTAGGAATAAGGGCAGGAGCAAGTCACTGAATTTTTTAAAACATTGTCTAAACTATTAGAAGTGGTGGAGGGTGACCAAAACCCCCAGTAAGTATTTTAATAATTTCTGGACCCAATGCATAATTCCCAATATTTGGGCGATCTTATTCTTTTTTAAGTTCTAAGAATGATTTTCAGGGGCATACACTGCTCTTCTAATAATCTCTAACTTGCTACTAGCCAGTCACCACTGAAAAAAAAGTGGCTTTTCCCTGTGGCTGCTCTGCTCGGAGCCACAGGGACAAGTCAAGATCACCCTGCCACCGTGTTAGTCACCTGGGACACTGCTTCTTCAGCACAGTCCATATTGCTCAAGACATTCCAGCACCTTCTATGTTAGTCTTGTATCCAAATAAACACAACTAAATATAGAAAGAAGTTTTCTTTAGGTGGGTACATGTGTGCTAAGTGTCTATGTTGGCAGTATAGTCAATCAAGATCGAGGGTTTAGTTTAGCAGAGTACAGAGAGGTGCCTGTCTCCTGTTACATGATATTCCCTGCTCCCCAGTCACTTCTTCTGAAGAGTACGGCTTTTCCAGATCCAAGAGCATAGCTGCCAGATCTAGGGGATACCTCAGATACCTTAAGGCATCTCAAATGGCACTGGACAAATAAATTTGGGCAGCTGAATTAAGCCAAGCCCAGAGTGTAAGCCAGCTGAGCAGCCAGCAGAAGCCTTCCTGAGGATTAGCTGCACCTCTCTCAGTTGACGTGATTACCTTGTGCTGCTTGGGGAGTTTAGACACCTGCTTCACATGTAGACACCTAAATTGAAATATCTTCACGTGGACCTCAATCCAATTCCATCTATTTTTATGATCTCTGTTAGAATTTGTGATGTCCTTAACTTTTCCTAATCAGTTTTCCTATTTCTGAATTCTCACACAGACCTCCTGCATCTGGTTGTTGTGAGCTTGAGGTTTTTACTGTGTGAAGATGCCTTGTCCAGTTCTGGCTCTTCTTAATCTCTGAATTTGCTGGATTTAGAAGCAAATCCATCATTTTTAGTAGCAAATTATCTAATAGCTACCTATGGTCCACATATGTAGTAGCCAAAGATATTTTTAAATGTTAGAGCGTAAGACAGGCAGGTCAGCCTAGGCCAGCACAAGATGTCAAACAGTGACACCAGCCAGCAGTGAACAGCCAGGGAAGATTGCACAAGCAGGGCAAACACACAGTGATATCTCTCTACAAGAGTTTCTCAGCCCCCAACATCCTGCTACTTGAAGACATCCTGAGACAGAAGAGGGCTTTTGGTACTAATTAGCCCAGGATTAAATCTTCTCCCATAAGACCATCCAGATGACTTCAAACCTATGTAGACTTCTAGCCCCTTGTGAACTTTCCACCATTTAGCAGGACAATCCTTAAACCACAGAAACAGTTTGTCTGTACCCTTGAAATTGTAATAAGAGGACAAAGGCATCCATAGGGGAGTTCAGACAAACCCAGTATGTTTGTAGGCAAGGAGGGGTATTTGCATCTCAGCTTGCTTTGGTGGCAGAGCAGAATGAACACAGGCTATTTCCTGCTGTACCATGGTAGACTAAGAAAATAGTCTCCTGCATGTAGGCATAGTCAGTAACTCTCACTGCATGCCTCTGAAGGTGGGGGACTTCATTTTCTGGGTCATTCCTGTAGGAGCTAGGCCAGGAACAAGATGCATCTTTCTACCCAACACAAAAGAAGTAAAAGCCATATCAACAAGGACCTGCTTTCAATTATTCACCAACAAACATGGATTTAGATTAACTTTGCATAGAAACAAACAAACACCACAAAACCCTAAGCTTAAGATCAGGTATTTCTTACGAGGGCTCTTTAAGCTTTTAAAGTTTGCCAGGGAATTAATCATGAGGTGAGGAAGAACAGAGCTTGTTCTGTGCTTTTCTACTCCGTGCTTAACAGCATGTCTACCCCAATCATTGCAAAAGAACATTATGCCTTCTCACAGTACCCATGTGCCATCACTCTGCTGCTTCTCCTCCTCTCCCCTTAAATGCTGTTCTGGCTCTAAGGTCTGCTGGCTGATTAGTTCATGCACACCAAAGTCGCTCTCACAGTTTGAATCTGTGACCTGAAGAAATAAATCCTAACACTTGCTGAGCTTCAACTAACTTTACAGGCTTCAGGCTAAAGGAATGCTTCTGAGTACCCAGTGCTGTATTTCCTCCCTTCCAGGAGGAAACAGGAGGTACATCAGGGGAGTTGTGTCCAACAACTATATTCCTCAAACACAGAGTGTCTGTTCTCATAGGAAATTAATACTGTGCTTCTAAGTCAGATTCTATTGGACTCTCACCTCTGGGCCTGCCTTTTTTTCATACCTGAGTTTTCTTTTTTGTCTTTGCACAGAAAAGTTGCTACAGAAAGACAGATAAAGGGGAAAAGTTCTAATCCATATACTGATTTGTTCAGTTTGCTACATCAGGTTTCAAAGCTCCTACATGAGCTTTCTTCAACACTACACCTTTTATCCATATGCTTTGAAAATTGATACCCTCACTTTTCACTCTGGAGACTCACAAGGTAGTTTTTGACACCAGCCCTGATCTCACATCCCTATCTCAAAAAGTAATCTCTGTGTTTTGGATTCCCACTAACTATAGGAGACTCTCTTTTGTCCTTCTCATCCAGCTCATGTAGATGTATGTACTATTTACTAATACCTGGACATTAATATTTTCTGTAATGTATTTCTTTCAGACATCATTGTTCTCATCGCTTCAATAGCAGTTGTTTCTGCAAAAACTCAAGGTAACATTTTTGCAACATCAGCACTGAGAAGTCTTCGTTTCCTACAGATCCTTCGTATGGTGCGCATGGACCGAAGAGGAGGCACTTGGAAATTGTTAGGCTCTGTAGTTTATGCACATAGCAAGGTATGTAATCCTAGATACCAATTTTGTCTGGTTGATATCTTCACTTTATATTGTTCAACAAGAAACCAAGGAAATAAGCATTTATCAGTTTTGAGCAGAATACCAAAAAATTTTCTGAAGTAACATCAATTGTAATATGAACTGACACAGATACAGCAGACCATTTTTAATGCTAACAGTTTTTAGAGATCTTGAAAATGTTTTCCTTGATGTGCAGTAGTAATTTGTAATATGTTTGGGACATTGCTGAAATATCAAACCATATGAGTAGATCTTGTCCACTTTCAGAGAAAATTTGCATCCATAGGGAAGCACTTGACTTACAACTGCACAAAGGCCAAAAGTCATATATACATATATGTATGTATGTATGTATGTGTTTTCATTATGTCTTCTTGAAATGTCATCCTATTCAGTTTCATACCATAAAATGGGAATTGATCTCTGTTCTCTTTTATCTAGGAATTAATCACAGCCTGGTACATTGGATTTTTAGTACTCATCTTTTCATCTTTTCTGGTTTATTTGGTGGAAAAGGATGAAAATACTGAATTCTCCACGTATGCAGATGCTCTCTGGTGGGGCACAGTAAGTACAGAAAAATGGACATGGACTCTTTAACCAGTATGCTAAAGTGATTGGAATTTGAATTGAGGATTTTAACCAAGTGTGCTGTTCTGTGAATTGCTTTCACTGACCAAAAACTGGTCTGAGAAGCTTCCTCCTGCAGCTATTCATTTGCACATTGACAGACTATTTCAGTCTATCCTTCAGAACAGCTATTTATGTGTTTCTGCTGCAAACCAGACCACTAAACCTACAAGAGAAGAAAGCATTGTACTTTTTAACCCATAGCCTTTCAGTAATGTAGTTTGTAATATGGCCCCACAAAAGAGCTGTTTTGATACAAACCAGAGGGCTGTAAGTGGCAGTGCAGGAAGAGGGAAAAGTGTCTGGAAAAAAAGAGGGGGAAAATCTGACACTCTCAGCTTTGGCACGAGAGTATCATCAATGCCCTTTAAAAGATTGTTTCTCCTTCTTCTGTACCTTGAGGACAAAGACCGAGAAAAACTATGTCAATTCTGGTTCAGCACAATTATTTTTATTGTTATTTTCAATTAATGTTATTTTTTACAGGTATTAAAAGTCCTGATTTACTTGAGATTATGGTTAACAATTAAATCAATTGGTTTTATTTTATTGAAATCTCTGGGATCTAAATACATGCTTGACTACTTTTCTGAAGGAGGATTATATGAATATGGTTAAAGAAACTAGGGTTACAATGAATAACAAAAGGCTAGGTTTGAAGTTTTGATTATTTTTTTTTTAATGGCATAATGTGTAGGGGGTTTTGCTTAAAAATTTCATATACTGATCCAGACTTCTTCACTGTGTGAGAGTTACTTAGGCAGCTAAAACAATCTGCTCCAACAAAGCCTAAGGCAGTTATTGTCAGGCAATATAAAACTACTTTTCTTTCCCTTCTGATGTGCTAGAACACACACAATGTGCTCTGACAGTGTCTGGGTAGTGAAATGATACCTGGGAGATCATTAATGCTGACAATAACATAGAGCACTCATTAGTTTCCTTGGAGTAAGTGTGAGACCTGAGCCAGACTCTGCCACCTTTCCTAATCAGAGGGATGCAAAATGAAGCTTTCTCACCTCAGACCTTTTGCTGACAGGATTTCACCTAGATTTGGTAGTATCTGCATACTCAGAGCATGCACACAGGGACTGTGCAAAAGCCCTTTCCATAATGTCTTAAACTCTTGAAAATATTTGTAAGAAGTTTGGTCTGCATTTTGAGCTAAGGTCAAGGTCACTCACTCTTAGTAGAGGTGGTTAGTGTATTTGAAATTTGCTCATCTAAGGGCGAATCATTTGTTGCATGTCTTCCCTAGAGACTATATTTCTATGTTATCACTGCACAAAATTGGGAGCTTGGAAAAGCCAGGCCTAGTAAGTATTATATGTACAGTTACAAATATTCTGAAATATATTTTGCTGAAACTTGTTGCTTTAGAGCATCAAGGCAGATCGCTGATGAAATATACATTTTATCCTGTAGTACAAGCACACGTAAAATTCATATTAGCTCAAGTAATGAGAAAAGGTTTTGCATTCAGTTGCATCACTGTAGTTTATTTTGCTCCCTGTTTCTTCAGGAGTTGAGCTCTGGATTTTCCTTAAAGCTTTCTAACCTTCCTGTATTGACATGGTTGCGAAGCATCTGGCATTGGATGCTGATGTCCTCAGTGATGGGTACCCCAGCTCTGGCAGTGTGAAAACACCATGGCCCCTTTAGGGTGGCCGTGGGGATGTGGTCCTGCAAGAGGCCCTCCTGTGGCTGTGCAAGTTCTTGGGAATGGATCCTTTCAGACGTTTGATTTCCCAGGAAACAGCCTCTACCTCTCTGTGAGGCCCTGCACAGGCAGGGAGTCTGGGCTGAGCAGAGGATGGTACCCACCTGCCAGCTGGAATGGGGAAACGTATGCATAAGGAATGAGAAAGTCCCAGAAAACTCAGAGCTCCACTCTGGCATCTGACCGAGGCTCGTGTTGGATCCAGATCCTTCTCCCTGAGCAGCTCTAGCAGCAGGAACAAGGCCTTTGTTTTAGAATTTGTTTCTCCACTACCTGCTGAGTGCTATTTTTTAAGGAAAAGCCCTGATAGGAAATAATCATTGTATAAAGTGGTGTTTAAAATATTTTGTACACTATGAAGCAAAAGTGCATGACTCAAAGGTTACATAAGTAGTGCAATGGAGAAAACCAGGAATCTTGTCTTGATTTCAGCAGGAAAAAACAACAAATGTTATTTAAAAACATGAAGACAATATATGTTGCATATTTCTGTATATTTTCTTCTTTCCCCAGTGTATGACATGAATATATTTAAGTTTTTAATGCACTTAAGCAAGTGCACAAAGTTACAAGAAATCAGTGTTTCCCCTTACCTGTTATCATTGCCATTTTCATAATAGCTTTTTTTTTTTAACAATATGTAAAACAGTATGTGGGAAATGCATAATGTGCTTCTTAGTCATGGTTGTTTTTACTGCCAGAGTAACCCACATGCAGAGTTTTGAAAAGGACAGACTGTATGGCATTTTAGGGGAAATCAATTCTTAGTCTCATTGGTTTGTTTATTTGCAAAAGTTGTTCTGATTTAAACTACAGATTATCTACCAAACTCTGGACTGAATTTTGTCATGGCAGAGGTACAAGAAAGAAAAGGCTGCATCAAAGACAGGCACAAAGAGTCACCCTAAATTTCAATCTTTTAGAGGCACTTGTGCTTCTCCTTACAGGTTCAGCTTGCTGTAATTAACCCGTTCATTAATTCAAATTATTTGAGGACCATAATACCCAGCTATGTTTATTTCACTGGCTCCATTACTGAAGCCCATATTTATATACAGAAATGAAAGGCAGGATAAGGCATCCAAATTTACATATGAATACTTCGGTATATTTGCAATTTCATGCTGTACTGTGCAACCTGCTATTGAATCCTCATGTTAATATTACTACTGTGAATATTCTTGTGGTTGGGGTTCCCACAGTGTTGCCTAACACAGTAGCACACAATGGTGAGTGTTATATGAAGAGTTCAGGTTCAAAATTTGTTTTGGTAGAGAAGATAAATACATTTAACAGAAGAAACTAATAAAATTATATGGGAATGAAAGGTCCATTTAAAAACTAAGTATTTCAAAACCAAACCATGTTTTTCTGAGCTATACCAGTGTTAACTAGAACTGGGTGTACTCATAGTGGCATTTAGTTTGCACATTAATTAGCTTTAGCTGCAAATGTAATGCAGCTGAAATTTCTGTCCCTCTTACACATTTGACAGAACTTCTGTTAATAAATCTTTATTTTATAGTAATATCCAATAGTTACAGTTGGATATAGAATGGCTCTGGCACTCCACAGTGACCTGCTAGTGAACAAAACATATTACAGTGAATTACATTGTCACAATGACTACCTCAAATTATTTAATATTGATGAAATTTTTTCCCTTTGATGTAACAATAGCATGAGCAAATGATATTTTTTTTCAGTTAAGTCATGTCAGGTAAAGATTCAAAAGGTAAGTACTGTTAGGACAACCTAAAATGACATCAGAAAGAAATATTAGGGTAGAGAATGGCCTCCTGAGTCCTATCTCATCTAATTGAAGTAATCTAAATTATATCATCACATTCATTATTGTATTACCTCATTTATATTAGCATATTTATTAGCTCCAGCAATGAGATAACAGATGTTCTATCATCATTGTGAGTTTTGAGCCTAGCCAGATGACACTGCCTACTTTGGCTAGTCTGTCCAGACCCCTCATTTATAGAAGAAACCAAAATGGAGTGGTTTGCATCTGGTGTAAAAGACAGGATTCAGCCAGCTCATTTAGCCATGCAGGAGTGTGATTCAGCTGCTTAAACACAGGCATACAGTACCATCAGTCTGTTCCCACTCCTGTGGGTGGTCTCCCTGTTTAGACACCCTAGTACATTTCTGGTGGTACCAGACGTTTTTGGTTTTGGACAAGCCCAAGTCCTACATTACTCATAGGATGAGTTACCTTTGCACTTTGGTCACTTCTCTCTTACCCACACAATGCTAGCTGTAACTTCTGTCCACTTCTCCCATGATTATCAGTGATGTCTCAAATTTTCTAATGTTGTCCTTTTTTTTGCATCCAGTCATTTTCCACACTCTGCTCAGTCAATTTAATCTCAGGATTATGCCAGTCAGGCCAATAGTTTAGTCATTCACGAGCAGCACTTACAAAGATGAAGTGGACTATTCCCAAACTTGACCCTGAAGTTTTCCAGAAAAACATTGTCTTAGTTGTGTGGTGAGAGCAGAATAAAATGAAGATCAAACCCCTTTGCTCAGCATTGGGTAAGGTAGTAAGAGCATCGTGCTGACACCCTGTAAACACCATCCTGAGATAAAATAGCAAAAGTGAGCAAGAAGCCACTGATATTCTTAATCACAGACTGATACCATTAAATACTTAGTATCTAGAAGAATTGAGGGAAAGGCTTTAATAGGGTCCTGTTATTTTCTTTGGAGAAATTCCAGTGATACACTCTGTGTGACTGCTCCTGGTTTTGGATTGCTCTCAGATGTCAGGTCCCAAGGGTTCAAATTTATCTCTGACTTCTTTGGAATACAGTTTGGTGGCAATATCATTAATATGCAGATGATGCTTGGTTCTGTTTCCCTCTCATCAGCCCAGACAGGAGATATCTCTGTGCTTTCCAGCGACTGGCAGAGATAGGGAACTGGATGGAAGCCAAGAGAGTGGGCTCCTTCCAGAGCGCCAAACTGCTTTGCAATAACTGGCCTGGAAACAAATTTTGAGGAACTTTTATTCAGGGATTCATTTGTTCAAGTGTTTCATTACTCTTGGGCTCTTAATAGCCTCAAACTGTTCTGCAGTTGCCCTCTGATGTAAAGAACTGTGATTATCTTCTTTAGCAAACAAATCAATTCCCTCTGCCAGGCTAAGACCATGGCTGCACCAGCTCATCACTGCCAGAAAAGAGAGAGTTGCATTCTCATGTTCCTCCTTCCTTCTTACTCCATCTCAGTCTCTCACTGCCTTGTGCACACTCTGGAGCTTGTTAGGCATGTCTGTGAGCTGACACAAAGGACCAAAGCAGCAGAAACAAACCACGCAGAAATGTAGTTCATTTTCTGTCCCTTCCTGGGTGGCACTGGCTTGCCAAAGAGTCCAGAAAAGGTTCAGAAGAGGACATGGGGCAGAGGAGTGAAGAGGAGCAAGGAAGAGTGAGACCTGATAGGCATGCAAGGTGGTGTGTCTCTGACCAGGCTAGTGTTACAAAACTTGAGACTTGATAACCACTTGAAATTTCATCTGCAGCCTGAATTCATCTCTCTCTCTAAGTCTCTGTGGCTTTCTCTGGGTAAATTACACTCGCAGCTTGTTCACAACAATGGGAGCAATTAAAAGCACTGTTTACTATCTACAGAGTCCTAAATAGTTGAAATCTAATTACTTCCAAAAGGCTTTCCTTCTTTTGTCCCGTGGTGACCCTGACATTAAATAGAATTGTTTTGGCCGTCTTGCCTAGGAATGAACTTTGAGGAAACTGGAAGCAAAATGATGTCTCTAGAAGGCAATTTCCTGAAGAATCTGTTGCTGCCAGAATATTTGCTAAGCCTGAACTTGCCCACATTTGGTACATGATGTAAAATAATTCTCCATGCACATGTTCTCCCTAATAACAGGCCCTGGAGTCCTTGGCATTCAGCCTAACGTTGTCTATCTTTGTCCTTTAACATCGTGTGCCGTTGCCTGAGCACGCGCCCCGCAGCCTGCCAGCCAGCCCTCGGGAATCCTCTGCTCTGCCCACACCTCCTCCAGCCGCCTGCACCAGGCAGCTGCGGGGGTCTGAGCTCTGTGAGAAGCCCACAGACACGGCTCTTCTGCCAGTCCTGTCCCCAGGTATGGGACTGTTCTGCTTTCTGGGCCACAAGTAGCCTGGAGGGCAATTCCTTGGGTCAGGGAAAGCCCTCAGACTCATCTTTTGCCTTCAAGATGCACTCAGAGAGCCTCAACCCCGCACCCTTATCTCAGTGGCTGCATTGCCCATGGCCAGTGGTCAATGAGCCCTCCCACCTGCCCTAAAACCTGCCTCCCCTTTCTCTTTGACCTGTCCACAGGTAGGTCTGAGCTAACATGATCCAACAGCCTGAGGTATAGCATCTGCTGCTGCGTAGTAACCTTCGAACCTTCACATCAAGAGTGATGTAGGTGTCAGGAGCCTGTCAGGATGAAGGGGAAAGGACCAGAAACTTAAAGTTCCTCCCACCTTTTGATCAGTGTTTTTTTGTGGTACAGAAGATAATTTGCTTCAAGTTATACTGATGAGTTTGCAGAAAATGCAACTTCTTGCAATTCCTTTGACATTGTCATCTGCAAGCATCAACTTCTTCCCTCCTTTATTTTTCTAGTATTGTCTCAGTGTAATTTATATTTATTTAGTTAGACGAATATATACAGTTATATTTTCCAGCAGAAAATAAGTGAAACAACTTCACATCTATGGAAAAGAACAATTTTTTTCTGCCCAACTTGTATAATTTCCTACCATTTGCCTCAATTTTGAGATCATGATAATTTTTCACTATTTTTAACTTATTGCTTATTTAGGTGTTTTTCTCACATTTATTATTTATCTTTGTTTTATTTGGTCATAAACAGTATTACATTTTCACAGAAAAGTGTCAATGTTAGTATATTTATGTTCACTTTTTTCAGAAACAGCTGTATGTTTCAGATGTCTTGGATTAATTAACAGAAATGCTGCTTCATGCAATGTAAATAATCTGCGACTAATCTGTCACTGACTTCTGGTAAACCACATTGTTCATTCATTTTTTTTTAGATCACATTGACAACCATTGGCTATGGAGACAAAACTCCTCTTACTTGGCTTGGAAGGTTGCTTTCTGCAGGATTTGCTCTCCTTGGCATTTCTTTCTTTGCACTACCTGCTGTGAGTATGCCTACAAAGTTCATAAAAATAATAGAGACTCCTGTAGGTCCTGCCACTGTTATGATACAAAAAACTGAAGGAAGGTGTCTACATGTAGAACTGTTTAAGGCTTTTTGCTCTGCAACAACACTAGTGAAGTGCTATCCAAAATCCAAAAAAAAAGGTTCGGTGTCCTTGCTCTAGTTTTGGGAAGTTTCTCTGGCATGGACAAAACTGGGAAATAACTCTAAATTAGGTTACATATGATTGTGTAAAGTTGAAAATCCTTCCTTTTGTTATGAATTGCAACTTATATATTACTGCTTTTCATTCAAAATTTTCAAAACAAAACAAAAATAAATGCACATTTTATGGTTTTTTTAACCTAGATTATAGTGAAAAAAATTAGGTATTTCTAATAGTTTGTTTTGTATGGCCATGTCCAAGCTACCAACGGAGAGTAGTAGAAGGCCTTAAATCAACTAATAGTTCATGTTGTTAAATGCAAAAGATGCAACTATCATTTTCTATTAATAATTGCAAATAAATATGAATTTATTTATGTTACTATCAATGTTCAAGAGACTAATGGAAATGGGAGTTATCTAATTACTAAAGTACTGTGTAACTACAGAAATAAAATCTCATTTTTGTGAGTTCATCTCCCTTTTTTTAAATAGTTTTAGTAAGCACGAGGTGAGAAGTAGCATTTGTAGCATTTGTATTTTTTGTACTGTCTCCAGTGTAATGTTTTCTGATATTTTAATACTCATATACTTTATCTATAGATCACTAAAAAACACTGATGTTATAATATTTCATTTGTTTTCAGCCATATAGATAAACCAAGATGAAAAATCAGCATTTGTCAACAGCATTAAATCATCTGGTGCCCTGCATTTATTTCTTGCTCTTGCTACAAAGAGTGTTTCAGTATCTTTGACATACTTTAATGCATTATAATTATAACCCATTAGCTGTTTGTGAATCCTTGACATTTATTGACATCTACAGTAATTAATTCCTTTTGTCACCTAGTCACCACTAACAAGAAAGCTAGTCTTAGCAGCACTACAATGAAAAGATGAAAATACCCTTACATATTAGAGATGCCACAACTTTTGTTCCTCCTGTCATATCTATATACAGATACTAGTTTTCTTCATAAATACTTCTCTGCTGAATCTGTCTGTAAAACAAGAGGTATTTGGGAAACATTTGCACTTCTTAAAGTGTTTTATCCTGACTAAGAATCAAGTAGAAATATTATTCCTTATAATGTAGACATGTCCAGCAAAAGTATTACATTCCTTGCAAGTCAAGAAGGAAAACATCCTCAGTCCTTGGATCTATTCTGTTAGAATGAAATTTACCCTACTCAAAGGTAAAAGGCTAAAAGAGAAATAGTTTCATAATCAGCTTCTCCATAGCCTCTAGAATGAGCAATGAGTATTTAATGGGAAAGATTGAGAAGAAATGCATTTTCTAACTTTTGTAAAATCAAAAGTTATAATAATTTAAAAGTCCATACAGATGTGGACTTTGATGTCCATATATATACATATATCTGGCATATCTGTCATCTGTCAGCTGATAGTTTCCTTTTTCCTGACTCAAGTTCCTCTGAATATCCTGATTGATTTTTTAAATATATATCTATCTTTATGGCCTTGATAGCTGCAGGAATATAGTGTAGCACAAACCCAGGCAATGGGTGGGATGGGCAGTCATTGGTAGCACCCCAGATGTTATGTAAGGAATCTCCTGCTTCATCAGAAACAGGGGAACTGCTTCTGTGCTTTCTACTGTCATATACTGGTCATAAATGTGTTGCCTGAAGCAACCATATGGTGTAACAACTGCACAAAATCTTTGTAATTGATGTTATATATTTGTTCAAAGACTACCTACACATTGATAAAATGATATTTGCAGGGCATCCTTGGCTCAGGATTTGCATTGAAAGTGCAGGAACAGCACCGTCAGAAACACTTTGAGAAAAGAAGGAATCCAGCTGCAAGTCTAATTCAGGTAAATATGAAACACCCAAAAGATAATCACAGGTGATTTAAAGCACATATTGGAACAGTTCTTATTATTTTCACTTGGAAAATTTTGTGGAAATAATATTTAACAGATTGGTTAGTTTCATGAAATAACTGTGTTCAGTGACTGCTATGGATTGCCATAATTCTATACAGAATCACAGATTCATTTAGGTTGGAAATGACCTTTAAGATCATTGAGAAAAACTATATATAGCATTTCTGTGTGTAGCTTTTGTTCTTCTCTCCATGTTAAAGGCGCAGAGGCAAGAATGCCAAATGCATGCCTGCGGTGAGAAAGCTATTTGGAAAAAGAGAATTGATCCCTAGACAGCCCAACTGACAGCACAGCGCTCTTGCCTATATTAAGCTACTTTTCATCTACTACAGGGTTTAGAGTGTTTCAGTGAGTGATATACATGGTGAAGATGAAAGGTGTCCTGCCCAGAGAATTATTTTCACTATTAGTCAATTTGAAAGCTGGAAATGTAGGCACTAACAATTTCAAAATGTCTGAAATTGTCTGAAGTTGTTCTGACGTGACGGTGCAAATCAACAAAAATTAGCGTAGTATATTTTAGGCAGCTGTTTTGCATGGGCTTTTTCCTTAACTTTCAGTCCTAGTTAAAACTGAGAAAATAAGGATCCATTTTGCACCAAGCTTTACTTTACTTGATGCACTGA
>VWZN01021197.1:357788-388122 GCA_013396955.1 Regulus satrapa | reverse complement strand
AAGTTTTACTTTCTTTTATACACAAAAAAAAAAAAAAAAAAAAGAAAAGCGTGGGGGGGAATAATCTCCTAGAGTCCTAGTTTATTTTCCTGGGATGCCAAGTATTCTATGTGTACCATGAATGCTGGGTTTTATTTTTGAAATAATAAATCCAAATAATGAAGCTGAGCATTAATAAGCTAGAGTTCCATGTTAAGTGCAGGTACATGTCAGACTGTCTTTGAAGCATTCTTAAAGTTAATAAATTTTTTCCGTTATTGCTGTTCAATTATTATTAAATCCTAAATAGTTCAAATTTAATATATGTTAGAATAATTCACAAAAATAGTTCCACTCCTTTTGTGTCTGATTTAGAATGACTGCTTGGCATACTTTGTAATACATATATTCTAACCTACTTCTTCCAGGTTTGGTCGCCAGAGGAAATACATAATAGATTTAGGTTTTGGATACAGCTCTTATTATTATTTTATGACAATTCAACCAAAATATTAGTAAAACAGCATGCTAATTATATTAAGAGTAGCTAGATGCCGGATTTTGGGGGTGACTCTCAATGGAAAAAATGATTGTGAAAGGAAGACATTTGTTTTGAGATCCCATGATGAGGGCTGTTCAGCATTTACATGTTCATTTAGGGGTTCAACACATTCAGTGATCCAGAAATTAGTATAAAATTGCTGGTAGAAATATTTTCTAAAGGCACAGGGCCTGGCAGAGTAGGAAATATGAGAACAGACACACAGAAATAAAAAGCTAGGATGACCTGGGTGATTTTTAGGGTGAAAGGATTACTGCCAAATGTTTTAATACAACAAATACAAAATTTGATCTAGAAGCTGAATCCAGATTATTACAAGATGTCTCTATACCAGTATTAGTGAGTTGGAAAAGGATTTGATGAAGCATGAGAAAAACAGAGGAGAAAGACTGGGAAAGAAGGGTCAGGAGCTTCAAAAAAGTTCCCAGTACATTACTACACCAGGTTTTATTAAAATCCTTACATACAGAACCATAACCTTCTCTTACAAGGAGAAGACTGATACTATCAGTGTGTACAACGATGCTCATACTAATATGTACATATCAACTCAGTATCTACAGTTTGTGAGACTGGATTATTGGAGAAAGCAAATAAAACATTGGAAAAAATGGGTCAAGGATTGGAGAAAATTTCGTGTTCATAAATGCAGTATGTGTCTGAACTGCATATCATTAGGTAATATAACAGTGCCCAGGTTTTTTTAAATTGTCTCTAGCTTTTCAGGGCAATGTCTATTTTCTAACCAGTTATGCTGTAGAATTAGTCTGTGATAACTTATCTGTTGCCACAGATAGACTGTTTGCTAGAGCCTTTACCTGACCAAAAGATAGCTGTAGAAAATTGAAATGTTTCGTATGGATATACTTTTCTCAATTTCTTTAGCTAATAAGAAATATTTAGTTTGAGAATTATGTGAACAGAGAAGCTCAGAGAGGAAGTCTACCAGACCATTTAATGTAGCAGATAGAAACATAAGTAAGTCTGGCTATAAACCAAAACCAAAGAGTTTCAAATTAAAAATAATGCAGAAATCCTTGACACGGAGAATGAACAACCAGTGAAGCAATTTTCAAAGTGAGTAACAGGTTCTCCACCTGTTAATGAAGACTGGATGTGTTTCTGGGAAATACACAGTAGGAAAACACAGGGCATTAGATTCTATACAAGAATACCTAGATTATATTTATTGGTTGACAATATCCAGGAAGCACAGATGCTCAGCTAGAACAAATTAATATAGTTATGCTGACATCAGAGGACATGTCCCAGCTTGTAGAACCAAGGCTCATCTTTCTATCTACATCCACTATAAATCTAAACAATGGATACATTTTCTATGTTATGCTTCGGTCACTCACCTTTGAAATTATTCATTTTGTGTTTTTAAGCATTTAACAGCATTTCAAACCACAGAGAATGCTTCCATTTTCTTCTAAGTGCTTTTTGTCTGGTTTTCACTATGATTTGCAGAATGTATTATGACTTTTTTTTTTACATCAGACTGCAAGTTTGTGCGGGTGTCCCCTATAGACTTGTCACAAATAAATCACTGCAATGCTTTTCTGAGCACCTTTATGTGCTGAATATCCTCTGGTGCTTTCACGGAGCCCGTAACTCTTACCTTACTGCACAAGATATACTGGGATTCACAAAAGTTTTGGTAGGTTTGTACTGGTATTTCCTGAATCAGCCTAACCCAGCACATCCTGGTCTGAGCAAAATCCCCTTACTCCGTAGTCAGTGCGGTGGCATTGTCACTTCATTTTCTTGGTTCCTTTGTGCTTTTCTATTGTTTCCCCATACCAGGCTTCCTGGCGGTTTTATTCTACCGACGCCAGCCGAACAAACGTGGCAGCCACCTGGCGATATTATGAAAGTATTCTTCCTCCCCTCAGGCATGTATCAGTGCTATGAATGATAAGAGAAAGATACGACTTGTATTGGTTACTAATCTGCTTTTCAATTTTTTGTTTCATCCCCTACTCCCTCTTGCCTTGTTTTTTTTCTTTTTTTACCATATATCCTGCACGTAGTGTGTATGGCGTAGTTATGCTGCTGATGAGAAATCAGTTTCCATTGCTACCTGGAAGCCTCATTTGAAGGCCTTGCATACCTGCAGCCCTACAAAGTAGGTACAAATGTGGCAGCTGGTGCTGTTTTTGATGTCTGTTCAAGCTTATAGAGAACTAGTATTTGTCTGTTTCATCTTGGTTTGTTGTCTTAAGTCCTCTCAAGCCTTCGCATTAAAATTTCAACTAACAAATCAGATCAATATCATGTAGGAGCCCAGAAACAAATACAAATCATCGCTATTTATCTTAGAAATGCATAGGCATTAGAAACATTTTCCCAACAACCCACTCATGCATCACAGTTAATGATTCACCTCATTCCAAATTATCCTTAAGGAGAAAAATATTAAGTTTAATACAGAGCTTGTTCCTTGGTTCAATGGAATGTTTATGCCTGTGCTTCAGTATAAGGCTGTAGCTGCTGATCTACCTTTCCAAAGAAAGCACTCTTGTGCTATTTTGCAGGTGAATGCACTGGGGAATTTGCTCCTTTATGTCATAACTTTGATATATTCAGTATTTCCTTAGGACAAACGATATACACAGTCATACACACAGACAGTGGAAGATGACACAAAAGACCTGTTGCCACAGCTTGGCGGACAGAAAATGTTAGATATCCTAGTTTGGGTGAGAATTCACAGAGCAGTGGCAGCCCAACGCTTTTCAATAATTCAGTAAAAGATTCAGCAGAAGGCAGCAAGTTGACTGATTCAATTTGGGGCACAGATCAGGAAGTAAAAGACACTTGATATAGATCAAAAAGGAGAGCGCTAAGAGCCTTATGGGAAAGCTCTGATAAGCATCTTAACTGTTGTTAATTGCAGACAGTGCAAGAGAATTAGTGGTTTCTCTCAAAGCTGGGTGATGAACATCCACATGACAGTAAAAAGGTAATTGTGTGCCAAAAAGCTCAGCCAAAAAGAAGTTTGGCTGGGTATCCAAAGCTGATCTTTGAATTTCAAAGAGTTGACAAGAACAGAGCCGTAAGTAATCCATTACCAGAACTGTAATTCCAAACTGCTCCACACTAAAAGGAGCTTTTAGATTAAAAGTTACATGAAGTACTGATATTTTACATGTACAAACAAGCTGAAAGCAAAATTAGTATAAATGGATGGATAGAAAATTACATAAATAATGAAGCTGTATCCCACATAAAATATTCTAAAATATGACTGTCCCTCAAAAGTGCATCTACTTCTTATTTTAAATAAGCATATTGCTGTGCTATCCTAAAATTGAACCTTTTTATTTACCAGAAATAACTTATCTAATAAGAAACTACAGCTTTCTGTTATATATGTGTCAGCAATGCATTTTGCCTAAGTGCTTTGCCAACTCAGTCTGCAGTGGTATGTACTAAGCATGTTATGCATGTGTTAAAAAACCTGAAGAGTTTATTTTCCAGAAGCATTGTAGTTATGAGTCTTGCCTGAATGTTTTTGTGGTTGCAATGTAATGTGTGTGTCATACACCAATTAACATACCCATTTCTGTTTATCATACATATAACATCATCTGTAACTAAGTAATGTGATTACTATCTGCATAACAAATATGTTTTTCCCTCCCACTCCCTGACCTGAAGAAAAGAACAAGGGGAATCTTCTAGCAGGTTTGTAGCTTTTTTTATTTCTTTTATCTGTGAAATAGCTGTTTCCTAATGGCTTTTAGATGTCTCAGGCTCTGTAAAGTCGGTTCAATGAACTGCAACTGCTGATGGATAATGGTCACAAATTGGATTTTTTCAAATTCATATGCTGCTGAAATTTGCTTCTTTGTCCCAGTTATTCTTTGGGAAAAAATAGCCAATTTTTTACACATCTAACACACTGTGGCTTTGAGGGGCTCAGTTTGAACAGAGCAGCCTGTGGACCCAGACCCAGCTCCTGGGCAAGGACATGGCCCCATCTTGTGATGTAAAAACGATGCAGGAATTGAAGTGAAAGTTACAGGCATATAGTTTAATTCGGCCATGTAGAAAAGCCCTCCATGCACTGCAGGAAGGACCTTTGGTGGGGTTGGTTGGATGTCACCTTTGCCCTGCAGGAGCATCCTCAAGGCTTCCTCAGTGCCATGTCTTCTCCACATTTTCTGAATTTTCTGTCATTCTCTCCTAAGGAGCATTTTGGGACATAGGAGGTGGGGGGAAATCAGCACTACAGTGTCTCACCTCCTCCTGGCTGCATGGCTTGCACTCCCCCATGGCCCAGTTCAAGCAGATGAGCCAGACTGGTATCTCTGCTGAAGAAAGCCCTTCTACTGTCAGCCAGGAGCACAGGTGGGCTTCCATCCAGCCTAGATCCCAGCTGAGCACTGGCTGCCTACAGCTGGAAGCAAGCCTTGGCAGGGCTATTCTCACTGGGTAAATAAAGCTCTGGAGAGTCATGTCCTAAGGCAGTGAGAGAAAATGCTGGTCTTTTCTGTACTGATAGCCCAAATCCTTAGGGACATGAAAGGCCTCAGTGGCTATAAGAGAAATTACTCTATCTCAGAAACTCATTAGGAATGGGAATCAGCAGGCGTTTGGCAGCCGGCGCTGCAGTATCAGCACACTCAGAGAATAGCAGACTTTACCTCCCAGTAGAAAATGCTGAAAAGCCAAGGAGAAACGTGTCAATGACACATCAGCCCCTGAAGTGCATCCAGCCCCAAGTTGTACTGTGGTTCACAAATGCTTCTGGGTTATTCAGTCAGGGATGAAAATCTTCACATCAATTACCCATGTCCCATTCCACTTCCCAGACTGCTCCTCTGGCACCTGACTCGGCCTTTTCCTCCACGCGCATGAAACTGCTGCTAGTGTCACTGTAACTCAAAGGGATAGGATTTGCTCTGTCAGTTCTGGGACTTTTTGTATACATTACCTCCACAGGCTTGCTGGCAACATATTGATCTCATTAAATTATTACACCCTTATCCAAACTTCTTGTACTCACCAGCTGTATCTCCTAGTCTTTTGATAGCAACATTTAAAATTTACTTTTTTAAAGGTGACACAGTAAATGCCAGTAAATGAGTACATCCCTCTAAAACTGGGATTTGTGCAGAGAGAGGTTATTCCCAGTTTTACCTGCAAGCACTAAAAGAGACAAATATACTTACAATAACCAGAAACTAGATGGAAAAANGATAAAAATAGTTAAAAAAACGAAAAAAATGATGGAAAAAAAAAAAAAAAAAAAAAAAAGCCAAGAACCCAAACACACAGCTGTCAAAACCATGTTATGGTCTCCATATTAATGATAACAACTGAGACTTTAAAAGAAGTCAACAATTTAGCCAGATTTATTCACTTTATTTTCGCTGTATGGAAGATGATTGCTCCTTCAGAAACACTTAACTAATATGTGCACTGCTGCACGTTAGTGTATCCGTAAAACTGAACCAGTTAACTTCTGAGATCACGTTCTGCAGTAAAAACGCTACAGACCACTCGGGACCTTTTAAAAAAAGGTGTGTTTTGTCAGTGGTTGTTTATTGCTCTTATGCTGATGTATCACTGTATGTTTGTAGACTGAAAATACATGTGGTGTATGTGGTCTTTTGTGGCAAAGATATAAATGTGAGCTGGTGCAATGTACTTCTAAGATAACTGTCCTTGACTATCTAACTTCCTACTGCGATGTTAAGTGACTTGCATGGGATGCTGTGTGAACTAAGTAAGCTTCTTCTTGTTTCACTCTTTAAATTAAGACATATTTGCACAAGTAGTGCATTGGGTTGCATTCTGAACATACTCTTTGCTCTATATTCCCTTTTAGTACCAGTGAAGAAAAACTTGTATTGTGTTAGGGAAAAGTTAATTGACTTATATTTACAGAAATTAATTATTGTGTTTTGTCATGTATAGACCTAAAGTCTTTCATTAGGTGACTAAATGTTGCTATGCATTTGAATTGAGAGAGCCCTGCTTATGAGGCTGCAGCTTCAGATTGATTTTAACCAATTAAAAAATATGTATGTTTTATTTCCCAAAATTTTACACACAAGTATTCCAATCAATCATTTATCAAAGTATTGGTAGACAACCTCTCTGGTGAATCCAGGCTATAAATGAGATATTTCTATTAATCAGTTCCAGAGTTGTGCAAGTTATTTTAAAAGCCTATGTGTTAAATTCCCTCCATGTGCAAATGCATACATTCATGCATATTTTCAACAAATAATATTTATTTCTGTTCAGTTATGCAACATGGCTGAAATAGTTCCTGTGCAGGAAACTAGATCAAGACTGATGAATCTTGTGACATACGGAGAGCATAATCAGTCTGAAACTGTGTGTAAGACATGCACTGGATGTCTGCAAAGGATGAATGTCACCCATCTTGTCTTGTAACTCATGAGGCTGAATATGCATTCCCTATTCAGACAACTCTCTCTGGTGCAATACCAAGCAGTTTTGCCATTATAAGATCCTGCAGGGTGGGGAGGGGGGGGGAACTCAGCCCTGTTCTGAGGGAAACAAGTTATATTATGGAATTATTTTACCTCCTACATCATATCTGTTTCTTTAAGTATATTTAGTGTAAACACTCTGCATGCACCATATAAAAAAGAAATTGACAATGATGCATAATCTAACTTGACATGGAAAACCTAACCCCTTACCTAGCACTGGAATGCTTAGTAACAGAGTCCTCTATCTCCCCTCACTCCTAGTAAGCTTTGTAGTAATAAACAGAAGCTCTTCAGGATGTACACCCCTCGGAAACATAGGTATTCAGCATCCTGCCTATTCACATGATGTTTGAGAATGCCAACTAACATCAGGTGCATGATTCATTCACTTCCCCTCCTTAGTGCTTTAAAGTTCCTTAGCTCTCCAAATGATGTTTCCTATTTATTTTTAAGTGCTTGTAAGTCCCTTTTTGCTTGTTGCCTGCAATGCCATTAACACAATGGCAGCAACACCACTTGTTTCAAATTCATCCAGCCAGACAATTGCAGTGTGCAGCACACCACCGTTCTATGAAGCCCCATTCCCCTTCTCTGCCTGAGACTTGAACTTCTGGAATGCATTACCCTGTGAAGATCTAAAACTGGGGTTGAATATTTGGGTAAAACCATTTCCCCAAGTCCAAGAGGATTTTCATAACCATGGCAGCTGATTTCTCCATCTAATAATGAGTGGAGAATATTAAGCTATAATATGCTAGGCAATTGTATCAGTCAAAATGTGCAATTGTTCTTGAGAAGAATCCCCTTGGACACAGCTTGTGGATGATGTGCCTGCATCCTGTTCTGGAAGGTGGAGGAATGCATGTGAAATCAAGCATCTGCTTCAGCTAAATTCTGTGGAAATTGTGTTTCTTACAAAAAAATAACAATTCCTAGATAGATGAATCTTACAGGAGGAGGCCTATGATTCATATCTCAAGCTGATTGCAATTTTTTCTTACTTTTTAAAAGTAATGTAAAAGACGGTAGAAGTACGAATTGATTAGAGAAAATTAGGATCAAAATAGTTTCTCTTAATTTAGAAATTGTTTTGGAAAATGAAAAAATGCACAAATACCCTGAATTTTTTTTTTCTGTTTGACAATTAAACTATAATATACTCTAGCCTGAAATTCTTGTTATTACTTATTGAAGATGTGAGATATAAAACTAAATTTCTTGAGTTCATGGTCCTAGCATGAGACTGGTGGCAAAGTCTTGAGCATTTGAACTTTAGGTCTCACAGTATTATCCATTGCATCTGCATTTGTCCAACTTAGCTGAATTTCAGTAAAAGTATTTGTAGGCTCGGTAAGAATCAACAGCTGTACTTATAGGTAATTAACTGCTGAAAATTGGCATGTGTATCTCCTTGCTGTTGTTTGCCATAGGTGATAATTTCTGAGTTTTAGCTTCTGTCTCAAGACTCAAAGCATTCTTCCTCATCCTCAGGCCTTCCAATTATTTCTGATTCATTTCAATTTCTTCCTATTCTTGCTTCTACCAATTGGCTCAGCATGAAAAGCTCAAAAACAAGGTGTCAGTTGTGGCCAGCAGCAAGCAGTAGTGCTGCATGTCTGAGGCTGAGGAAGAGCAGAAGTTTCACTTGACCAGAAATTTAGGAAGCTGGAAGGCAAATGGGGGAATGGGACTGGGAAGGAAAGAGATGCTCTGTTAATAAAATATAGGAGATGGTCCCTGGAAGACAGAGCGAGCAAAGGTTTGAACGCATTTCTCAGTTAAAACAAACCCTTATCCATAGTCATTAGGAAAGCGATCGTTCCCCCTTTCAGTGAAGCTACAGTGACCTCTAGTGTCCTTACACACCTATTCCTTCACAAATCAAAGGTGATAAAGGCAGAATTCGAAGACGAAGAAATAAAAACTAGAAAGTTATTTGCTTTCCTAGGGAAATGAGCGCCTTGGGCGTGCAATGGGAGGAATGAGTCATAAGATCCTACAACTGACCTTGCAGAAGGCAGTCAAATACAGAAAAGTCATTTAATTCCTTTTCTACAGCTGCCAGTTGTAATTGATCTCCACTAAAAGATGCTTCAAAGCTCGAGTGTTATGAATAAGAATACATTCCACAACTTTCAACCTGCAAGAATAGAGGAGTGATAGGTCCAAAGAGATTACCATTGCCGGGGAAGACTGTCATAGGAAGCAAAAATGTATGTCAACCACTTGGGCTAAATTATCAGTCATATAAAGTACAAGAAATTATGGACAGACACATGTATAAATGAATGCAGAAATAACTGGAGACAGCTGTGGATCTCTCAGATCATTGTCATTGAGTTTTGATTTAGGAACTTGTGCAATTTTATTTTTCCTCTTTCTTTCTCATGGTTTTTGCCTTTTGGACAAACACCCAATTTAAAATCTGTGAATATTTATGGCCGTGCATGAATATCCAATGGTCATTAACAGGTTTACATTGATTCAAGGGATTTCCTTTGGATACCATGTAAAAAGAGAGGAGAAGAGGTGAAAGAGAAAAATATAATAGGCCAGGACCTGCAAGTTTTGAAGGATTTTTAGCATGCATAAGCCAGAGCTGATACAACCAGCATTAAATCAGAATAAAGGGCCTTAAAGGAATCATTGGCTATTTATTTGAATGCAGAATGTCCAAAGATGCTTGAATGGTGTAAGATTATCTACACGCTGTAATCTTAACACCACCTCTATCACTACTTCAACAAATAATCCAGAGCCAGGAATTAGGCTTTATCCTATATGGAAAGGGACTCTGGGGAAAAGCCTGGTCAGGGTATTCTCACTTACTCCTTCATGATCTGTTACTTTTCAAATACAGAGGAGCCCCAAGAAAGTGTGTTCTCAATCTCAAGCTTTCTTCTCCAAACCTTTTTTCTCCACCGTCAGTCACACAATTTATGCCTATGCTGAGAAGGACCCAGTGACTTCAGGAACATTTCCCACCAGTCTCAAAGTAGGAACAGGGATCCAAGAAGCAAAGAACTGCTATAACTAGTTTCTTTGGGTATGCATCTCAAGATGCAAAAGAGAGTTCTCAAACCCTGCTTCCTTCGGGGGCTGTGTTTCTCTTCACAATGCAGCACCCTCTGCATGGACCCTTGGCATGCCAGTACATTGTCGTGGCTGCAAAGAAGATTTGATTTGATTTTTTAAGCATAAACTCTGCAGTTTACATTCATATTTTCATTCTCAGCATTGCACTTTTAACAAATGTCTATAGTACAGATAAAATGCCTACTGTTCTTTTCACCATTGCCTCACTGCTTTGATTTGGAGAACTAAAGATATTCAGGTTAAGTAGTTATTGTGTACCATTCAGCTTTTATAAAAGAAATAACCATGTCTACCAATCATTTAAAGGCAGCTAGTGCTTTCATTTTTACAAATTAATTGACAGAACAACAAATGCTCTTTTGACTTTGGTTTTAGATTTTCATTTTTATTTTGGAGTTAATGTGATTATAGAAAAAAAATCTATGTAGATAGTTTTTATGGCTATTTTATCAATTTTCCTTCCATTTTTATTAGTTCAGCAGGAAGAGAGCTGTCTAGTAACTTTTTAACACTAATATTTGAAAAAATAAAGGTTCATTTGACTTCATTAGCAAGTACAATTTGAGCCATAAGGGGAGTTAAAAAATAGGAGGACACTTGTAGGAATAATATATATAATAAGAAGTCAGTTTTTATTCTCTTCCTCATTCTGTATAATATGACAATGCAATAACGTGGTTAATAAATATTTTACAGTTTATATTTTCATTGTTACAATGCAAAGTATTCCTGAGCTGAAATATAATCCAGTCTTGAAATGTAATTTGTATTCAAAGTTAAATTCTGGAACGCACTTTTCTTTCAAATATTAGGTTCTATTTCGCATTTCTTATGCCACAGCACTGGGTAACACTTTACAATGGAAATAGATAACATTTTCATCACTGTGATGTATTTATTTTACAATTGCTTATTTGGGCAAGGAAAGAAGGGGATTACATTGAGAAATTATAGTAAAGTTATTCTTTCAAGTAATCCAGCATGCCATATAGAAATAAATTTATCTAATAATCTTTCTATCGATGTGCTCATTTTTTAGTATTCTTGAAAATTATCGCATTATAAGCATCCCAGCATGTGTTTTGCCTGCAACAAACTACATCCTTTCTGCTCTCAGTGATGTTTGTATTCAGACTGAAATGCTATGCTTTGCTATGCATGGACAAAAAGATACATTTATCGAAACATTTCACAGCCACAGAGGTTTATAACTACTTACCATTTCATATAACTACATATTAACACAGTATTTTCAGAGTGCAGTAGGTTAAGCACATAAGAACCACATAGTCCATATTACCATTAGTTAATTATCTGCAGGATTTGTTTCTGTTCAAAACATCTTATGGGCATGTTGAAATTAAATGCAAGGACATTGAGAGCACTAGAAAGTGTCTTCAAGAACCACCATAATTTTCAGGTATATGGTCTTTGCTAAAGCTGTTTGAAAAGCCCTCCCTGCAAAGTCTACACCAGGGCAGTAGGACTGCAAGTCCCAGTAACACCATACTGTGAACAGACCCTGCACTGCCCCCATCATCCCTCCCCTTGACAGAACAGCACCACTGATCAAGGTGACCATCCCCTTGCTCAACCAATTGAATTTAACTTTGCATATAAAACAAGGTTTCCAGACCTTGGTATTAGACTCCTTCTCTGTTTCCCCTTTGTGTCTTGTGCCATAGGAAGGGTCAAACAGAGGCAAAAATGTTAAATAATGAAAAAGCATAGTCAGATAGTCCACAGTGACCACAAGATGTTCATCAGATACTCTTGGACAAAGGTAATTTAAGCACTGGGAAACATAAAATCTACAAGTCCCACATTTAGCTGACTGGAGGGGAGGATTACAAGCATACCACAGAAGAAAAAGAAACTTTTACAATTGTGGCCAACCATAAGACCCCAGGGTCACCACTGATACAGCAGACACAGTCAGGAGCTTGGCTGAGCTCTGGTACCTGTCCAATACCACCTGCACAAAGTCAGCTCCCAGCTTAATCTTCAGCAATGACTTTAGAGAGCACACAACAAATCATTTTATTTCCATTAATCAGTCATCATGCTGTTTCTTGGATATTTATTAATTTTGGTTTTGTTTTGTCCAAGTAAGCACTCCAACAAGGAATTTTGGATATGAGTGATCACTAATCATGCATATGAAATGTTCAAAGTGCCACATCCTGAAAAAGCATGAATATACACTAACAGTATTTTTGCCTGCTTAAAAAAACCCAAACCAGACAACACTACATGGCATGCAGTAACAATAAAATACATTTTGGTTTTGTTTATCTGAAGATATAGCCAGAAATGCACTGAGCTTGGCTAAGATGGAAACAAACCAATTTCTAGTTCAAGGAACATCACAGAGATTAGGATATAATAATAGTTATATAAACATAATCTTTTCAGGTTCAAGGATTGGAAAAAAATCACAGAGATCAATATTTAATAACTTGTATAACAAATAAATTGTTTCTATTTGCTATTTTAATTTTCCTTTAGTAGGTTATTCTGTATATCATTCTACTGTATGATAGACTGCCAGTGTAATGCTTCTATCAAAAAACAATTACATCAAATCAATTCCATTCACAAATGAAATATATTCAATGAAAATAAAAGTGTGTAAGAAACAGATTTTTACCGCTGAGATTTTTTTACATATTATTTTCAGTAATCATACAATAGAAAAAATAAATGGATCGAAGTAACTATGAAATAAAATATATTTCTCTTTCTCACAGTCAAAAGCTAAGTTTTAAGGAGCGGGTCCGGATGGCCAGCCCACGAGGTCAAAGTATAAAAAACAGGCAATCTTCAGTTGGAGATCGTCGGTCACCAAGTGCTGACATTGCCACCGAGGGCAGCCCAACCAAAGTCCAGAAGAGCTGGAGCTTCAATGACCGAACCCGCTTCAGGCCCTCGCTGCGGCTGAAGAGCTCCCAGCCCAAACCCATGGTTGATGGTAGGAGTTTTTCACCCCTTGTTTGCCACTGCACACTGCTTCCAGCCTGCTCACACTCCTGCACACTTGCACAGTGATTGTACATTTAGGAAAGGCAGAAAGAATCACTGTTTGGGGCCAGAGACACAAGCCAGCTGTAGTCTCCTTCAAAGAGTCTGCTTCAAAATAATGTGATTATTTATTTAATAAGAAATCATGTCAGTGGTGCATAGGGAGCAACTGGTGGAAAATGGGGTCTCTATGAAAAGTCACAGTGGACTAAATGCATCCCAGGGATTCGGCTGCAGCAGCTTCTCTGTCATGACCCCTCTCCCACTACTGAGCTCAGCTGCTGCCCGAACCAGCTGCCTCTTGCTGGTGGTCCACAGAGCAGAGCCAGCATTGTCTGTGCCTTTGCCAGCCAAGAGCACAGCCTGTGCAGAGCTGGCTCCCTCAGGGACTCAGAGAGGAGTCCCAGTACCTGCGCTAGCGATGCAATCACCATCCCTCCACAGGATACACTACTGGGTGCTTTAAGTTTTACTGGGTGTATCTGGCTTGATAAGGCAGGTAGATTTAGCAAATAAAACTAGTGCTATTGCTTTTATGTATTGCTTTCTATAGGGTACTTTGATTGTAGGAAGCACTCCTAAAATGTAGAGGTGGATCTTGGTGAAAAAGGCTTGTTGAACCTGCAGCAGGCAGCCCAGCCTCTCCTCAAGCTGCTTCCCATGCTGCTCCATTCTCTAGCTGAAGACCAATTTGGCATTAAACTAACCAGCATTGAGGCAAGGATCTTCATCTGATGAAGACAGTGACATCTAAAGACAGTGACTCCTCTAACCAAGGAGCACCAAATCGAGTGACAGCAGCGCCCTGACAGGCAGGAGCTGAGAGAACCAGGTGAAACTGACCCCAGTATGGGACGGGTCCAACACTGAAAGGTGCACTCACATAGCTCTGGGGGTACTGCTGCCCCACTGCATTTTGTTTCAGGTTTCTCCATTCCCATATTTCCCAATATATGAATGTTTTATTCTTTCTTGTGATATCCTCCATGTAAAAAACAAGGGAAAAAAACTGGTTGACTACCACAGAATGCTGTGACCCTGCCTGAGTGGGAAAGGTACAACCACAATCCAACAATTGTGGTAAGACTAATTAGACAGAAGTGCAATGTTGCTGTCACTTCCTTCTTAAGAGCACATGTTATCACAAACATTTAGGTTGCAAAACACTCACTGAACTGCAATACCCCATCCCTCCGTGAGGATGTTCTACACAGCAGATCTCTCCAGGAAAAGCCTGGGTAAATAAACATTTCCTGGAGGGCAACGCAGATAAACCAATGGTATTTGCTACGGTCATAATTCCAGACTAGCCCTCCCCATAGAGATGTCTCAGATGCACAAATATCCAATTTGCCTGTGGTATAGTGAGCTGCTGGGGTGTATCAGCTATCCAGGTTGCTCCACTCCATTATCCACTGCTATCCACTCCTATCTCCATCCTGGGGCACATGTCCCATGGCAGCCATATCACACGGGTTGTGTGATCTAGACTGGATCTCATACTGATGTGAAGCTCAGCCAAGGCCACAATGGGACCTGAGAAATGCTCCAGGTAGTACAGTGGTTGAAGCTACCCTGTCTAAATGTAGGCATCCTACATAATCACTTAAAAAGCACAAGTATCTTCCCCAAACTGCATCAGAAGAATTTCATAGGTTAAACCCTTGTAACTCACACTGTGCCTGGAAGCGACCTAAGAAGAAAGTAATTTTTGGAGCACTCTCTCAGCATATCAGTAGCTCACTTTTGCCCCAGCCCTGCAGCCTGCACCTCACTGAAGCACCTGTTTTATTTTTCATCAGCTCATTTATCATAGAAGCATTTCCTCAGCATGGCCCCTATTTTGTCCTGTACATATTGTCATCAATAACGAAGATTTGCACAAGCCGATCATGCTGCCTCTGATTGTTTCCCTCTCACGGAAAAGGTGGCATAAACAGCCCCTTGGGTATATCTGTAGATAAAAGACAGTAACAACAACAGAGCACTCATTGCTGTGTGCAAACCCTTGAAGATCTTCCCGCTCCTCAGGGTGAGCACAGCCTGTTTCCTGGCCAGCAATTTCCAGCTACTAGTCCACCCTTATGAACTGGGGCCAACAGATACAACCAATTTCTCATCTGTGGCAGAAGGAACAGCTTCCATTGTCTCCAGCTTTTAGGCCAATGCCAAGTTTCCATTCTGGGATCTCATCCAACTACTTCTAGGACCAGTATGATTAGAGAAATGTCCAGTGTGCTCACTGCTGAGAGACAGCTCCCAGCTGCCTTACCCAACTTTTTCAGGAAAAGTCAGGCACTATTAACCTTGATTTCTTTTTCTTTCTTTTCTTTCATAGATTGATGCTTTCTGCATTTGACAACTCAGTGAAAAAGATATCAAGATTATGTATTTAATTTAGAATATCTTGCATTTTTCACTGGATTAAAAAAAAAAAAAACCAAAACCAAAAAAAACAGTATTTGCATCATATTGTTCTTATCTCTTGTTCACCAGATCCTCCAATTTCCTCCTTGAGGTATTCCCCAGCCAAATAATTAATAATTTTGGCAGGCCAGTTGTCAAGCCAAAACTAGAAGCCAAATTTTTCTGGGTGAAATCTTGGGCACAAAACAGTACCCTTGAAAAGCTGGTCCTTCTGATGATTCCTATATCTCTGTAGGGTGTTTGGTGAGAGAAGTCACATTGCAAGAGATCTCTGGGGCCGTGACAGCACAGTGCCAAAACTTCGTGAGAAAAATGGAGGCTTATGAATTTCCTCTTTCAAAAGAGAAGACAGACATATTTCACTGTATGGGATGTGGATTGTAAGTGCTCTGCATAGGCAGGGGACTGAATACTGTGTGAAAATAAAGAAAGTATGCAAATATATAAGGAGAGGGTTCCAAAAGGAAATTTTTTAGCATATGGATGATTTAAGGCAGATAGATGGTCAACACAGAGACTTTGCAGTGCTGGCTGAGTTTGGTAAGGATATGGCTGGAATCTGGGCCAAAACCATCGTAAAGAGACTGCTGGAGAAACTCAACATTACCAATTAGAAACTGGCCTAAAAAGGGAGGTTTCTATTCTAGACAGGAGCTCATGGGGGTAGCTAAAAAGCTAACCTGATTGAAAATGTAGTGTCTTGCCTCTTAGATTTCCCAGCAACAAACACTCTAGTACTCCCCACTGCATATTAAAATCATAGGAGAATTTCTTGGCAGCAAGTAAAATGCTTAAGTCAGCCATAGGTATCTCCCAGAAGGATTTTGGCAACAGCAGCCTTAGAGCAGTCTGACCAAAACCAATGCACAAATGGCTTTATTTATGGTTAATAACAATCTTCTGAAACTGCCTATAAACCATTTATTGCCATTGACATAGTGGGTCTTACAATGGCAGTAATTATTTCAGTTATATATGTGCATTTGCAAATGGAATTCAAACCTGCGAAAGGTTTGATGGTTAGAGGAGTCTTTGGTGGCTTGACTGGAGATGCTTTCTAGGCCATTTAACTACGGTACAGGGGAGTGAAAGTGAATATCTAGACTTACATAATCTGATTTTAAATACATGTGCAGTCTCTGGTGACATGTGGTTCACAACTTCCAGAAGTCTTGCTGAAGAGGGGACTCTGCACAAATTAACAAAGGTTCCAGAATGCTGTATTTCCAATCCCTGTCATTGGTATAAAAGGGAATAATCAGGACGAGGCAGATTAAAGGCAAATTTTCACCAGTTGAGAATGGTAAATAGTGAAGCTTTACAAAGCACACACTTAAAAAAAGAACTGTATAGGGTCATGGAAGAGCCTTCCCCAAAGAGAGGCTATGTCACACAGCTAAAGGTGCTGCCTGACCTTGGAGCCTCTCACAGCCCCCTCTGCGCCTGCACACAGAGTGAGCCAGGAGCTAGCTCTGGCCCCAAGGCCCTCCTCATGCAGTATGGCTTGGTCCCTGTTAACAAACACACAGAAACTGCAGCCAAACTGTCTCTGGGGAGTGGTGCCCAGATGAGGATACCCACCAGCAGGGCCAACCCCATGACAGGGTGTGCGCTGGTTATTAAATAGGACAGATGAGCTCATGGCTTGCTTGAGGCACTGTGCCCGTGCCTCGTTGTATGTTGAGTATTCATCCACAGAGACTCAACTGCACAAAATCTCTTCTCTACAATGGTGTTCCTGTCCTGATTTGTTTTCTGCTTGCCTTACTTTCTGAGGAAGAGAAACTTTTCTGCTTAAATTATGCTCCAGTCATGTACCACGGCTGAATTAATGAACCAATATTATGTTGTGGATGCAGTTTTCTGTGAGGGACAAAAATATCCTTTTTTTTTTTTTTTTTCTACCATTCCATGCTTCTAAGCCTCTGAATGAGTTATTGTATTGCCTTAACTGTAACCTAGAGACATCGTGTGGCTTTTTGAACAAAACATCAAAAGCATTCAGCACTGGAGATATTACAAACATATTTCATTTGATTAATTAAAAAGAATTCTCTAAGGAAATATTTGATTTCTTGCACCATCCCCAAACATTATATACTCACATGACCTCTAGCCTTTCATTCCCTACAGAGTACTTGCCCAAAATCCTCAGGGTAGAGTATAAGAGCCATGGAAAGAATGCAATTGTGCATTTCAGCCCCCATGTCCTCAGTTATTACCATGTAATTTATGTATTGCAAAAATGACAAGTTTTCCTTTCAGTAGCATAAACAACTTGACCTTGGATAAGGTTCACATGATGTGGCAGAAGTCCTTAGTTGGATTGCTTAAATTTAAGCTTGAATTTGCTGATTCAAAGTGAAGCTGCATGTTGTTAAAGTTTGAATGAAATTTATTAGCAATATATCAATCTGTGCTAGATTAGACAAGAGATTTATTTTCTTGTTATTGCCTTCCATAGAGCAGCTAGAGCTCTCATTTATTACCATTTTCACTGCAATTAACTAGGAAGGTCTAGCATTCTGATCTAAGCTCTGAGTCACTTTTGTGTAAATAAGTACAGACCATTGGTTTTGAGGCATTATTTTAGTTTGTACCAACCAAAGTCCTGGTCATATGAGTCCAGTTAAGTCTCTTCCTTTATGATACCTCTTGAGGAACTTGTTGTGCACCGTTGCTTACTGGACTCAGTGGTCACAGGTGAATGATTATTAGGCTTAGCTCTCTGATGAACAGCAGCAGACCAGCACACAGAAATATGATTTGCATGGGTTTTGGATACCCTCAGCTGCAGTGAGGACTATACAAATGAGATAAGAACTAATTTTGAGAGGATGCTCATAAAACTTCCCAACCATAGGTAACTCACTTGCAAAAAATCTGAAACGTCTGAGGGCTAGTTTTATCTTTAAACATTTTCTTTTGAAACATTACCAAGAAAATCTTTCATGGCTTTTTAAAATACAGGGCTATCCTGTAGATACCTGAATCTAAAACAGCAACCATCTTCTAACCCTTTGCCACTGTTTATGACCCTTCTCAACAACAATACCTGGAAATCTCCCAGGGCACAGCACCTCTGAGGACCCTATGGAATATCAGACATATATCAAGTGATGTGTGCTACAAGATCTTGCAGGGAGACAGTCAATTAAGTGTGACATTTAGCTCATTAGTCTACAGCTCCAGACACTATTATATGCATCTGCAATTTATTTTACAGTTTTTACTTCTTGGATGTGGTATATATAAAATAACAGAAACATGTCTCTAAAAAATACACTAAAGCCATAGATTTAGAGTCACCTCCTTTTACTTTTCTCACAGGGCTATCTAAAGTTGCTGGCTAATTTGCTACTATTTATAATAAGATCAGCCTTTCGAGCAGCATAATTATTGTGCATTTAATGAATTGTTTTTAGAAAGTCTCCTTTTCCTCCATATCATCATTCAAAATTAAAAGGATTCCTTTTTAATTAAGTAGTGGGAGCTGTTCCATGAAATATTGCCAGTGCAGAAATTTTTGAGAAGTCAAATAATAACTAAAGATAACAGAGTTGTTAGAAGGGAATGCTAGAATTTTAGAGATTTGGAACCTGCTTGCATTATATGATAACTTATATAAATTAGGTTTCTGACCTTAAAAAAATTGCACTTACAGAGAAAGAAAACTATATCATTATATGCAGAAAATGTAAATAAACTTTCCACCAATTCTATCTTCCATTTTAGCCAAATCAGAGGAATTTCCAAAATGCTTTAACACATATAATGTTAGGGATATTCTTTAAGATACTCCGTGTCACTTTGCACTCCAGTTCCCAATGATGTCCTCCATCCCACCTGGAATGCTTTGTCTATTTCAGAAGAAAGACAAGGAATGGGCTATTGATATAGCACTACTGAGCTCCCCATTGGTACTGCCAGCAGAGTAGAGGCTCAGGTTGGGCAGAAGGCAAAGTTCACAAGCCTTTGCAAAAATGCTCCTCCTTACACGAGACACCAGTTTCTTTCTTTTACTGAGAAATTTCTTTATAGCATGGAACTGGCAACAATTTCATAAAAGCTCCCTGTAAACAATATTTTTAAATGTTGTCAGTTTTATCCCCTCTTTCTTAATTTTTCCATTTGAACACTGCTGTCTACTACCAGGGATTTTAGTGTCATTTTCTAGATACATATTAAGTGTCTAATGTGAAGAGCACATCACAGAAGTACTTGTTCTGCCTTCTTCCTTCTTTCTTGATTAAAGTATTTATTTTTGTTGGTTTCTTTTTCCTGAGATCAAGGAAATAAATGCATAATTCACTCCCTTGGGGCTCCTTTTTCTGGCCTCTGCTCTTGAATGCATGTAAACATGGGCTGATGCCTTTCCTGCTCTGGGAGAGCTCTGGACATTTCTTATTAAGTATGTGATTAAGTTCCATTGCAATTAGTGTTGCTTTCTTCAGTTGATTTTTCCTATGGAACTTAGTGAGCAATCAAAGTAAAACAAAGTAAGTGAACTATGCACTAAGAGAGAGTCAGCTTGTTGATGGTTTAAAGCAAAGGCGAACTGGAAAGAAAATCAGTTATAGGGGTAGAGAAGGAATTTTGTATTTATGGTTCAACAAGCAGGAAAATAACAAGAGCTTGTGAAGAGGTGAGAAGTTTTTTGAAACATATTTAAACAAAGACACTAGGTTCAGACACATATCATTTTTATAAAGGGAAATTGAATGAATCACATAAACATTAAGATGTTTGTGCATAGAATAATTTTTTGAGGAGAAAAATTAATTAAGATTTTGTGAAACATTTTATGCATTATAACATCTGCAGAAATACCACAGAATATGCACAGGATATCTCTGTTATTTGAGAATATAGGCTAAATCCCTAACTCACCACAGTAAATGCTCATAGAGAAGAAAGATCAAAGTCAGGGTAAAGTTGAGTGAAATACACCTACCTTGCAGGCACCCTAGGCATTACATACAACAGCAGAGCAGAGGCTCCATTTATTCACAAAGGAGCTGAAAGAACAAATAATGAGAATATTAAGCTGCTGGTGCTGTTTCTTGAGCAAGAGGGTTCATCTGAGCTCAGCAGCCATCTAAGACAAAAGCAGATTGGAGTCTCATAATAAAGCAGCTGCCTTGACCCCCCTGCTGCAGCAGACCTATGCACTGGCACCTCTCACAGGGACAATCTGTCCCCCAAAAGCTTTGGGTTTACGTCCAACTTTACTTGCCCAGAAGTTAGATGCACTGAATTACCAACTCATTTTCTTTCTGACCACTCCCACAGAGCATGAGTGTAGAGATGAGTGTGTCACGTTGGGGTGCCCTGCACCGCTGCCCACGGCAGCCAGAGCATCCCTGCACTCCCATGAGGCTGCTGAACAGGGTGGAGAACAGGCTGTGAAGTGCATTATGAATTGCTTGCCTTTCAATTTCTCACTCAAACTCTCAATTTTGATAAAGGTAGTTAAAAACTATGGCTCAAAGTAGCTCAATACCTGTGAAAATTAGGCCACCCTCCAATTTTTTATGTTGATTCATACATTTCCATTAAAATCAATCAGACTTTTTTCCTAAACCAGTGTGTTTTTAATCAAGTCAACACAAAACTGTGCTGTAACATGAATAAGTGTGAGTCATATGCAGGCTATCAACTTCAGACACGTATTGAGGTTTTCCCATGTGTTGGTTTTGCTCGGTCTGGTTCTTGGTAGTGGGGGGGCCACAGAGGTGGTTTCCTGTTGTCAGCCTCAGCAAAATTATTTATATCACCCAGATGAACAACCCTAACTACCATCTTCACAGTTAGAGTAAGATCTAAGTGCTTCTGAAGGCTTCCAAAGAACTAGTCCAAAGGCCTATTCTGGGATCACCGTACCAGTCACCATATCAGAAGCACTTCCATAGGATTATTCATGGTGTTACCACATATATTTATCAGTCCTGGATTGTTGTTGCTGTTCCCAGAAAACAAAAAATACAAAATCTTTTTGATTCTGTTAAACAGGTCTTTTTAACAAAAAGATATTTACTTAAATGTTACTGACACTGAAAACAAGGAGCTATGAGAGTGATCAGAGCAGTATCACAGTTTTCCCAATGCCAAAGCATGTTATTAAACAACAGAAAACACTTCTAAGAAAGAACACATACTATTTACAAAACATAATAAATGAACTTGTGAATAACTTGCACAGAGCCATATGAAATACAGCTACAAATTTATAAGTTTGTAGTGTCATATAATGTTGGTGTCATATAATCTTTTAGAACAGCCTAATTTCTTTGCCCATTCATTTGTGGCGATTACAAATGACTAGAGTTTGCATGAAAAATACATAAATACTGGCAAAGACAGCGAAACATCAAGACAATTTTACTGACTTGTGCATGCCTCTTCTATTTCTTAGTAATTGCTGCTTTGCTGTATGATTAAATCAAAGACTGTTCGGGAAGAAAGAGGAAGAAATTAAAAAGTGGCAAAGACCAGACAGCAGCCCAAAGTAAATAATGTCAAAGACTGTAAGACAATGGCAGATGCTTTATCAATTGTGAAATAAACACATTCTTTAAGATCAAAACATTGAATTCTAAATATGCTGGTATTAGAAAAAGATCTGGATTGTCAAGTGGACTGACAGCCCTTCTTAAAGAGACGTGCAGGGGTTTGTCTAAATGTGTATTAAAAGACATTTTGGGCACCATTGAGGCCATGTTCCTGAGCTGCCCAAGGAACAGACTTGAAAGCTGTGTTTAGCTTGTGGTAGAGGTTCCTGGAGAGAAAGAGAGACCAGGGTTAACCCTAGGAAGGACTGGCAGCTCAGCCAGGCTCATGCAGAACTGCCCACAGTTCCTCGTGGAACCCACTTGGACCATGCACAGCCACCCCAATGGAGATACAGAGCAAGGGTATGGGGAAGGATGAAGATGTAGATGTGAGCTGGCACTGGGAGGTCTAGCTGCCCCGTCAATGCCTAGGAAGGGTTCTCTCTGGGAGCAGACAGCAGCTTGGAGAACATTGCTTAGCCCCATCGGGGAGCTGGCAGAGGTTTGAACAGCTGGAGCTGCTAAAGCAGCCAAACTGACCCCAACTCAGCCCTGACCTCAACTATGAACTTGTGAGAGACAGAAAGGATACAAGTACATCTCACCTCGTAACTATGTGGTACACAACATGAGCTTACACTGGAAAAATTCATAGGAATGTGAACTTTGATTTCAGTGGTGTTTTAAGCTGGAATTTTTTTCTCCAAATTGTTACTACGCATTTCCCAAACTTTTTCCCAGGTCTACTCAGTATCCCAAAGAAACATTTATGTTTCACATAGGAATCAAACAAGGCTATATCTTTCCACAAGCTTTATTGACCTGTGGTATCGAGTGTGATGCCATAATGAAGGAAATTCATATCAGTGGAATACTAGAAAGAAAAAAGGTGATTTATTAGGAGCAGCATCTCTTATTAAAGCTGGCTTAAATTAATAAGAATTTTACAGCACCTGTCTAAGAATTTTGTCTAAAGTTTTTTATCCACAATGGAGCACCATGGTACACTATAATTGCACCACAAGTTCTCAAAACAGTTCTGCAAAGATATACTTTGGTAAGCAATCCCTTTTATTAATGACACTGTACTTGGCAAAGGACCCAGGAACTGTATCTGTGAGACAACCATACAGAAACATGTTTATTTTAAACTTTCAGGTTGGAGTCTCTTCTTTCACTTGGTTTAGACAGTTATAGCTCTTGTGATCTGAGCAGTATTTTTCCTAATTTATACTGGCATAACCAAATAGATTCAAACCTTAGAGAGTCACAGGAAATACCAGTAGCATAAAAAGCTCTCGTTTTAATACGGAACTTATGAATGAGCTAGGAGATTTCCACACTGGGAGAGGTAACTGGAGAGGCTGATCAGATGTGACACCTGGAAAGTTAGTGTTGTGGAATACTTAGCATGTCTTGATATGGTGGTTTAGGTTGTGTATATACCTATCAAACTAATTATAAAGCTTATTTTAACTAGTCACATTTCTGGGCAGAGATCCAAATGTTATTGAGGCAGGATGGGTGGAGAGATGTATATTTTATCAATAAGATAAGCCAAGATAGGAGCAAAGCTTATGAAAGACTGCAAGAAAAGACACTCCTGGCATCATTTTAGTTATGATTTACAGTAATGGCATGGAAGGAGAGACTTCAAAATTTTGTATGAAATTTTCACTTTTACATTTTAAAACTTATTTTTAATGGCTGTGATTGTTTAATGTGTTAAACATTGGCTATAAGCCACCTTTCTTAATTAAGTTGATCTGTCAAAGATGAATTCACCTGTTATTAAAACCTATAGATGTTTCTCATAAATGTACCAGTTCAGCAACAGTAACCAAAAAAAAAAAAAAAATTCCCAAGGATAATGAACTAGCCAGACTCATTAAAATATTAAAAAAAAAAATCTATTGTGTATGCCTGAACATTAAATCTGTGAAGAAAACAATGCAGCAATACCAGTTCCTGAAGATGCTGTACAAAACTGTTTATGCCCACATGGCATTCCTATTACATTTAGAAGGTACCGTGACATATCAGGCACTTTTGACTGACAAATAGTATTTTTCATCTTTAATTTGCAGTCTTCCTGAAAAAGGAATTTGAAAGAATGTCCTGTAATCATTTGTGTCTGACTGTGCTTTGAATCTTCTGATATTTTAAACCCCTAAAATTATTTACTTGAAGTGTTTCTGAATGACTAAACCTGTTGTTTTAAACAACAGCATGAATGTAGGCAGCAACCTAGGACTGGGAAGAAATCTCCTCTGTTATTGAGGGTTACTGAATCCCATCTTTTTTGCTCTGTTTCACGTCACTCATTTTACACTCTCTTCCTCATGAAGCAGAGACACTTACATGATGAAATACACTGACCTTGAGTGAAATTATTCCAGGCACTAGGACTTCATGCAGTTGAAGAAAGATGATTTAGGAGGAAAAGTACCTACCCCAAAGAATTTTCCTGTAGTTCACATGCCTTTGAAACACAGATGTAATATGATGCATCCATGACCCTGCCCTTCTTGCTCCATTTTCATTCCAGTACATTTTAAGCCTGTAAACCACTTGGTCATGCATCAGTACCTGCTATGTTTATGTATTGAGGTATAATGGACACTTTTGAGATTTCTAGCTAATTCCCAGATGGCAACACTGCAGAGGTGGTGTTTAGGAAATGGTAAAGGATCCACCTTTTTTCAGGTAAATAAATAGAGTAGCTTGGCTTCAGCTCCTATGAAAAAGGAAGCCTGAAATATCTACATGGCTCTGAGGTTTAAGGTGGCAATTATTCATTCTTGGTAAAAAAAGTATTTTGTTTATTTTCACCAGTAATAAAGTGTAGGATCATTCCACAGCCTGCTTATTAAATGAAATGGATCTTCTCCTTTGTCTTCAATGTCAGGTTGATCCATAGTGGTAAAACAATAATAATATAACTTTAACATCTTTTGATTCTGCCATTACATCTGCTGATTAACCACTTTCCTATAAAACAGAGAATGTGATGAAAAACCATGGGATATTAGGAATAAACATGCTGGTATTCTGCTATTAGTTAGTTTGAAAAATATTAGGGCATTCTTCCTTTCTAATTTTTACTATTTACTCTGGGACTACCAAGGAATTTTATGACACAAGCATAAACACACATAAGTGCATCATATAGTTCATAAACACATGGAGGTCTGTCATGCTTGATACGTAGTCCTTCTTTTTCCTGAAACACTGTGCAGGCTCTTAGAAAACACTAAGGAAGATATTTTAAAATTCCTCTTATTTAGTCTGCTCTTGTCTTTTGCAGCTGACACCAGTCTTGGAACAGATGATGTTTATGATGACAAAGGGTGCCAGTGTGATGTGTCTGTAGAAGATCTCACCCCTGCTCTTAAAACTGTCATTAGAGCTATCAGGTAAGTAGAAAATACTGAATGAATAAACACCCGAGTTTTCTTTAGTTAGGATACTAATAAACTGCATGTCAATTCATAAAATGACAGCTAGTTGAGCTTATTATGTTCAGCTATTATACTATATCATTATATAGCTGTTAGCTATATTATTATATAGCTATATTATACAGCTATTATACTATAATGTGTTACTTATTATGGCTATATTTGTTACATAGCTAATGTTAATATATTATGCTTCCTTTCCATTTTAGTTAAATTAAAACATTTTATCAGTTCTATTATCTGCCTTTCAATATCTAAAAATGTGACATGATTTGACACAGGAAAGAGAGTAATGGATGCTGTTTTCCATTATATTTTATGTTATTCAAACTACAATTTGATGTAATTTTACTGAACATATATCACCTTGCCTGGAAAAGTTATTTCCTTTGAAAGTGTAGGGTTTTATTGCATTTCCATATTCCTGAGACTGTCATATGATTTTTATTGCCAATTTCTTCTGGTAAGAATAGAATAATTACATTCACTCAATTGTGCAAAGCTTTGCATACCACTATCCACTAAACTAAACATAACCCAAATAATTTAAAACAAATAGTCTCCTTTTCCAACAAAGTAGTTGGAACTTACAGTTACCAACATTGAAAGTTTAAACGTGTCTTTCACCCTCTTGAGACTGCCAAGGCTATTTATCTTCCAGAATATTTTGAAGTATAAGTCCTGACAGTCAAAATCCCCACCATAAAGTGTACAACAACAAGCATTCCCTGTCTGCTGGCAGCAAACCTCAGGTTATTGCTGGGGGTCACCCCACTGGCTCTCCATCACATTTACATCAGCGTCCAGCACCCTTCTTAGGTGCAGGAAGGTAGGCAGACAGACAGGCAGCAGCCAGAAGGAATTTCTGCAAAAACCTATGGAAAGACAATGTTTTCCTCTACAGAAACCCTTGCCTGAGTTTTATCAGCACTATAGGAAGAAAAAACTCAAGGTTTTTATCATATAATTCCATGTAGTGATAACATATGGGCTACTTATATTTCCTTCCCTTTTTCCACTGAGTAAAATGAAGACAGATAGTGAGTAAGGCTGTTTCTAAAACTTTTCCACTAGCACAGACAGCTTGATAGATCATTTGCAGACATATTTTCCTACCATTTTTCCAACCTGTCTGGAAATTACCTCACAGGACAATTCAGATTGGCCTGTGCCCAGAGCCACTGCAACTGGAAACCCAAGTGTCACTGCTGAAAACCATCTCTTGCTAGCAATGTTTCAGCAGGTGACAGGAATCCTTTCTTCAAAGGACTGAAAAAACACCCACCCACAAGGCAAGCCTATTCCCCCAAATGGAAGATGTTCACATTAGGAACAGTCAGCATAATCCATTGACTTTGGTGTCAAAGATGCTTCTCTGTGGTGCTGCATTTTAAATAGACTGGATAACTCTTGGTTCCAGGTGCACCTTGCCACTTCTCCTGGCAAGGGATCATCATTCTTCCTACTGTCCAAATTCCTTAAGTCTGACTTCACTATTGATTGACTATTTTAATACTTAATTAATGAAGCTCATTTTCTAAGGGGCCACTAGATTTTTCAATCCATCAACTGCATTTTTGCTTGGTGCTCTTGGTCATTATCAGCTTAAATGGAAAGTAACCGAATGTGAAGGATATAGGTGGGAAACTTTCTCCACAGTACCATCCACAGAAATGCTCTAATAAAAAAGAACAAAGGTGGAAGATTTGATTGTTTCAGACATGCACTATTAACTGATGAGAATCAAATTTTTATCTTATCTCCAATGCCTGGCCTACTAGAAAAACAATTCATGCCACCACTGAGCCTGAGAGTAAGAATCTCCACTTGCCATCAATTAGCCAGGAATCTCTCCCATCTCCCTGCAAATTTTAGTGTTTTGCAATTTACAAGGGACACACGTACCTTGCTTCAGAAACTTACCTTTGTTTGACATCTGTAAAGCAGTAATATGCCATGATCCTGAGAGTTCTGTATATGCTATACTTTAATCTCTCAAAATCAAGAGACTGATAATTCAGTTCATCAGGTAGCTGATACACCTCTTTCTGATTATTCAGAGTATCTGTTACCAGACTACGCTGGGATCTATGCAAACATCTGAAGAAGGATCTGAGACTCTATATAGTAACTGTAGAATTTCAAGATGATAACATCTGCCTATATGGAAACTTTGTGCCTCATTTTGAAGTTTGTTTTTAGAAACAGCTTTGAATTGCAAAGGCAGTGGGGGAGGGTGAAGGCTGGTTTTCTTTTCATGCTGGTATACAGAAGCAGGGGAAGACAGAAGGCACTTGCACGGTTTTATGACGCACTATGAAAAGACCCCAAATATAAACACAGACAGTTGAATCAATTCTTGATATATCAACATGAAAAATTGCTATAAGGGAGACTAATTATTTTTTCCTGCTTAGACCTGGGTACAAATTGTTTTACAAAGACACAAATGGCTCTTTTGTTTTAGGGGGAAATGAAATTAACAAAATTAATTCATGTCTGTGGGTTTACAGAGGTAGGTCCTCTCTCTGTTTTGGAATATTTGGGGTGAGGTTTTTTTTCTGTGCGAGGAGCCTAAAATATGATGCTTACTCTCAGGTTTGACAGCCTTGTAATAGCGAAAGACAAAAACTGGTTTATTTATAATTTTTCATTTTGGTAATTTCAAAGCCTACTGTGTCAGTTTTTACCTTGTTTACTTATTTTTTTCCAGGACTACTTTATTCTTCAAAACAGCTTTTTAAGTAAACAAAACCCCAAACTTTCTTTCTGTTATACTCAAAACAGGATGGAGAAAACACTCCTTTCCTGAAAAAACTCCCAACATTTTGGTCCTTTCCAAAACAGACAGGACTCTCAACCAGTCCTGCTGAAGATCCACCAGGGAAACCTGTCTGGTACCATGTGAAACTCTCAATCTGCTCTCAAAACCTCCTAATCTGAGTCTTTTATCTCATGTGCTACCTGCTCCATCACCTCTTATTCCACAAACTCTCTGTCAGGAAAGATCAACTGAGGGAGTAGGGAAAGTAAGGGAAAGCTGCTCGATGCATTTGCACGATGTTGGGTAAGCAGGGAACAGATGGGTAGTGTGGTGAAACATGGTGTGCACCACAGCATGCCTTGGGCCCAGCCAGGGTCAGTCCTGCTCATGCACGGCCTCAGGCTGGGATCAGAGCACTGCACAAAGCAGTCCTTGCTGGCAGGGCACCGAGTCTGTGTGCCAGCAGGTTCTCCAGCACTACTCAACCGTACCCAGTCTTATTGTGAACAAAAAGTCATTAATATCCTGCAGAGCTCCTGGAGACTAACAAAAAACATTGCATTTTCCAGCTCTGCGAGTTCACAATGATGAATGTGTATAAAGGAGACTAAAGGGAAGATTAGGATACCTTGTTTCCCTATATTGTGATATCTTTGATCATTTTCCACAGCAAGAAGCACTCATTTCAATAATACTCTCCATGTGGAAATGATGGAATTACTGCACTATTTATGGAATACAAAATGAGATTTGAGAAGCAGAAATAAATATGCAATAGAAAATAACTGCAATGGCAGAAAGATGAACGTACTGACCTAACAGGTCTTTTCTCTCTTTAATTCTAGTGATTGCAAAGATATGTTTTCATTTGTTGCTAATAAAAAGAAAATAAAAACTGTAGCTAAATGTAATGAAACTTGAGAATTGTAGAGCTGAGAAGCTGTATAGTTGAACAGCCATACATATTTAACAGATAAAGATGGAAAATATAATTTATCATTTATGTTCAGTCTTTACAATATTTCTGCAACACCTATAAAATGGGGCTTTTGGTAACCATTCTGAATTGGTTCAATGTAGTGTTTCAGAACCATCTCTCTTTCTTTTAAATCCAAACACATTGTTCATTTTCTGCCAGATAGTCTTCAGAGCCTAGGCAAAGCTCTTATACATGTGTTTATCTAGGACAGCACTGTACTTGGGGGAAAAATCATGTTTCTGGCTGCTGGGGGGGTGAGTCAGGTCGAGACAATTTTGACTCACTTACCTCACATGTAGTAGAACTGTCTCTGAAGAACCTTTGTCTGCTGTCTGCTGGACACTCCGTGCTGGATCCCAATCTCTTCTGCACATTATGGTTTTAACAGGAAGAAGGGATATTTGCAAGGTAAGGGTAGAGAGACAGAGGAACCAGCACAGCTAGATAGATCTCTGTGCACCTGCTTTCCTGATGTGATAGGTGAGCAAACAGCCTGTGGTCACGTCATCTGGATATTGATAAAACAACCTACCTGTCTTTTAATATTCAAGGCAGTAACCATATATGATTCTACCTGACTCCTAGTAGAATGAAGCTCTGCTTCTTCCTGAGATAATTCCAAGAATGACAAGACATGGGTCTGAAAATAATGACGGGGCTGCACAAAGCACTCGGAAATGTTCTAACTTGGGGCCAGCACAACAGCTTTCAATACAGTAAGGGGCAACATGAATGCAAATTAAAATGCAGTGAGTGCCAGGGAAGATATGCAACATGCATGTACAGAAAACACTGTAATTTTATAGCAATGCTGGTCCTGCATCAGAGAACAGATAAATTAAATGGGTGCTGCTTTTGGCTGCTGTGGGTCAATAAGACACAAGTTGGTATTGGACCTGTAATTTGGAAAAGATTATTAGGGTACATAAAAATTAGTGGGACCTGTGGTTTCGATATTAATTCTAGACAAAGCACCTTTATATACTGGTCTGCTTCAACTTTTTTTTTTTTTTTT
>VWZN01021197.1:345408-357755 GCA_013396955.1 Regulus satrapa | reverse complement strand
TTTTTTTTTTTTTTCTGCTCTTCTCTGGACGTGTCAATGAAATAAACCACTTTTTATTACTAATTCTTAGCAGAACGCTGTCATGCATGTGGCTCGGGTGTGTTGGCTCACCAGGTTAGATGTGAGTTACCAAAAGCACTTTGCTGCACGGCACGGGATTTCAGCGGCGCTGCGAGGGCGAGGCCTCGCTCTGCGGCCTGTGGCGGGCCTGGCTCGCCCTCTGCCGGCGCCTTTCTTCTCATCCCACACAAACTCACCGGCTTGAACATCATCTGTCACGATGGGTGTCCAAACATAAGGGATCACACGGTGGTTTGGGTAAAAGTGACCGTAACGAGCATCCGGTTGCGACCACCTTGGTACGGGCAGGGAGCCCTCCCGCTCCAAGGTGGCTCCAAGGCTGCTGGGGTCTTGCGAGCACCTTGCTCCCCATCCGACCTGGCCCTGGATTCTGCCAGGGATGGGGCACCCACAACTTTCCTGCGTGATCTGTTCCAGAGCCTTACCACCCTCACAGCCAAGTTAATTACACAGGGATTTCAAGATACGGGAAGCAAACTGAGTTTTTAAAACTGACACTAAATAACTACAGAGATTCAAGCCAATTTAATAACTGCAAAGCAGTTGCAAGGCTCTGACACTGAAATAATTCAGTTTTTTGTTTGTTTGTTTCGTTTTTCTTAATTAACTTGCAGGCTTTTAAAATGGCAGTTTTTTTAATAGTTCAATACTTTTTGTACAGTTGATGTAAAATTTTGTGTACTTGAAGAAAAAGAAGTAAGCAGTATGGGTCTGTTCCAAACCCTGCTGAAGTTAATTAAGATGGAATCACATGAGCTAATACCTAAACCAGAAATAGCACAGTTACAGCTCACTCATACAGCTGTGATGCTTTCAATTCTGTTGGACTTCTGAACATTATGAACAAACAGTCTTGATAAGCAAAAGAAGTGTTATTAAAGCTGCAAAGTAGTAATGAAGACTTTTGTGCTAACTGATTAAGAAGCTTCCATGGTTGTTAATATAAATTAGTCTTCTGCCTCTTCCCTTATAAAATCACCCAGTTGTGGTAAATTCAGTTGTCTTCAATTATGCCAGTAATTGTCTGACTCTTCTTTTCTAATAGAGTTTCATATATTTACTTTATTAAGTGCATGAAGGAAAACATTGTGACTGCAGAAACATCACAATAATAACAACAAACCTATTATACTGTCTTATATGTCTGCAGCATTATTCATTCTTTGTAACCTCAGTAAAGAACTAGATTCAGAAGATTAGGTTGTCAGGGTCTTATAAACCAACATCTTGGCATAATTTGACAGTTAAAAAAAAAAAATCTGCATCCCAGATTCATCACACCTTCACAGGCTTCCAGATTTCAAAGATACCAAAAGCCATTGGTCTGTAGAACTAGCCGGTAATGCAAAAGAGGAAAGCCCATAAGCCAATATATTTCGAAGTGCATGAGATCAGTTCTGAAGTGTGAATTTGATGGACTGCTCCTAACAGGCCTTTTCAATTTTTAATTTCTGTAATCAGAATCATAGTTCAAGTACTATACCAGTGACAAACAATCTAATTTTTAACTGAAAGTTACTAGAATGGGAAATACCAACAAGCTAAGTACTGTGAAAAAAGGCTGATATTATCTGTAATAATATTTATAAATAATACAAAAATCAGTAGAGGATCACTATATACTATCAATGCAACTCTACATACCTATTATCATGTCTGTTCTTAGTATATGAAGTATGATTTTTCTAAATTCCACTAAAACATTAATAATCTTTTTTTTTTTTTTTTTAGATAGTGACAACCATGATTTGGGTTTTATTGTAATTTGTTGTCTTAAAATACATGCTGAATACATATCATAAAAAACACAGACAGAATATATTATCATGAATATTGGCATTTGGGATAAGATGCCAATTTAGAGTTTCTGCTTTTTCAACTGCAAAACATAGCAAATATCAGTAGTTTGGCCCTAATGGGAATTCACAAGCTCTGCAGCATAGGCCATAATGGCTAATACACCTGATCCCTTGTCTTCTCTCCCAATTCTTACATAAACCAAGGAAAACTTTAGGTTCTACCAGCTGACCAGGAAAATCATCTCACTGTTATTTACTTTCCAAACTTGTCATTTTTATTGTTTAAAATTTGTGATCTAATATTAAGCTTTCCATTCTAAGAAGAGCTATTCAAGTGACATCACATGTACATGTCAGATATCACAGAAACTTGTGCAAGACACATAAAACACGTATGCCATTCATCAATTTTGGATATTTACTGTTATCTGAAACCTTACTATTCTGAAGTAAGGTTCAAGGAAAAGCTTGTGAATGCTAATTAAGCAATAATTCCTATATATTCCAGTAGGGAAAAAAACATGAAAACTCCTCTTCAACCTGCAAAATTTGATCTTAAGTCAGCCAAATTAGTTTAAACCAAATATTTAAGCCTGAATGTTAATTTTAAAAATTAAATATTATGAGAAATTAACTGGGTCCTTTTTGTTTCCCACAAAGAGGAGGGCAAGGAACTTAAAATGAACACCAGAACAAGAATACTGTTATTTAAGTTTGTGTAATTGATTCATTAAAGGAAGTAGAAGTTTCTTCAAGTTTTCAAGAACAGCAGTATCTCTTATGCACAAACGTAGCTAACATGATATCTCACTCAAATCAGTGAAACTAATCCCAGGTTTAAGTCAGGCGTGTACTTTGGTACTTTTCATATCAAGTACCTAGCATAAAAAAGTCAAACAGGTATAAACTGATATACTAAACATGCTCTGCAGTCTTTAAAACAGTGTTACTCGATCTCTCAAACAATTCAAAGGCATAGCTGCAGTGCATTTGCACTTAAAAATATAATGTCCAAGTTTAGCTGCACAAGCTGTATTGAAAATACCTTCCACTTAAAAATGAGCTATCCCATTTTGTCAGTGAAATATAGCTATGGTTCCACAACTGTTAAAAAATAACCTATAAAATGCTTTCCCCCTACAGAATTATGAAGTTTCATGTTGCAAAGAGAAAGTTTAAGGAAACACTTCGTCCATATGATGTCAAAGATGTCATTGAACAGTATTCAGCAGGTCATCTGGACATGTTATGCAGGATTAAGAGTCTTCAGTCACGGTAAGGAAAGAACTAGTTACACTCTGAATAAGCATCTAATTTCATTCACTGCATAAAGTATACTGGCAAGTTTAACATTTCTGTATTACACAGCCTCTCTTTCTGTGAACACAGCTGAGACATAAATTGAATTGAGGGCAAAACCAAACAAAAACCCACGTATCCAAATTTTTCTCAGAAAATTGAAGATATTATACTACTATTCTTATTCTTATTCTTATTCTTATTCTTATTCTTATTCTTATTCTTCTTCTTCTTATTATTATTATTATTATTATATTTCTTAATAAAATTATGTTTGTCTTCTTCCTTGAGTGCTTTCCTGAAATACTGTGATTTTTATTTTTAACATATAAATATAGCAAACACTTCCATATTCATGCCAGTTCCAGGAAGGGCAACAGCTTTTGGTTTCTCTTACAGTGTTGACCAAATTCTTGGGAAAGGACAAATCACAGCAGATAAGAGAAGCAGAGAAAAGAATCCTGCAGAGCATGAGACAACTGATGATGTCAGTATGTTAGGGCGGGTAGTCAAAGTGGAGAAACAGGTAGAGTGACTATTTGTGTTACTTTGTCTTGCTTTATTGCTCATGCCTTTTCTGTGTTTTATTGCCAGTTGCAAAACCCGGACAAGTAAATTATTTTTTCTAATATCTGTTTCATTTATACGCTAAAATAAAAATTATATTAATTGTATTATCTTAACCTCTTCTCCCCTTTCCTCAGCTTGCTTGTGAAAAATGTACATGGCTTCTGACATTCTTTTTCAAGGGTCAATAGCGTACATCAAGCTACTTCCATTTTTCTCTTCAGCAGTTACATTGTCCCTTTGCTTGGGTTCCAGATATTTTAAATTAGCATTTAGCACTAATGCTGACCTTTTCCTCTCATATAGGTACAATCCATTGAGTCAAAACTGGACTGTCTATTAGATATTTATCAACAAGTTTTGCGAAAAGGATCTGCATCTGCGCTCACTTTGGCTTCATTTCAAATGCCAGCTTTCGAGTGTGAGCAGACTTCTGATTATCAGAGTCCATCAGACAGCAAAGATTTGTCTAATTCTGCACAACTTAGTGGATGTGTATCCAGATCAGCTAGTGCCAATCTGCCTCGTGGCCTACAGCTTATACTGACACCAAATGAATTTAGCACTCAGGCTTACTATGCTTTTAGTCCAGCTATGCATAGTCAAGCAACACAAGTGCCAAATGATGGACCTGCAACGGTTAATAATACATCAAACCAAATAAACCAGACAACTAAGCCAGCAACTCCGACAACGCTACAAATACCACCTTTCTCATCGATAAAGCATATCAATAGGCCTGAGCCCATTCATATTATTCCTGTAACCACACAGGAAAATATTTCTAATGTCACCGCTTGCCTTGTTGCATCAAAGGATAATGGACAAGTTGCACAGCCCAGTGCGACAAAGGATCTCACATGGAGAAAAAGTCTGGATACAGAAGGGGAACCTTTGCTCTCAGTTAAACCTGTGGTGCAAATGGACTTAGGAAAATCTTTATCTGTACAAAACCTTATACAGTCAACAGAAGAACTGAATATACAGATGGCTGGCAGTGACTCCAGTGGTTCCAGAGGTAGTCAAGATGTATACTCCAAATGGAGGGAGTCAAAATTATTTATAACGGATGAAGAGTTGGAGACAGAGGCAGGGACAGAGACTACTGAAGCCATCTCGCGCCCGTTAGTGGAAACAACTCTCTCTGCTGACTCTCTAAGGACTGGAATATCGAGATCATCTCAAAATATCTGCAAGCCAGGGGATGGTACAGAAGCACTCAATCTGCTCCACGTCAAACTTAAATAACTTTAGGCTTTCTTCATTGGCTGGGTCATTCCTCTAATCATACATATCACAGCATGAACTGTTTTGAAAGCCTTTTTGATAAGATAAAATCATAAATTCAGGATGAATCTGCAAAACAGTTGAATGAGCCCATATTTCCTAGTTGCATGAAAATGCATGTCTAAGCAATGGCTAACATCCAAATTTATACCTACAGTACAGCAGCCTTTCATGTAGTACAGTAGGTTTAAATAATGAGTTGCCTAAGAAGCTAATGCTGCAGGATGTATCAAAAAACAAAAATTGGAGCATTTAGACCTTGTGCTGTTTCTACGGGGCAGAAGTAAAAATCGTAAGGTTTAAAGCACTTTGCTTCTGAACTAATTAAATATATATATAATGTCCTGGTTTAGATGATAGTTTATGTTTACAACAAAAAGATTTTCTACAGCTGCTAGCAAGGTACCAAGGAAATTAGTAACATGGGGTTAGAAATGGCTGCCAGTCACAAGATACACACATTAATTCATCAGTGATCAGTTATTTTTAGCTCTAAAGAACAGTACATAAATAGCTGATTTTTGGTGACCTAGTACTGTGGCAAGAGTACCAGACACACCACTGTCACACTGTTCTTTATAACAAGAACTGTTTTGTTTCAAAAGGTTTGTATTTTAAGGATTGGGTCTGGCCTCAGAAGTGGATAACGTATGTGACTGCACTGTAAATTCAAAGGAATCTCTCCTTCTTCCAGTCTCATTGAGAAGCTGACTTGTGAATCTGAACCATTTTGGCAGCAACAGGCAAGGGAAGGAGGCAGGTGCTGCCTTTATTGTAGAAGCAATATTTCCTTCTTGTGAAAATGTTGGCAATTTTCCTCGCAGTTCCAACCTGATATTACCACAGCAGTTTCATAAGGCTGGTAAAGAAGGGAAAATGAGGAACTGAAATAGAGACTAAAACTAAAGAGGACAGAGCAGGAAGGAGAAAGAGACCACAGTCAGTGGGAAAATAAATAAACAATAATATTTAGATGGTCAGGAAGGGAAATCATCCCAAAAAAATAAAACGACAAAGGTAAAGAAGGAAAACGTTACATGGTTCTCCTTTTTTTTTCTTTTTTTCTTTTTTTTCCACAAATATTGAGTGTTATTAAAATTACAATTTTTTTTTTTTTTTTTTTAAAAGCGCTGTGCAGGCAATCAGAAATAGAAATAGAAGTAGAGAAAAACACCTTAACAAAAAAGAAAACCAAAAACACACTGTTGGTTTTTGCATAAAAAGGGGAAGAGGAGAGACAGAAAATGGTCCCACTCTTATAGCTCAAAACTGTGTCCCAACTTCAGTCATTTCTTGTGAACTTTCCAACACAGGACTCTCAGTCTCCTTCCCGCTAAAACCCAAGTTTTTAAATTCAAAACCTACATCAGACTGAGTATTCCTGCCTGATACATCCTCTTTTTTTCCTTACTCTAGCCTACACTTCACTTCTGCTGAGGTGCAGGAGCAGCGTTAGTGCCTGCCTGCACATCCCCAGCAAGGCTTTGCCACTGGGAGAAGCCTTGCAGAGCCTAAATGGGCTTTCACTCTCCCGAGCTGGATGAGGTTTCTGTGTGCTGCCTCCTGCCAGACTGACACCCACCTGCACCACAGGCTTGTAGCCAACCCAGCTCGGGCTCAGCTTCCCTCTAGCAGCAGGAATTCCGAATGTATGGGTGTGCCTGAGCCAGCTCACTCAAAGCAGTGTTTTCTCGAGGCCCAGACCTGCTGGGAACTCACTATGTATGTACATCAAAAACATCACTCCAGTCTTAACCGTGGCTAAATGCTGTAGATTGTATTGTGAAGGAGCTGAACTGTTTACTATGAAACCATTGTAACTTCTGCTTCCATTTGCTTTACAGAAGTATTCCTGGATGTTACATGACAACTTTATTATGTGAAAGTACATGCAAACTATAGAGTGTATATATTGTGTCATTATACGGGGTCCATGGATGGTACACTGTGTTCCATGGCTTATGCCGGAGCAAACTTCAGTTGTTAAATCCTGAAAGACACTTTAAAGCACAATTTCCTCACTGCTGATTTGCCATATAATTCACCACGTTCAGCCTTTCCTGTTTTCTTTTATGTGCAATCTGACCATACCGAAGCCTGATTACAACAGCAATTTTGTGAGGATGAATACATTTTTTCCACATCTCAGTTCACTTAACTGTTAACTTACTTGAATGTCTGTAGTTTATCCAGGCATAGATATGTAAGTTTAAAGTATTGAAAATTTTTAAATTTAAAACTTTTTCAGGCTAATTTTCTTTTTCTTTTTTTTTTTTTCCTGTTTATGGTGCCTTTCTTGCCTTTCATGCGAAGCCTCCTGCTGACCTAAGCATAAATGTGCGATTAGGTTCAGTTAAGGAGCAAGTGATTGGGCACATGGCAACTGTGTGTCCATAGTGACCATAGCCCCTTCCCCTCCTTGACGAGACCGAAAAACCAAGGCATCATGAATTGGACACCACTCCTCACCTTCATCTGCAGCAGCAGATGGTGGCACCCCCGTTGCACGCGGAAGGCGTCGATGGGAGAACTGAGCAATGGCCCTGCCTGTCGCGATTCCGCACAGGAACAAGGCCTTGGGGTTTGCTGATAATTTATCTCGCGGAAACTTGGTATTTTTGCCTTAAATGAGATGCTTGAGTCCTTCTAACTTTAAGTTAATTTATTTAATACAGTTTTGTGCACAAAAGAATGAGTTCTATAAATTATGTATGAAAATATAATGTCTTTACAAAGTACTGATAGATCCAGATGATCATATCTTTTCAAATTAAGGTTTAAAATTCTAATTTTTTTTCTTTTATGCTCACCATTATTATTATTTTTGTAGATGCAAGTCTTATCATATAGGGTTTTTTAACATAATATTGATAGAAAATAGAAAGAGTAGTGAATATATGAAATTTTAAAGAGGAATAATTGTTTGTTTGGATTTTTATAAGCTTTACTCGTATTTCCTCATGAGGAGTTTCTATGCTCTCTCTTTAACTGAGTGTAATGACTGACAGTCATTCATTGGTTTCACAAAAGAAGGAAGTGTCTGGCTTTTCAAGTCTTGTCCTGAGCTCCTTATTAAAGTCCAGCTCATGACAACTAATAAGAATTGTTCATGAGTCAGGACAAAGAATTATTTTTTTTCTGATTTAGAATACACTTGAAAATTGTTTCAAGAGAGAAATTGAAATGAAGTAAGAGCTTCAGGACTTAAGCCTTATCTAAATAACTGTTTTCTGATCAGCGTGTTCTTCGACCAGAATGAAGAGAGAGCTGAAAAGAATGGTTTCAATGACTATTATTTGTTCAAAAATTTGTATTTGCTCCTGGCTTATATGATCTATACTTTTTATTTAAATATGAATATGATGTTTTAGCCTAGGGTTCAAGATTGCAAAGATCATACACTTTTATTTACAGTGCCCACAGTTGTTCCATATGTTTTTGAGATACTCCTACTTAGAGTGACTGCTCTCATTATAGTATGGTGATGAGTAATTCACCTGCTTTTCTGTGATAAGTTGAATCATGAATTGCTGATGTATAGTAGAACATCTGATGTACAGTAATATTTCTGGATTGGGACCTGCAATCCTTACTCAAGCAAAAATTCTATGGAATTCATTCATTCTATGAAATTCAAGAATTTTTCTTGAATTGGGAACTCAGATTCAAATCCTGAATTTGTTGGGCATCTGTTTGAAGTGAAAATGGTAATATTCCAGTTATTTCCTGAGGAAACTAATACTTAGCTGAATTTACCCTTGTCACATTGACTATATAAAAAATAACGCACAAAGTACTGATATAAAAAGGGAAGGAGAGAAGGGACATTTTTTTAAAGCACAGAGAAAATCAGAATATTCAGAAAATAGGAATAAGCAGGAAAAGAAAATATAACAGCAAAGGAATGGAGAAAAAAAGGGTTTAAACACCCGAGGCTAAATTCATCCTTGGATGGCTTCACTGACTTCAATGAATTCACTGCCCAGCTGGGTGAAGCTCAGCCTCCGTTGGGATAATCAGACTCAGTTCCACTGACCTTCCAGGAACTGAAACACCTGTACCAGAAAGGAACTTGCCTCTCTGGGCCAACTTTTATCCTGACTCATATGTCATGCAATCCTTTTGGATTCACTAGGTTTGAATGAAATATGGAAAAGAATTTGTCCCAAGTATTTCTGCTTCACATTTTTTTTTCCCAGTGTGTTAATTGACTTTATTAAAATGGATTACAACATCACATAAAGTGCTGTCACTGTCTAAAAAGATCAATTTGTTTTTGGAATAAGAGTTTGTCCCCTGCAACGTCAGTGGAAGCATGCAATATATTCCTGTCTATTCATCTGGATGCAAATGTGGCCATTCATTCAGCCATGGCCACACACAGGACAATTCCAGACATATCCAATGTCATCTGCTATTGGAAGCATTTTTGACTTCTTTGAAAGACAAGAAGAAAGTTTCATAGCAGGCTTAGAAAGCACGATGGCTGCTTCCACTGACACTGCAACGTTAGCCAGTACATTACAATGTTCATTGTAAATTCTTGACAAAGTTGAATCCATATTGTTGTTAATAAAAATGACTTGAAAAGTATCATGACCCTTGGGTTTTTTTTCTTTACATAAAAGATTGTATGGTGTGACCACATATCAAAAAAAAAAAAAAAAAAAAAAAAAAAAAAGGTTGCTCATTGTTTGCTTTTGAAGTTTTGGTTTCACTCAATGTTGCAGCTCCTCTGAAAATGAGGTCAGAAGTTATCACTGCATTCCCTGCTTGGAAAGGGATTCAGGATTGGCAATCAGGGGCCTGTGTGGGGAGCAGGATTTCTCATGGAAGGGACATCTGTCATCTGAATTTAACTTGAGGCCTAGGTGGAGCCGTTTCTTCTGCATTTGATGATGAAAGTTGCTGCAGAATATTACTGCACCAAATACACTCATTTGCAACATGTCTACTTTCACTGCCATGCTCTTCCTGCAGCCTGGCTGAAGACAAGTTTCCCTGCTTCAGTGTAAAATACTGAATATAGCAAGCCTCTTGTGGTGAAGTCACTGCCTCTGTGGAGGCTTCAAGATTGGATCCAGATATCTCAATGTGCAGGTGATCCCTGGTCTCTCTGAGGAACATCATCTTAAAATACTGAAATTTAAAGCCATGGTTGCAGGAGGGGAGGTTTTTCCATGTCACCCAATGTGAACACTACCAAGCTCTGCCTAAGAATAAACACCAGACAGGAAAAGAAGCAAATGTACAGATTCTCTTCTTGTGTTAAGGCAGGCAGCCTTGCTTCCTGTGTGCACAAAGCTGTTACGGGAGTGTGAGAAGACAGCAGAGAGTAGTTTTTCCTGTTGGGTTACCTGGCAGATTGCCATGGCACAGGTGGTGATGTGTATCCATAAAGACACATACATGAATGTTCCCTTCTCAGCTCCGTACAATAAGAATCCAGGATCCTACCTAAAAGGGAAATTTAAACACCCATTTAGCAGTTTTTTAGTATAATTGAAGGGGCATGGGGTATGTTAGCTGTTTTTTGTTTTGACTTGGTTTTCTCTATTTTTTTCACAGTGATGGTAACCAAACACTGAGACAGTTTACCCAGGGAGGTTGTGGAATCTCCATGCTTGGAGAAAGTCACAAGTTACCTTGGCAAGTGGCTCTTGATGTCCCTAACTGAGCAGAGGGGTTGGACCAGATAGTCTCTCAGAGGCCTTCAAGTTCAGCTGTTCTGTGACTGTTTTTAGTGTATCATCTTTAGTACATTGAGTCATACTGAACATTAAAGGCTTCATTAAAGCATCATTAAGGTTTCATTTGAGATTAAATATTATGCCTTTGCTTAAAAAATCAGACTGCATTGTATCAGGATAACACCAGCCTGATACAGTGCAGTCTGATTTTTAAAGCAAAGGCATAATATTTAATCTCAACTGGGCACACAGCAAAATCACATAGCGCCATTCTCACTCCCTTGCCTCCCTTGGAGCTTCCTGCCTTTCCCCTCTACCCCACAGACTTTAAGGGCTTCCCACATGTTCTCAACTACGTTCTTGCCTCTGCTGCCTTCTCCTCGGCTAAGCCCAATCCAGGGCCACCCTGTGCCGGCAGAGGAGCAGGGAGAGGAAAATCAGAAAATACCAGCAAGAGTGTGGCCAGCAGGACCAGGGCAGTGATTGCCCCTCTAGCACGCAGTATTGATTCGTGCCACACCTCAAGTCCTCTCTCCAGTTCCGGACCCCGTGCCACAGGAAACACATTTAGGTGCTGGAGCGAGTCCAGAGAAGGGCAGCAAGGCCGGCAAGGGGTCTGGAACACAGGTCCTGTGAGAACANCTGGGCACACAGCAAAATCACATAGCGCCATTCTCACTCCCTTGCCTCCCTTGGAGCTTCCTGCCTTTCCCCTCTACCCCACAGACTTTAAGGGCTTCCCACATGTTCTCAACTACGTTCTTGCCTCTGCTGCCTTCTCCTCGGCTAAGCCCAATCCAGGGCCACCCTGTGCCGGCAGAGGAGCAGGGAGAGGAAAATCAGAAAATACCAGCAAGAGTGTGGCCAGCAGGACCAGGGCAGTGATTGCCCCTCTAGCACGCAGTATTGATTCGTGCCACACCTCAAGTCCTCTCTCCAGTTCCGGACCCCGTGCCACAGGAAACACATTTAGGTGCTGGAGCGAGTCCAGAGAAGGGCAGCAAGGCCGGCAAGGGGTCTGGAACACAGGTCCTGTGAGAACAGCTGAGGGAGCTGGGATTGCTTATCCTGAAGCAGAAATCCAGGAAGGCCCTTATGGCTCTCTACAACCACCTGACAGGAGGCTGCAGCCAGGTGGGGGTCGACCCCAGGCAACAGTGACAGGACAAGAGAGCACAGTCCTAACGAGTGCCAAGGCTTGGTTTACACGTTGCGCGTCAGGAAGAAGTTTCAGAAAGAGTGATTAGGCATTGGAACAGGCTGCCCAGGGAGTGGAAAGGTCGCCGAGCTCGAAGCGCTTGAGTAGAGACTGGACGTGGCACTCAGTGCCATGGCCTGTTTGACAAGGTGGTGCTCGATCTCAGGTTAGACACGACGACGCCAGCGCCCTTTCCCAGGCCCAGCGATTCCCCGACTCCCCGACGAGACAGCGCGGCAGCCATGGAGCCTCCGCCCGCCTGNNNNCACAGCTCAGAGCCCGGCCCGCCCCGGCCAATCAGCGCGCCCCGGGCTTGAGGCGCGCCAAGTCCTTCCGCATGGGCGCTCGGGCCGGGCGAGGCCGCGGCCATGTCGGACTGGGACGCGAGCAGCGACGAGGAGCTCGGCGCGCCGGACCGGCCGCTGG
>VWZN01021197.1:317826-345283 GCA_013396955.1 Regulus satrapa | reverse complement strand
CGGCCGGCCGGGCTCGGGACTCTGCGGCGCCGCTCTGCTTCCACCTCGACAGCGCCCTGGTCGGGGCTCTCATAGGTAATGACGGGTGCAGCCCCCGGGCCAGGTGCTTGGCCCGCCGAGGTAAGCGGGTGGCGAGGGCGGGAGGAGACGGCCCTCGCAGTGTCCTGAGGGAGCGCACGGCTCAGAGACTCCATCCCTTCGGCGTGGCCCCTCGTGGAAGGGCCCCTCGCGCTTCCCCTGCGTGTCCCTCCGCCTGGGCGTGGCACGCCGCTCTTGCAGGGTTTGTGCCACTCGGCCCGAAAGCTTTTCCTCCCTAAAGGGATTGAGTTGACGTCTGTTTGTAAGTCCAGGTGGTCTGAAGCCCCTCTAGTCACACGGAGGAAGGATGACAATCTCTTTATCTAGTTTTACTCCTCTGTCTCTTCTACTGAAGAGCATCCCCCTGCACACAAACCTTGCATTTGGGTGATTGACAAAAGAGTTGTCTAGTCTCCAGCAGTTTCGTGTCACAGGTTTTTTTATTTGTAGATAGAGGCACTCATATGAAGGTCTTTGGGTTTGGTCACAAACAGAATACAAACTAATGTGTAGGTTTGGGCAGTTGTCCTAAATCTGACTAATATCTGCTGTGTATCTTTATAACAGGTCGGGGTGGAACTAAAATTAAAGAACTTGAGAGTTCTTCAGGTTCCAGGATAAAGGTACCATGTGCTGTATGTTGTCAAGAAATGGGCTCTGTTGGGAACATGTTTTGTTTATGTGTAAAGCAGTTGGAGAAAGTTGAAGGGTGTTGCAATGGCTGCAATAATGCCACTGTTTTATGATTGGTAAAAAGGAAGTGGAATTGAGGGTGCAGTTTGGATGTTATGTGAAAATAAGAAGAGGGATTATAGGGCCTTTTCATACAACAAGTTAAGCTTCAGGGAAAAAAAAGGATCAAAAATTGTTTTCAGTATGTGTTCTTGTATAGTGTTTGTAGTACAGAAAAAAACCTCAGTGATGTTTTTGAACATAGGTTACAAGAGGAACCCATGAATCTGAAGTAAAGATTTTTGGCAGCATTGATGTGCAAAACAAAGCCAAGATGTTAATTGACAATCTTGTTACAAGTTCTGGACAAAACTATGTTAGAGGTGGGACGGAGAAAGGTAAGAAATGTGGGGTTGGGGAAATAATATGGATTGTCTTCCATATATTTGGTAGTTTGCTGGAATGCTTTTACATTGTTAGTATTTTATGCAGTCGACTAAAGCCTTGATCTCAGGCAATGGCATCTCCTTAAACCAGAAAAACCAACATACCCTCCTCTTTTCAACTAGGGACAGTTTCCCCCTCCCCCCAGACTGCCAGGCTTCAGTGAAAAACAGTTCCTGTGTTCCAGTTTTCAACAATTTTATGGATGCAAAATGTTTGAGCACTTTGGTTTCTTGCATTATTAGTATGATTCCTCCAAAATACCAGTGTTGGCTCAAGTGCAAGTTTTAATCTGATATCTGTGGAGTATTACAATTCCATAAACTTTTGTAAAGATAGTCTGTAAAGTGCTGATCATAGCATGGGCCATGCTGACTTCCTCCTACTTTCAAGAGAAGTTAATGTTTTAGGATTTGATGTTACACATCATGCCTGGCTTTGCTAGGCTTTCCTGTGGTAGCTTTGTTATGTGGATATAGAAGTAGTTTTTGTACATTTGGATGCTGCTTATATTGTTGGTACATCTTGAATGTGCTTCCAACAGTTTTTTTGCACAGGCAAACACCAATCCACAATTGTTGATCTGATGCACTGATGAGGAAGAAGGGATCCAGGAGTTATGTTCCAGCATCAGAATAAGGGTTCTTCTTAGAAAAAGTTGTGTGTTCCATTTTTAGAACTGACCCAGAAGGTGGATGAGTATGTTTTAAGGGACTAGAAATATTTAAGACTACCTTAGGATTTGCCACACTGTTATCCCTATGTTTACTGCCTTTCCACTAATTTTCCACACAGTTGTGTAGTTATTTATATCTTCAGTTTAAAACTGCACTTCCTAAGTAAGTGTTAACCTCATCCAAAAAAAAAGGTATAGAATATTACTAGACTGAGACTTTATTCTGGTGTTATTGGATGCTTTAGACCTAAGCTTTGCTCTCTGTAGCTGTTAAAGCTTTCTGTCTATCTTTCATCTACTGGTTTCACAAATTTTTCAAAAGCCTGCTGCACATGAAGCCTAATTTATAGCTGGAGGAGAAGCATTTCATAACCCATCATTACTTCCTTTAAGTAGCTAAAAGATGTTGAAATGTTTCCCTTCTTCTAGCAAAACTGAATTTGTACACATTTTAGCGATGTTTCAGGGCAGAGATCTAGGAAAGAATTTTCCACTTGTATGTTTCATGTATATTTAAAAGGCATGAGGCCTTGCAATATGAAAAAAATGTGTTTGTTTTGAGGGGAGATTTCTCCCTAGAGTTTCTTCCATCAAACAGCTGCATTTTGTTACTAACTCTGCAGGGAAAACCTCGGACATTATCCAGCCTGAACATAACCCACAGAAACCAGTGATTAACTGGGCCTCTCTTCGAGAAAACAGGGCCAAATATGAATCTATGAAGTGGGCAGGTTAGTTTTACAGCTTTGATTGTATTATACTTGTCTTTATGTGGTAAACATTTCTAATACTTGCTTTGAGATGACTGAGTCTTTCAGAGCCCAAATTTATGACGTATTTGCAGTGAGCTGGCCATGTTAGCATTTCTCAGCATGGTCATGGAGTACACTGACTACTGTGCCAAGACTTAAACCTGCTACTCATGTGGTATTTTCAAAATGGTGTCGGTTTGTATGTGGCCACTGGGAAAAAAAACCCTAAGAGTTCTTAAATATACTATTATATATGTTTACAGAAATTAATTTAGAACTTGAAATGTGGGGAAGTGGTTTTTTTGCAGGCATTGAAGTGTTTGTCTCAGCCTTCTTTGTACAGGAGCAATGGTCTTCCATCACTTCCAGGTATTCTCCTAGCTCAAGGCACTTTCTGGGACTTTCCATCTTAAGCTCTAGCAGACTTATGGTGATTCTGTATTATTTCTCGCTGATTCAAGTTGAATTTTTCTGAATGTTTAAGGCTTGCCTCCAATTGAGAAAAACTTCTACAAAGAATCATCCAGGACTGCATCTATGTCACAAGAAGAAGTGGAATTGTGGCGGTAAGATCATTTCTTTAGGGAGTCATCTGCTTGCCAGAAATTACCGTTAAACTATAGAGCCTAGAAAGTGGGAGATAAAATACTGAGACAAAGGCACTAATGCTGGGGTCCTGTAGCAACTTAATCTTTTAAAGAACTCTTTCTTGGGGATGAAACAACTAGCAGATAAAATATTACTAGTTGTCTGGAAAATTAACTTTAGGGATTTTCTGCCTCTCTAAAAGTGTTTGATCTAGTTGAATTTCAGAACAGAAAAGATCCATGGCAGTTCACTGACTTTTGGCTGTTTCTTTGCCTGTCACGAGACAGTGTGTTCGCATTTTCTAGGTTCTTCTAAGTAGGATTGTTCACAGCTTGAGTACCTTTTGGCTGTAATTTTTTCCCTCCAGTTTTTTAGTCAAAATCATCTTCAAACCAAAATCCAACTTCTGTTACTTTTTCTTCCTCTTTTATCTTGTTTTTACAAGCACATCCTAGTGAGTACACGTTGTAGTTAACTGCATCTATTTCTTTTGAACCAACATCCTGTATCAGTACCTTGCAAGGAAAACAGATCACCTGTTTCAAGTGATTTGGTTCAGCCCTGGTAGTAGTTACAGTCCTCTTCAATAGTTCTAATAAAGTTAGTGAGCATTATTGAAACTTTTTCAGCTTTTTCTTACTTTTCTTTTTGCAATATATCTTTTTTTTCTTTGCCACTTTCCAGTGAGTAAATGGAATTGTTTGCAGCTTTGTCCCTAAAGTATATGGATGTATTATTGTTAGAGCTAGTGAATATTAACAGAATATTGTTCTTGTAGGCTAAAAATACATACTGACAAGTACTGAACTTGTGTGATAAAATTATTTTTTTTAACATCACCTAATCAGCTTGCCTTAAGGAAAAAAAGGCAGCAGTTGAAAGAAGTAATTCTGTAAACATGAGGGGAAGTTGCATTGTCCATTGTTTTCCTAGCTTACACCCCACTTGAAGAAAAGCTTTTTACTGGATGGAACCTTCAGAGGAGTACAGGACAGAAATCAATATTCTTGTGCTGATGTCATGGATTAAAACCAGATGGAAATTAAGCTTTAAGCAGCAGCTCCCCTTCCCTCAGCCCGTCTGGTGAGAGAGGGACAAAAGGCAGAGATTATGAGTTAAGAATTTACTGGAGAACATCAGTTAATGAGAAAAACAGCAACAACACTAATAGCAACATTGTATAGAAGGTGCTTGCATGCAGAAATGGTTGTGGAACTCTGACCAATATGATAACAACACAGCTGGCACCACACGACTCCTGAGACAAAGGAGAAAATGGTGGATGAAACTGACTGTGCCCATGGTTTTTTCACCCAAGCCTGAGATAACAAAAACCAGTGATGCCAAGCCCTCTGGTCAGACCATCCATACCACCTCACCACTCCATTTGCCATTTGCTCTCCTAGGAAAAGGAACAAAATGGAGGGTCTTTGTCTTCTTTCACAGGAAACCACACCCCCTTTCTTCTGGAAGGTGAAAATTCCATCCACCCCTCAATCCCATCGAAGTGGTTTGGGTGATACCAAGTAACAATACCTGTATTGTTATTGGTATTGCTATGGCCGCAGGGCTTCAAACTCCCCTCATTGCCAGTGCAAGAAAATCAACTCTGCCCTTGGCTAGACTTGTCCTAACTAGGACAGCACTAATAGTTTTTAATTGGAGGAATTCTTGGAACAGAGGGTTTTAGTTGTAGTCCTTTATTTGTGTTGCATTTTGGGTTTTGCCTGCATGTAGGGGTTGGTTGTTCCAGGGGATTTTTTTTTTTTTTTTGAGCTCGTCTTGCTGTTCATGTTCTTTTTCCAAAATTGTTCTTTTTGTATTCTCTAGAGTATCCAGGGAGCTATTCTGAAAACAGTTGGGAAAGGTTTTTGTCAAAATATAGAATTCTGACTGATAAGTTCAAGCCATTCATCTGAATTCTGGGCTTTCTTTGGATTTAAAAACTAGTCATACCTGCTTAATTTGGAGTAGGTATAATTATAGCCTGATAGAATTGCAGTTCATGCTAATAACCATGTATAACTTCAAATTAGTTGTTCTTAAGAAAGAATAGTATTTGATGCCTCCAGGAGAAGTATTCCTGTAGAAAGACTTTTAAGAAAGATAGGAGACTAATTCAGTACTATTCAAGAGCCTGAACTTTTTTCTTGTTCAAGGAGTTTAAAAAAAGTTAAGAAATACAGTCTTTCATGTTAGCTCTACTTTTTCAGATAATGACATTTTAAAATAATTGCACAACTTTATACAGGAAAGAAAATAATGATATAACTTGTGATGACTTAAAAGAAGGTGAAAAGCGCTGCATTCCCAATCCTGTCTGTACATTTGAAGATGTATTTGAGCATTATCCTGATATTATGGCCAATATAAGAAAAGTTGGTTTTCAAAAGCCTACACCAATTCAGGTATGTCTTCAGTTTTGATGGCTCTTTAACTGAAGCTTAAGAGAAAAATGAAAACTACATTTAAGTATTTGTTGTTTTATGTTAGTCCCAGGCGTGGCCAATTATACTCCAAGGAATTGATCTTATTGGTATAGCACAGACTGGTACTGGGAAGACATTAGCATACTTAATGCCTGGATTCATTCACTTGACTTCACAACCAATGTAAGGACTGCTCACAGGTCTGATTTGTTTAGCTGTGCATGCTTTCCCCTGCACTTACTTCCTCCTGCACCCAATTCCTGAGATGATTTTCTAGTGAATGAAAGTAAAAAACCATGTATTGGAAAAAAAATCATAAATCTAATGGAATAAGCACCAAATTTGTCATCCCAGATTCCATTAGCAGTAGTGTACAGAGGAAGTTTAGAACAGTATAAAAATGATCAGTGTCAAGCAGGATGGACTTTGTCCATGTATACCAACATTCTAAATACGCTTTGTTGCAGATCCAAAGACCAGCGTGGGGGGCCTGGAATGTTAGTCCTTGCTCCAACTAGAGAACTGGCGCTTCAAGTAGAGGCAGAATGTTCAAAGTATGCATACAAAGGAATTAAAAGGTAGTCTTGCTTTTCTCTGTATTGTTAAGTTAGTTAGTTTTTTTTCTCCTACCAGTTGTGACGTAATTCACCTACTACATTAATTGCATTTAAGAGGAGAGGGGGTAGTAGTAAATGCAGAGTTTGTATTTTTCCAGTTTTCAGAATGTCTGTTTTGACTAATCTCATGGTCAAAGTCTGTGTAGCTTTTCTGCTTCTTTTCCTTCTGAGTTGACAGCTAAGAAGAATCACACAGAATATGGAACATACATACACAGAATATTTATGGAGTTGAAAGGGTCAAGGATCAAGTCCAGCTCTTAGCCCTGCAAGGATATCCCTAAGAGTCACACCATGTGACTGAGAGCTCTTGTCCAAACACTTGAACGCTGTCAGGCTCTTGTTGTGACCCNGGTTGGCCCTCCTGGCTGCCAGGGCACTGCTGGCTCATGTTCAACTTGCTGTCGACCAGGTGCTGAATCCAGCAGTTTCCCTTGTTGAACTTCATGTGGTTGGTGGTTGCTCAGCCTTTCATTTGTCAAGGTCTCTCTGCAGGGCCTCCCTGCCCTGGAGGGAGTCAGCAGCTCCTCCCAGTTTTGTATTGTCTGTGAACTTGCTTAGTACTTCTTCTACACCTGCCTCCAAGTCATTTATGCAGATGTTATGAGGGCCAGGGATGGAGCCCTGTGGGGACCTTCTAGTGACAGGACTTTTAGTGACCAGTCTGATGTCACTCCATTCACTGTAACTCTTTATGCTTGACCTGTGAGACAGTTCAGCACCCCATCCCATGATATGTTTATCCAGCTGTGTGCTGGACATTTTGTCCAGAAGGATATTGTGAGAGACAGTATCAAAACATTTACTGAAATCCTAACAGGTTACATCAACTAGCTTCTGTTGATCATCTTGGTGGGTTATACTGTCATAAAAGGAAATCAGGCTTGACAAGCAGGACTTCACCCTCATGGAGCTGTGCGGCTGTGGCCAGTGACTACATTGTCTTTCAGGTGTTTATCAATACCTCACAGAATAATTTTTTCCATAACTTCATCAGGCACTGAAATGAGACTAGCTGTCTGGGATCTTCCTTGAAAATCAGAACAAGGTTCACCAGCTTCGAGTCAGCTGGGACCTTTTTTTATTCCAAAGACCACTCAAAAATTATTGAGAGAGACTTCGCAATGTCATTAGCAAGTTCTTTGAGGATTTTTGTACAAGTGTTATCATGCTACACAGATCTGTAGAAATCTAGCTGGAGGAGCAGCTCCAACGTAACTTGCAGCTCAGCTGGATTGTTCTCACAAGCATGTTTTTCCAGTTCAGGACACTGAAATCCCCTTGGTGCATTATCTGTGTTGAAAACAATGGAAAAGAAGGTGTTAAAATAGCTCTGCCTTGGGTTCGTCCCTGTTTGTGAGGTGACCATCCTGTAAAGGGCCAATGTTATTTTTACTCTTCCTTTTGCTACCTTCTCCGTAGAACACACCTGACTTTCTTTTCCATGAGATTACAGTGCTGAATAATGTTCAGGCTCTTTCTCACCCAAGTCTTTTCCTAATGTCATCTTCTAGTACTTCGGCCCTGAGCTATGAGTAATTCCATCTCTGTTTTTTTTGTTAAACTTTATGGTACTTTCGTTGGCCCGTTTCTCTAGCCTTTTTGTGGTTCTTCTGGTAAAAGCCTAATTCCCTTGAGTGTATCAGCTGCTTCCCTAGTTTGGTTTCACCCACAAACCTGCTAAGTGTACATCTTCATTTAAGCAGTTATACAGACATTGCCGTACTCTGAAACTTCCTTTTAGGGATCTTTGTTGACTTTGTGTAGCATTCTGAATAAGTCTTACAGTCACCCCCAACAGCAAAATATCTCACTTTTGATCATACTGTTTAGAAAATCATGCATACTTTCATAGGTTCATCTATTTTTTGTGTAAATATTTTCAGAACAACCTGAAACATATGAGCTACCTCCCTTTCATGATTACTTTCACAGCAATTTCAGCAGAAAACTGTTGCTGAACTGTTGAGGGAGTGTCATTCAGTGTTAATTGTATTAATTTCTGCAATATTGTCAATCACACTTAACGTATTCCTTCTTGTTAATACGAGGTGACACTTTTAAAGCAGTATGGTGGCCTTTATTTGAAAAGGATTGACTTTAGCTGAAACTTAATACACTTCTATGTAACTGTTTTATTTTACAGTATTTGCATCTATGGTGGTGGGGACCGAAAAGGACAGATAGACATGGTTATCAAAGGTGTGGACATTGTTATTGCTACTCCTGGCAGACTGAATGATCTCCAGATGAACAACTTCATAAACTTGAAGAGCATAACATATTTGGCAAGTAACTGATATGCAATGAGTAATGCAGCAGCCGGGAAATGGCTGACTCAGTTTGAATTCAGGCTTTAATGGAGTTTTCTTTAAACTTTCCAAGTCTTAGTTACAGTGCAGCTTAACACTGACATTGGTGTTGGAGGAATGATTCATACTTACTATAATTGCATTGCAGATGTGAAATATTCCCTAGAAAAATAAAATAGGCTTCTAGCACAGCAAGCATTTTAAAGATGCTAAATTGTTTTTTCAGTAACATTTGGCATTCTAAAATTCATTTTGTCAGGGTTACTAATGGATGAAATGCCTTTCTGAAGTTGTCTTTTCTTTTTAAAGCTTACCAGTGTCTCAGTTTTATTAGAAGCTGTGCAGTAGCAGAATCACACACAGATATTTAAATGTTGGGGGGCTGACTTCCTTTTGATCTCACTGGAAAAATAGCCTTATAGATGTTATTACAGTGCTTATGTCTGTTATTAGACATGTTTTTGCCTTTTGCTCTGCTTAACATGTAAGACCATTGCCATTTTTAAAATGCTTTCATATTGTCAATTTATTTCTAGCTTGTCTGGGAATTGTTGCCTAGTTTGGCAATTCAGCTGTGCTCTCTGTCTGCCCCACTACTCTAGGAGGGTTAATTTGTTACAATGTGGAGAGAATTTATCTCCAATTCTAGGTGATAGTTGTGAGCTTACTGGCAAGACCAGCGGTGGTATAGCATAATTATAAATTGGGCAGTTTGGGAAAAATGTTTATTACTCGAGGACAGGAGAGTAGCATTCTGTAGAAGACTAATATGTAATTGCTGAGCAGATGGAAAACAGCCTGGAAACCTGCATTCTGAAAACAGTAGGAGCATAGGTCATCTTTCTGCCTAGGTGATTTATAGTCATACCAGTGGCACACACTGCTTCGTGAAGCAGTGGGTATTGAACCCAAGGCAGGTTTCAGTATGCACAGCAGAATACTGTAGTATGATATTGCTAAACAGAATTAAGTATCAAAAAGAAAAATATGATGATGTGGAGCAAGAGGAGAGACATTTGTTGTTGCACCACTAGCAGTTAAATGTTTTCAGAAGAGCCAGTGCAAGGACCTTGTATTGTGGTGTGGTTAAGGTCTCTTGCCTCTGACTTTAAGGACATTCTGTTCTGCCAAAGCCCCATATGAAAAATTAAACATTCAAAGTCCTGTCTTTGCGTGATCTTGCTATATATTTGTCCTTTTAGTTTCTTGTGCTTTTCAATATATATTAAGCTAGCTTTTTCCGGAACTTCATTGTTAGTTTTCAGCCAAGGAATAATTTGGTCTTGCAGCCTTGCTTTAGGAAAAAAAGTGGTTTCACATTTCCCACCTTGGATGACGAGCACTCTTCATTGAAGAGCTTCATTTACAGTTTTCATTTAAAGATAGTACTGAGTCTTAGGAGAGTTCCCAAAGTAAACTGAGTATTACTTGCTAATATGATACCAAGATCAGATACTGGGATACAATTGTTAAAGGAAAACAACCAGCCAAACGTACCATCCCCCAAGGGGAAAGAAACAACAAACACATTCAAAAAACCCCAAGCTCTGTTAATTATGTCTAAATAGGTACTGGACCCAAGGTGAATTTAAGATTAGTATTTCTCTTTTTGGCTGACAGCACCATCAAATTGATCCAAGTCTTGATTCAGATTTTTAGGAAGCCATTTATTCAAGATAGTTTGCTGTTTTTCAGTATTTCAGAAGTAAGATTGTAAATTCTGTCATAAACAGCCTTTTGAATGTTCAAAATAAATGTCATATGAAAATATGCTTTTTGTTTCCCTGTGCTCAGTGTAAATCAGTGTTCATTCATCTGCAATCTGATGAAGTAATCTTAATTCTTTGGACTTCATGCTGATAAAGCAGAAGGAAGGAACTTGGAATTGTGCATGAATAATTGGGAAACATTTAGGAGAAAGTATAAAGAAAGCAATTCAAAATATATATTTATAAATCATGAAGGAGTATGTAAAAGGTAGCTTGGAGTAGTGCCTTTATTCTTCAATACAAAAAAAATGTAAAACTTACCAATAACTGATTTTAAACAAAGGAAAGAGGAAGGGAAATAATTTTCAAAGGAAGAACTGGCTTGTAAGAATTTCTTGCCAGAAAATAGAACAGAAATGAACAACATTAATAAACAAATACGTACATATTTTAAGATTACAAGAAACCTAAGATTATGTCTGTTGAAGGACATTTTGATTATAAACCAGGATGGGGCTGTGACACGTTTGAAAAAAACAGTGCTGATATCTATCTGACCTCAGTTACAGCCTTCAATCTTAATGGAGCAGCTATCAGAAATAAGAAAAGTAAACTTCAACTACCCTGTATCAATCAGACAGAGATGCTTTCTTTTCCCTCTGCAAGGTGCCAGTGAGCTTAATAGCACAGAAAGCTTCTAACTGCTGAAAAAGGCATAGCAGCCAACTCTACATGAATTAGAGATGCTTCAGCCTTGCTATTCTGTTAGAATTCATGTAGTTAATGAAATCTCCATGAGCCCTCTAAAAGTAAAGGAAAATAAGAAATAGAGTTCTTATCTCTGAGTTGATAATTTGTTGTTATTTGAGAGATTTAAACATGGATAATGTGCTAAACCCCTTTAATATAATAAAATATCAGAGAATAATGGGGCAGCAAAATTAAGACAGTAGATAGAGAGGGATTATCATCAGTGTCTTATATTTCCACATAAGTGACTAGAAATTGTCAGTACTTGAAAGCACAATCCATGTAGCTTTAGTTTTCAAGTAGAGCTTATGCAAATCAAAGGAAATAAATGAGTCTTGGATGTCAGTCTTCTTTCTTTGTATGTGACTGAAAACATTCACAAGTGTGCTTGTATTTTAGAAAACTTAACCAATTCCAAAGAGTTCTTCTCAGACCTCCAGTTCACTTGTTCACTTCTGGCTTTTTTTACCAGGTGAAACAAGATTGTGCTCTGGGACTATTACTTAATGTGTGTTGAGCAGGTTGCTCCCCTTTGGGTTTGGTTGGTGATGGGTTTCTGGGTTGGTTTTTTTGGACTTTTGTTTTGTTTTATAAATTTAAATCTGTGTGTAGTTTTGGCTATCAAGCTAATTACTGTTAAAACAAACAGTTGCTTTTTCTTTATTGAATTTAAATGCTCTTAAAGGAACCACGAATTTTCTTGTTTTGCCTACAAGTATAATACTGAATGAAAAAGTCTCAAGGAAATGGAAGAGGTAAAATAGAAGCTTTGCAGTAAGTTAAGGAGAAGATTCTGCAGTTAAAACGGTTAACATTAAAATATTTCTCTGTGGAATGTCCTGCTGAAATTAACCCTTGCCTGAGGGACTCAGCAGAATAAATAACCTTGTTCCTGAACAGGTTTTAGATGAGGCTGACAGAATGCTGGATATGGGATTTGAACCTCAGATAATGAAGATCCTAATAGATGTGCGTCCCGACAGGCAAACCATTATGACAAGGTATCTAAATGTGATAGTGCTCAGGAGTTAAACATAAGGTTATCAAACGAGTTCATTATTATTGAGCGTGTTAATGTCTAAACAAATGTGTCAGTTACTAAAACTTTTACTAGTTTTCTTTCTAATTTGGTCTAGTNGTCTTTTCTTATGTTTTACATCCAGTATAAAGACAATTGAGTTGTCTCAAAAAAAGAAAAGTATCCTGGTAGTGCTACAATTTGCCATATCAATTTGAAATGCAAATGTACTCTTCTCCATCAGGGACCAAATACATTTCCTGACTTTCTGATCAGTATCTGTGCTAATCTGTACCTGGATTAATTTTGAAATTAATGCATCTTTTTGGGAACTCAGCAATGAAATATCCCATATTTTTGTTCCCATAATTTGCATTTAAGCTGTTGTTTTAGAAAACAGACTAGAAGCTTGCTTATTAGATATTGCTCAATTACAAAACTCAGCTGAGGCTTCAGTAGAAGGCTCCATAATTGTTGCCTGTACTTTTAACCAACAAAATTACCTTTTAAGCTCGAGTGCTGTTTACTATTAATTTAAGATTAGATAACTTCATACTGTTACTGCATATGTGTTCCAGTGGTGTATAAGATAGAAAAGAAAAGAAGAATATGATGAAATAATGAATTGCAGAAGGTTTTCCACAGTATTCTCATGTGTGTGTGTTTTCACTTCCTCTTCAGTGCTACCTGGCCTGATGGTGTCCGTCGCCTAGCAAAATCCTACTTGAAAAATCCCATGATTGTGTATGTTGGCACTCTTGACCTGGCAGTAAGTTGTCCTGTTCTTTTTTGGTTTTGCTCCTTCCTTTTGTAGAAGAATCTATTCTTATGCCAGGAAATTTTTTGCTTTTATCTGTATATAAGTAAAGGCGCGTATCTTTTGTAATCAATATGAGCTTTCAAGAAACAGCTCTATGCTATTTATTTTAAAGTGTCCTTAAAAGTTCAGAAACATTTAGAAAGTATAAACAAACATTTTTTTCTATAACAACATCTGGAAGTCTTAGCTCTTCAGTAGAAGATATCACAGGTGACAAGTGTCAGTCATACTGAATGTTCTGCTTCACAGTGCCAAGTGTTTTTGTGTGGTCCCTCGGTTTTTCAGCCTTAGTTTTGGTTCAGCAAGTTCTTGTTTTTTACTTGGTTTTCCTTCTGAAGATCTTCCTTCTAATGCATACAGATCCTTATCTTAATATTCATTTCCTATCTGTATTTTTCTCAAATGGAGTGGTAAACTCTTGAGGGACACCTGTCTAGAGCAGGAGGTATGTAAATTTGAAGAAAGTAAGAGTTTTCTTTAAAGTCCAAAACTCCTGACTGTGGATGCAGTTGCTTATTTGTTGTTGTTGTGTAGCTGTGTATAGATGGCTTCAGTACCAACAGAATTTAGAGAAACAGGAGTTCGCCCAAAATCTTAGGAAATTTTCCTTTTCAGTTCCCTTTTTTTATGAGTGATAGGGAATAAGGAAACCTAGTATCCGTTGCATTTCTCAGTAGAACTAGAGACAAAAGGTGCTTTTTGTCTGTTCTGCTCAGAACTCCACTTTTTATCAAAGGGCATTTCTTGTCAGAATTGGAATCTGAAAGCTATCAACTGTTGCTGTAGCTCTCTTCTCTAGGGCATTCGTCTCTTTTTACAGGAGCTTCTCTTAACTGAAGAGGTGATGTGGGGCAGGAGAGGGTTACCATGTGGAGAGAGAATCTTTGTCTCCTTGATTTAGGCTTCACCTCTTACCACAAGATCATGATACCATGCCATGAGAATGTCTAGATGTTTTATTATACTTACTAGTTATACCTTAGACATTTTGTGGTAACCTTCAGAGATAATGGAATATGTTTTTAATGAACTGTTACTACACTGGTTAAAACTGATAATTTCAAAGAGATTTACAGCATCTTTAAAAGCCTGTAATTTCAAGTAAGACTGCCATTGTTTCAACTTTTTCTGGATTAACATAAAATATTTGCAAATTAAAGAACTTCAATGGGGTTTTCACTAATGATATATTTATTTCACCCTCCCTAATCTATATCCTTTAAATCTCTGCAAATAAATGGCTTGGCAAACTGCTTGAAGGTAAATTCTATTATTCTCTTAAAGCAATGAGGAAGTAAGAAATCTGCATTGTTTGAACTCCAAACTGATACATATTAAAATAGGTTTTTATGGTATCATATGTTTCGTAATTTAATAACATGGCAATATGGGAATTAACAGAAGAAAAAGATTATTCTAATCTGTTTCTACCTAATGTGCCTTTTTGCTGTTTGACAGGCAGTAAACACAGTACAACAAAAAGTTATTGTTATCCCCGAGGAGGAAAAGAGAGCTTTCATGCATAGCTTCATTAAGTCTATGAAGCCAAAAGATAAGGTCATCATTTTTGTGGGAAAAAAGCTTACGTATGTAATCACTTCCCAGTATCATCTCTGTTTGGGTATTTTTTCCTTACAGAAATACTGAATGGTTTCTTAGTTCATAGGATATAACTATCAAGTGTAATGGCTGTTCTCCGCAATGTGCTGCTAATAGTATTATTTTTATTTATTTCTTCCTTCAGACTGACTTGTAGTTTATATCTTTTTTAATATCATTAATGGTGGTGATAAGTCTCAATTTCACGTAGTCCAAGTGGGATGTTTGGATTCTAGGGGACACACGTGTGTGATGGATGTACTGTTCACTTTCATACACCTCTGGAGTATGCAAGACCTGATTAATATAAGGGTGGTCATTGTATCATACTTCAACTTTTTGAATGAACAACACAAAAATAATCTAGTATTCCTCTAAAGTGTAAATAAAGGTAAACATTTCTATGTGAATTAGCCTTGCTTTCCTGTTTTATAATACATATTAGCTGACCTGGGTAACATTTTGTCCTTAAGCACACATTTAGCTTTTGCTGTCACGTTACTATCTTTTTGATCTAAATCTAGATACTGTGCTATTTTGTTTATTTTTAAATTTTGTTTTAAGAGTCATTGCTTTATTTCACCCTAGAGCTGATGACTTAGCAAGTGACTTTGGTATCCAAGGGATTCCAGTAGAGTCACTTCATGGCAATAGAGAACAATGTGATCGAGAACAGGCTTTAGATGACTTCAAAAAAGGTGAGTTTTTACTGAAGTACTGTTTTTTAGGTCAGATTTTTAAACTTTGTTCTATTCTAAACTTACCTATTTCTGAGTGCCATGTCTCTTTAGTACTATAGAAACTAAAATATTAAAAAGCTCTGAATTACAACTTTTCTTTATAAATTTAATAAAAAAAAAAAGACCTAGCAAACAAAGAAATCGCTCTTCAATAAAATTTTGGATGTCTCAGAGTTTAATAACTTAAAGTAAGGCTTATTTTTCTTTTGACATTTCTGGAAACATTGGTGTTGTGTTAGTCTACAGAATGGTAAATTTAAATGTCAGATGATGGTGCTTTCAGTGTAACAGTCCTGCCGCAGATTATGCTAGTAGGGTTATGTGAACACATGCTGATAAAAGACTGCTGCTGTGACAAGAGTGTCAGCTGAGATTACACTTGAAGAAGTTTTTGTTCTTTGGACAGACCCTTTATGTCAACCAGGCATATTTCTTATTTTTCCTGCATTCTGCTGTTCTACTTGTGAAATGCAGATAATAGTAAAAATTACATTTTGGGTGCTTACTTACTGGCTTGTATTTGAAGCTAGCTCAGCGTGACATGCAGCGAGCATATTTTTACTTCGTGTTAAGAATAATAAGTGCATTATAAGCTAGAAAACCAATAGACTGGAGTATGTTTTCTGTTCGTTCCATAAACTCAGGTTCTCTTCCTGTCGTACTTGTAGGCAAGGTTCGAATATTGGTAGCTACTGACTTGGCATCCCGTGGCCTTGATGTGCATGATATTACTCATGTTCTTAACTTCGATTTCCCTCGCAACATTGAAGAGTATGTTCACAGAGTAGGTCGCACTGGAAGAGCAGGGTGAGTGTTTACCAGAAAATAGTAATGGAGTATCAATGTTTTGTTATGTTTTATGCACTGCATAGGTGTTTTTCTCCTCAAATTCTAGCGGCGACAGGTGATGTGAGGTGGGGGAGTGAAGACTTCATTCTGTCAGAGTATGTTCTAGAAACACACTGCTTTGTCTTTAAATAAATTCACTGTTAAATTGAAGGCAAACAAGTTTTACACTTTTCTGCTATTGAATGAAGGGTGTTTGAAAGCTGGTTTAAATATGAGGAAGAATTAGAAAAACAATTTGCACTGATATTCTAGAATGTTACTTCCTTGTTTATCTCTTCATGAGCAGCTGATTTATGTCGTTTTCTAGACAGCACGTTGAGAAGAAGCATCTGTAGGTTCAAAGTCTGCAGCCAATCATGGTAGTGTGGTTTAGTGGTAGTTATTTTGGATGCTGCTTTCCCGGGCTGGTACAAGTGTGATTTTTCTCATTATATGAGTGTGTGTCTCTTCATACTTATATATGCTTCCGTTATGCTGTGTTTATTATCTAAAAGTCTAAATTAGTTGTGCATTTTAGGTGAATTGCTGTATTCTGATTTTTATGAAGTGTTGCTCTCTGTCATGTACAGAGTTAATGCTCAAGCCGCTTTTATTTTTAATTTAATTTATTCTATCAGCTCAATAATACTGCCTGTAGTACAGTTCATTAGTGCCTAGGTCAGTAGCAAAAGCCTGGCAAGTGTTGTTGAGTTTTTTTGAAGATCAGAGTTGTTTCCCTCCTTGCTTAGGCGCACCGGGGAGGCGGTAACACTCATCACGAGCCATGACTGGAGGTTTGCGTCCGAGCTGATTGACATTCTGGAAAGAGCAAACCAAGTAAGAATACATTACTGGGTGGGATTTATACTGGTACTCGGTTAGCACCTGAAGCAGGTCACGAAGGTCAAAGTCTGTTTAGACCCTTCTTGGTGTTTGTGGTGTCTCAGGGAAAGAAAATGGCTATTTCAGTCTGTCTTGTCCTAGATAGCCTTAGCCGTATTTTACCTTACAGATGAGGCCCAGGAAGGAACTGTGAACTTTTACTTATCCAAGTCTTCCATGTCCAAAGAAAAAATAACTAACAGACACATTGAGGTCCGCAAAGGAATAATAATATTTATGTCATAATGTTTACTCCATTTGTATTTCACTTTTGGATGCATGTACCAACATTCTTGTTTAACAGTGTAAATATTAATACTTAATATTTCTGATACTTATATCAGAAGAAGCTCAACTATGTTATCTGTTTATTGTGTCTGAGAGTTGTGATACCTGCATGTACTCTTCCAAGCTATGTTTCTTACTGATGTTTGTAAATAGTACAGGAAATGGAACTGGAATGTGATCTTTCTTTATAGAATCATATTTTTTCTTGATACTCTATCTGAGAAAACAGAGACAAATGTGTGACTGTTTCTTGCTGTAACAAGGAACATTATTTTTCCTGATTTATAGTAAACCCCCAGTTCAAGTCTTGACTTGAGCCGAAATTGTGCTTGTGGGGTGATGGGAGTTCCATACTAAGTGGATTTTATCTGGAATCTCTGGTTTTTACTGTGGACACTTACTCAGACTGTAAACCCTGGGTTAGAACTTTACCTCAGTCTTCTGGTTTATAACTCTTATTTGAAAGATACTATGTTGCTTCAATGCAAACCTACTAAGATGCTTTTGAGGGAGAAAATGGAGAGAAAAAAAAGAAGTGTAGAAGGGTAGTCACCTAATAATTCCTTAGAGTTGCGGATTTGGGGTTTTTGGTTGGGGCAGGGGTTTTTTGCTTTGTTTTTATTCAAAAAATGCAAGAGGTGAAAGCAGTAATGATACTGTTGAAGCTACTTTGGAGTGTACCTTTGTTTTTTATTGAGGTAGCAGTTAGCTTTCAAGCCTTGTCTCTAGCTGCAGACTGCGAAGTTCCAATCTGGTTTTTGGTTTTGGGTTTTGGTTTTGGTTTTTTGAAATGAGTGATAGTTCAACTGGGAGCGAGTTTCTGAGTGCAGAGCAGGAAAGAGGAACTCTGAATCCTTTCTTTCAGAAGTTAATATTAGTCACAACATTATTCTCAAACTTACGAGTTATGTCTGATTGAAAGGAAGTATCCCTGCAGACCAAGTGTTGGGGTTTTTTCACATGACAATGAAAATACCATGGTTTCAGTCTTAAAACCATGTAGAAGTAACTAGAGAACTGAAAGTTCAGAATACTTCTATTTCAAAACAAGCTAGCTGCTTTATTTAGGCCAAATGTTGTCTCTGATTTGGAATCTACAGATTATATAAAGAAAATAAAGTATAACAAAAATATGTCTATTGCATGCTGAAGGAATCTCTTATATATAAAAGCTTATTAAGAAGCATGGACAGATTTACTGGAAAAATAGGTGGGAAAAACAGTAATCTCTGTAATACGAAGAAAAGCATTCCATATAAATTATGGCATCTTTATCCTTTTCTGTTTTCTCACTTAGACTGCCCTACCCAGCTTGTATGTTTAGCAGATACACAGGTTGTTCATGGAATAGTATCTCAACAAGCCACTCGATGCTGGATATTACCTCACTGAGATTTTTATGTTTCTATATCCTCACTTCTTCCCGCTCTTGAAAGAAATTGTTGCAATTTTAGTTTGTACTAAGTTGCACACTTCAAGCTCTAGAGAGGATCTGATACTGGGGAAGAAAATAATCCAATGTTTCAACTGAAAAATACATTTCTGTATTTTTCTCATTACTTCTGTCTCCACAGATAAGTCCTTCAGCTAGAGATACATAATTTTAAAATTTTATTTTTAAATAATGTTTGAAATTTGGGCAGAATCAATTCTTCCAGAATTGACATATTTTGCCAGGATCCTTGCTTACCAGTAAGAGCAATAGATCACATAAAACTGTATTTTTTTTTTGAGAACTAGCGAGCTGTCCCTCATGCCAGCTCAAGAAAAAGTTGCTGATAGCAAATAGCAAGTATTGTTCAATTATACAACCTGACAAAAGAAATGGAAACTAGAGGAATATGACTTCCTGCTTCACCAGACCTTTTGTCCTGGCTGCATTCTCTGTGTTCAAGCATTGCCAAGCCCAGGCACTTTTAGTGAGACTCTAAGGTATTTACATTTGCTTGTACTCTGCTGTCTGCACTGTATTTGTGCCACTGGCAGACAGAAATCACACAGACCCTTTGACTGATTCCGGATGGGGTGACTTCCACCGATGGCCAGGTGCTGTTGGAGATTGTTGAAGTGGGCTGGCTTTGACAGACCAGTGAGCCAAGACCTCTTGACAGCACGGTTGCCCACAGTGCTTTTTGCAATAAACATTGGATTAATGCCACCATTGTGCCTGACCTGGTTTAAAAAGTCTTCTTGGATACTGCCTTTGTTCTGTGAGCAAAAGAATGGTATCTGGGGTTTTTTTTCATCATTGTCACCCAACCTAGTAAATCTGTCTGTAATTCTTCACATCTGGCCTCAGTGGCTAAGAACTCTGAGGTGAGAATGTTGTATTATTCACCTTTTCTACACAATTACAAACATGCCAAAACCCCTGTGGATCGTGGTAAAATGCTCTTGCAACCTCCCAGTGGTGAGAGGAGATCTGACCGTTTTTTCCTGCCCTTCTTTCCTTGTCTTTTAGCTTTTTTCTAAGAATGAGAACTATTCCTTCAAAACTTTAAGTCACGAAGTTTCTCTTCAGAGGCTCTTTAAACTTCCATAAGGAATTTAATACAAATCAACATTCAAATATATGTATGTAGTATGGTATCCCTTTTAAGTGGCACTGGGTGGTTTTATCCAGCTGTTCCTTATAACTAAAAGATATGTTTCTGTTTGAATGATAATATTGTAATTAGCTGATTATATGTTGCCATAAGATAAGGTGATACAAGGGTAGATATATTACTGAAAATCCAGAGATGCTATGATGATTATTTTTCAGTATATTTCAATACAGTCTTATGTAGAAAGATTTCTCTCTGCATTTCTGCAGAAAAGAATCTCCGAAGTGACAGAAGCCAGATAAATAATGAAATAAAGTTTGGGAACACACAGATCAATAGCATTTTTGTAAAGCTGAGTCTAAAAGTTTAGATTGATTTTAAATGCACCTTGTTTTTGTGCCTGCTTTCTTATTAGGTAGTTCCTGATCAGCTTATTTCAATGGCAGAAAGATACAAACAATCACAAATGAGAAGAGAATTCGAAAAAGATATACAAAGACCTTGGAGAAAGTCCTCAAAATAAGCATAATCCCTTGAAACTACTGAAACAGAGAAAGTTATTTTAATTAGTGTTAGCATCCATGGGTTTGAATTTAAAAGTTTAATTTTGTGTTTTGGGTTTTTTTTGTACCTGTCCTACTTAAACTTCTTGAAAGTGTCTTCAAAAAGAAAACTGGATTAACTTTATATAGGAATATATCTGGTTTTGCATGCTATTTTCACGTAATATTTTGTGTGTGTGTGAAAGTTTCATACATGTGATGTATGAAACTTCTAAAGCCATTATCTACTGGTTAAAAACAAATCCTGTGGCTGTGTTGGTTGGTTTGTTGTTGTTTGCATTTTTTTTAAGTTAAATGCACTATTAATACATCAGAGTGTAAAAGATTTTTCTTTATCTATTCAGAGAACTGGATTATTCATTGTAAGCAATGTTAGTCAGTGTAGTTTCAAATACTGTGCTTTTGCTTTGATATGCTGCTGGCATACAGAAGTATTTCTCAGGATAACAAAAACTGCTCTGTTTGCCATTACGTACATTTGCTGAAGCAAGTTTTCTTTATTATTTTAAAACTCAACATTGGAGGTCATTTTTGTTAAGACTTGTGTCTCAAGATTTCTTGAGAGAGAAGTCTGCATTTTCTTGTTATGCAGGAGAGCATGACAAGAAGTATTTGTTTGTGGCTGTGGAAGGAAACTAGGGTTGTGTGGATGTAATATTCAAGCTTAAGGAATAAAACCAGAATTTAATAAAGCAATGTTAACAAAGTCATGGAGAAAATAATACATTTGAAGGTCAGCTTTTATTTCTTCCAGATAAAGTTGATGCACGCTTTACATTTGGATGTCAGGTTCTGTCACAGACTGCCAATGATAACGGGGCATGTTTTCTACTCTTCAAAACTTATGTGGGAAGGAGTTACTCCTTCATTTGATGCTTGGTCTGAACTTGGTGTCATACAACTAAATAAAAACTAATAAAATTAAGTAAAATGAGAATATTGCATTAAAATTACTCTATAAATATTCTTCCTTCTTAATTTGCTCATAATTGAGGTAAATCTAGGCATTATTCAAGCCCATAGATAATTCTGCCTTCAAAAAGTAAGTTAAAAATATGGACTTCTGTGGCTTCTTTAAGTAGAAGCAAAAGATAAATTTATTAGCAGCACAGCAGTTCTCAAATGCTGTGTATTTCTCACCTGCACAACTTTAGTAATAGGAATTTAATAAGAACAAAAAGTAATTATAATTACTTTTTTCCTACACATTTCTTCAATACGAGAAAAATGGATATGAAATTCAATTTCAGGAGTGTCCAATTCATGCTGCATTTGTTTGATAACCATTTATATCAAGAGTCTTCCTCTTTGACACAGGCTGAAAGATGCATTTCTTTCTCCGTGATTCATCACGCAGTTAAATGTTCATTGGCACAAAGCCATCTGCTCTGTAATCGTTTCCCATCCAAAGCCCAATGCAAACACCGATTTTTAAAGTAATTCTAAAGACTTAGAAAAGGGTAAGTTACTTTAGGAACTCCGAATTACTCAGATAACATATTCTTTCTCTGCCAACTGCTCCTGGTGATTATACTCTGCAAAAAAATCTTCATCCATGCAGGTGATCTGGAGAGGTTTTTCCGGTTAACTTTGAAGTAACTCCAGTGACTTTTTCTTTTGAAAGCAGGAGTGTATTTTGTATAATTGACAGTGGATCTTAATTTTAAATAAAATTGTCATTTTTCCCTTTATGCAATCACTGATGCCTTTGTCTTTGGAAATAGAAATTACATGTGGGAAATGAACTATTGCGAAATCTTCTATATGTTCTTAGTGTTCCCTGAAAATATTTTACAGGTGACATCTACATTTGAATAGTCAAGGTAAATATTTCTTAAAACATTTCTTTTTAAGGGTTATGGTTAAGCAGTGTCACTAAGTATACATTTTTCCTTTAGTCTTCTTAAATAATTTTTTGGGTTTTTTGGGGGGTTTTTTGGTTTTTTTTTGTTTGTTTGTTTGTTTGTTTGTTTGTTTGTTTGTTTGTTTGTTTGTTTGTTTGTTTGTTTGTTTGTTTGTTTGTTTGTTTGTTTGTTTGTTTGTTTGTTTGTTTGTTTGTTTGTTTGTTTGTTTGTTTGTTTGTTTGTTTGTTTGTTTTTTGGGGTTTTTTTTTGGTTTTTTTGGGGGTATTTTGTTTTTGGTTTTTTTTTTTTTTTGTAGTACCAAGATACTGAAGAGAGTACTTTATGGTACAGAGTTTTTTGTTTTAAATAGTTTAAATAGTTTTTTGTTTTAAATAAAACCAAGTCAACATGATATCTAGTGTGAAAAATGTTCTTAATAATTCTCATGAAATATTGGGAATCCATTGTTCAATTCTTGGCTTATTTTTCTTGAAAGGAAATCATGTCTTGCCTTATCTTCTAGGTTGAGTAAGTTGTATTGAGGAATAAAAAAGTGAGTCAGCTGAGACTTTTGCAGACAATCCACAAAAAATCCCAGACATTGCTGAAAGCAGTGTTCCAGGTCTCCAAAATGCCAGTCCGAGTCCCTTGGCCGTGCGGCACAGAAGTGGAAAAAAGCTGTTTTGACATGATATGAACAGAATTTTTCCAATTCTTTTGGATGTTTCATTTTAAGTTGCTCTAGAAGATACTTCAGCAGCTTAAGACAATCTTTCCTGTTAAAAAAAAAGAAGATATATTAGGTACCTTCTCCATAGTCCTAAATATGTAGTTCAGATATTTAAACATTAAATACATAATACAATTATGTATTAATTTGCTTGTGGCTTTCTTGATTCAGTGCAGAATGTAACTGGCAAACCAGCTTATTGATTTACTTGTTAAAAAGGTTTTGTACCTCGTGGGTTCTTCCTTGTTGAAGAAATCTAGAAAACAGTTCCCATAGAAGTGAATTTAATAATCTTGACCTCATTCAGCAGTTTTGTCACCATCATTTTAGAAATTACATTTTTAAGAAGTGTAATTTTGCTCAGAGTGGAGTTGTCACTTTCTAAAGCTGTCTTCTCTAAACAGGACTGAATTTGGGAAAGACAGTTTTTAACAGGACACACCTTTAGACATTCTAAGGCAAGTTTGTGGAGTGTAAACCAGCAATGTGATTGTTCCCACCTTTCATTAGGTAAATGCAACTCAGACATTCAGCAAGCACGTGCAGTGTTGTATTGCTGTAGAACAATTATGCTTAAAAGATTTATTACTCTTGCTTCCTATTATGAGTAATTACTGTTAGATCAAATCCTTACGTGCCAACCTGAAACAGTGTTAGTGCTAGCCCAGCTCACACAGGTTTAAAGGAAAATGTTCCTGTGAAAATACTAACCTACAGCACTTTGGTCCATTGGATTCACAACACGTCTTTGAGTTGCCGTGTCTTCTTATAATTTTCTTTTCGATATGCGAGAAGGAGATTCGCCAGGTGTTCCCTGAAGTCAAGCACAGGACTGTTAAATGGTTACACAGCACTAAGCATCAGCTTTTGTAGCTAGGAAAAAAAAAAACAACAATTTTGTAATTGACTTGAATACAAATTTTTTTTGCACCCACTGGGGAAAAAAAATCATAACTCAGCAAATGCAATTAGTTCCTCCTTAACTCCCCAGCTGCTTCACAAAGACAATTAGAATGTAATTAATATGGGAGATAATTGTTTGAATGCTTTAAATTTCTAAGGATCTTGGGATTTACTTTAAAATTAGGCTTAATTCTGAATGTCCCTGGATTTGCTGAATACGATTTCGAGAACTGCAATATTCATAGAAATCTACAACCTTTTAATTTCTGTATTTTTGTTGTGCTTTCTGGGTTTTCTTTGTGCAAGTAACAAGTTTGTGAGTTTGTCTCAGGTAAGATGTCTATTCTAAAGTGCGTATTTTTGCTCTTCGGCTCATGCTTCTGAAAATAACTGCTAGTACAGCTCAATGCCCCGTTTTTCACACCAGCCATCACTTTTGCCTTTCTTTCCTGAATTACAGTTTCCCTTGCCTGTTTGGCTCAGTTACTCTTTGCATTTAATTTGCACAGGAAGAAATTGCCAGATAAATCAGTGCTGCTGCACTGAGCTTTGATAACATGGGCATGCTAATTTAAAAGGTACCAGAATGCTAAATATAAACACCAAATTGCTGAAATCATCAGTTACCATAATGCATTGACAAGTCATAACGTTTCTGCAAACTAAGGGAGGTTCAATGTGACAGTGATCTGGAGAAAAAATGTTGTAGCCAAACCAGGGTTCAATGAGAAGCAGTGTGTCTTAACAGAAAACAGTTTGCTTCCTGCAGAAGTATCTGATTTGTAGATGCAGTCCTACCTACAAGGATGTTCCCTGCATTTCTGGCAACTTTCTCCTAATTTCCACACGAGAGTGCAAGCTGCTGTTAAGTACAGTGCTAGCACAAGGGAAGGTTCATATCCATGGAGTGGATTTAATATCATGCTCTTAGTAATGGTTAGTGTACAGCCTGGCAGAGTGGGTTTGCATTTACATTTCAGTACAGGACAAGCAGTACCACAAATCTGATGCTTTAAAGAGGGATTTCAGTAGTCTGAGCTGAATCTATCCAGGAAGGTGTCTTGAAGGTGGAATACTGAACATGATCTGGATACCCTTTCTATAGCACTTCTGAGGGATCAAGTTGTAGAGAAGGTATTTCATAACTTATTATTGTCCATATTTGAGGTACCTCTTAGAACTTTTTCTCTTTTGTTTTGCTTGCCCACTAAATAAAGTGATTCAAATCTCAAATCGTTCCTGACGTTTGTTCCCAGCCACTGTTCAATTCTGAGGCCATTCCTTGTGCTGAGGGGCCAGCTCTTATGAGCCTCCAAAGTCAAGATGATGTCCACTGATATATCTGATGGAGGATTTTTGATCTGAAGAGTTATTGCAGGGCTTCCAGCCTTTTTCCTTGCCACAGTGACTTCCATATCTAATAACAAAAAAAGTGATACCTAATGTTAGATTAGTTAGATGGAATATTTTTTTCAGAATGTTACCGTTTTTACAGAAGAGTTCTTAAGCAATCAGAAGAAATACCTTGGTTCAGTCACTGGTTCTTTATCCTGCAGGATGTTGAAACATTGAGAAGGCCTGTGGGGGAGTTCTATGAAATAGAAAACACTACTGTGTTTGCTTGATTTACTGTCTAAGATTTAAAAATATTGTAATTTTTTCATGAACTGCTTCCCTATTGAAAACATACAGTGAAGACATCTGACTTCAGTGTTTCTAAAGGTTTTGGGAAAAAACCCTAACTGGGGTTATTTTAATATAATTGTCTAATATAGTGGAAGTATATTTAATAGAATTAAATATTTTAATATAATTATAAAAACAATAATAATAAAAATGGGATACAGTTTCTGTACTGATCAATAAAAAATATTAAGTACTGTATAAAAGAAAGCTCTTTATTTTGCTACTACTTCAGCAAATTGCTTTTTGTATACGCCAGATAGATGCAGGATGTATAGGTCATGTAGAAATACCATGCAACAGCAACATGGAACCAAGCATGCAACAAAACCCTTAAGGTTTATTATTTTCATACAGAAAATATGCAGAGTTAATAATGTCACACGTTAGCTGTGATGTATTTGTTATTCTTAACACAAGAGCCAGCCTGAGATACTGGGGACTGGAAGGGTTACAGCTCCATTGGCAGAGAGAAAGGGGACTGGCAAGAAAATGTATCTAAACACTGGGGCAACACATGCACAATGTAAGTGAATTTTTACCACTTCCTGTTGAAGCTTATTCTCTCAGTACTAACCTTTAATGTTTTTTACTTCCCGTTTTATAATTTCTCTTAGTGCTTGAAGCATTTTAACGGCTGATAGTTTTTCATCTTCCTCTAAAAACTTCAACCAATCCTTTTTTTCTGGACTTCTTTTCAATGATACATAATAATAGGCTCCAGTATCATCAGCCTCACCCAGCTCAATCCTTGTAACAGGCATTACAAGCATGATGTCAAACTCATTTGGTTCAGATATCTGCAAATATGAGAATACAACAATGTGCAACTTAGGTTTTATTCTCCTGAGATTTTTATACCAGTTGTGGTTTTATCTGCTTTGGTGGCGTACTAATCATGTCTGATGTGAAATATGAGTTTTATTTCTGTGGTATTGCAAGATTTGTGTGCACTGAGGTGGAAAACAGCAATTTACAGCTCACTTCCAGCTCTCCAATTTATTAACTTTTAAAGACAGTTTTAAGATTCTGGAGCTGTTCTGAATAATTAATACATGAATGCTGTACTCAGTTATTCTTTTGCACATTGGAATCAATTGCAAGGAAAATAAATGCATTGCTATGTCTGAAGCTTGTTTTAGACACCAAAAAAAAAAAAAAAAGTGTCGCATGTTTGACTTTCTTTCAGTTTCCTGGAACCAGGAAAAAAGGTACTGGTTAATCACAGAAGGTGAAGGGGTTGGAATGGAACTTAGAGCTGGTCGTGACCCACCCTGCCCTGGGCAGGGATACCCTCCACTAGACCAGGTTGCTCAAGGCTTTATCCAGCCTGGCCTTGAATACTGCCAGGTTTGGAGCATCCACCCTGTACCAGTATCCCACTACTCTCATAGTAAAAAACAGCTTACAAATTGAAAGAAGGAGAATTTAGATACTGGAATCCGTAACTCCTGCCTTTTGAAAACTCTAACAACTAAAACTTGGCCCAGGTTTTAGGTTCGTGCTGTTAGAGCGGCCTCGTCTGCGTGCTGTGTAAGGGCAAAGCTTGCTCCAGCTGAACCGTGCAGGTAGCCCCTCTGACTGAATGCACATAACACCAGCAGGTTCCTGATCATTTTATAAGGCATGGGGGTTAGTTCACAGAGCCATCCTTAATTTTAACTCGTCGGGAAGAGCCAGCTACGAGCGGCTCCGGTGCGGCCGGCCCCTGCGAGAGCCGCCCGCCACCTGCCGCGGCAGCCCGGCGGGAGAGCGCTACCGCCCCCCGTACCCACCTTGACGCGCTCGTAGTAGCTGCCGGCGCTCTTCTGTGCGATGGAGCTGAAGCAGCTGTCCTTGCCGCGGATGGCCTGGACCAGGTGCGCGACCAGCGTGTTCACCAGCCCCGACGCTTTGGACACGGCTTCGCGGGTCAGCCTGAGCCGCGACAGCACCTCCCGGAGCCGCAAGGCGTCCGCCGCCCGCGAGGGGCGACGAGCGGGGACA
>VWZN01021197.1:305199-317188 GCA_013396955.1 Regulus satrapa | reverse complement strand
GGGCGCGGGAAGGCTCGTGTTCCGCGGCGTGGGGAGCGGCGCTGAGCCGGGGAGGCCGCGGGAGCATTTGGGCGGCGCTGAGCCGGGTGACCCTGTGTCATTACGCAGGGGAAATGTCCTGCAACCCGTCCTTCGGCGGCATCGGGAAAGGGCACCTCATGCGGGAGGTGGACGCCCTGGACGGGCTGTGCGGCCGCGTGTGCGACCGCTCCGGCGTTCACTACAAGGTGCTGAACCGCTGCAAGGGCCCGGCCGTGTGGGGCCTCCGGGCGCAGATCGACCGCGGCCTCTACAAGGAGAACATGCAGGTGAGGGCCGGGCGGTCTCCTGGGCGCGGCGAGTCGGGACACGCGACCGAGCATTAGCAAGGGAGGAAGACATTACCGTGTTTTGCTTGTCATTAGTTAGCGATCGAACCCCCAGGTACCTTTCCGTTTGGTACTTCGATGCGGTGTAAGTTGTTGGGAGCTCAGCGTAGTTTAAACAGTTCTCTGGTGTTTTAGATACAGGTCAGGCTCCGTGACCAAATCGTTTATTTGAGCTAAAGTTTTACGTGAATGAAAATTTCTAACCTGATAGGTCAGGATAGTACTGAGCGTCTGCCAAATAACCTGGTAAGAATAGAAGTGGGTAATAGATGTTTAAGAAACTAGCCGGGTTTGGGATTGCCCAAGTGTCTCATAACTTCCTAGATTTTTGCAGTAACTCCTTTCATGACAGAAAGAAATCCTTAATACACCACTGTTGACAGTTCGTGAGGCATCTGTGGAGGATCTTCTCTTGACAGAGCCAGAACCAGGCCGTCCTGGGAAATGCCGAGTGACAGGAGTTGTTCTGGGTATGTGCTAGCAACTCTCTTCAGTTACTCTAAGAGCAGCCTTTGGGGTAAATATTTCTGATTCACCGATGAGAAAAATGAATTATACAATTCTAGTTCATTAGGGAGAAAGATGAGTTAGACAATAGAGCTGGTTTAGGCAAAGTATGAACTAAACCGGGTTAATATGTGTAATACAAAGCAATACAATGTCAAAATTACCTGGATTGGTAGTATACTGGGATGTTAATGAAGTTAATTTTCTTCAGGCTAGTGATACTGAATTCCTTGCTGTGTTTTGAGGTTTTATTTGGTAAATGGTGTATGCTGCCCTCAATGTCACAGGACTGTGGGGTACTGTTAATAACAGGCTTGTACTTCATTACCCCTTGCTGTTCTAATAAGCTTTCTAAAGTAAAGGCCTGGATATGGATTTTTCCTAGGAGTGGTTTTCTTTGTTAATTTGTAGTTTTGTTGTTTGTAGCTTGCTTAGGAATATTAAATATACAGAAATAACTACACGCTGCTCGTTGCAGTTATTGCTGTTGACGCTTTTATTGTGGAAATGCTGGTGTTATTTTATAACAGAAGGCAGATAAACCCCCAGTGAACACCGCTGGTCTAGTTTGAGACAGAAACACCAGAATTCCGGGGTTTTGTCGGTACAAAAATGTGAACATCTGTGAAAACTTGCTGTTTCAGGGGATGGGAGCACCGTACGTGCTGGGAGTGTCGTCCTGACCACCGGCACGTTTCTGAGGGGTGTGATCCACATCGGACTGGAGACACACCCGGCGGGGCGGCTGGGGGACCAGCCAGCCATCGGGCTGGCTCACACCCTGGAGAAGCTGGGATTTGCCGTGGGCAGGCTGAAGACTGGGACACCGCCCCGACTTGCCAAGGATACCATTGACTTCAGTGGTCTGGAGGAACGTGCAGCTGACAACCCTCCAGTGCCCTTCAGCTTCCTCAGCGAGGCCGTGTGGATCAAGGTGGGATAGCACCCCTCAAATGTCACAGAGCCAGGTGGGGAGTGGTTCTGGGAATGCTGTGCTCTTAATCAGACAGGGAGTTGGTGGCTGGGAAAGACAGCTGGGGTGTATTTGTAGTGGAGGTGTTACATTTTTGAGGACTCTCGGTGCGAGGGCAAGGTTACTTTTGTACTTTTGAAAGCAAATACCTTTTTATCATCACTTCTCAACTTGAGAACTTCTGGAGTCGGAGTTGTGTGAAATGTGATACTGGTGCTAGTGTTATTCTTCATGTGCTGGTTACATGGCTGGTTTTACAAAATCTTCCAGAATTTTTTGCAGTGTCTGGCTTCTTATCTTAGCTCTGGAGTAAGGTTAAAATGTTGAAACTAGAGATCGTTTGTAGTATTGACTAGGAAAGAGAAAGAATGGATTTATCCACAGAACTGAGAAGTGGTAAGCTAACAGTAACTTAAAAACAGAAGAGAATCAATTTTCTCAAGAAAATCTTGAAAAATATGCTGGTTTTACGTAATGTAATTAAAGAGCACAGAGTTAAGTATCAGGAGTTGATTTGCCCCAGAGGATATAGGAATTACAATAACCTTTTATAATCAGGATGGGGCAAAAGTAGTATCACTTGAAGTCCTTGGTATGTGTAGGAGAGATTTTCAAACAAAGAGTTTTAAATCTAACAGGAAAAAGCTGTTAGACAAACATTCCTAATAACAATTTTGAGTCAAAAGTGAGAACATATCGGGAATTTATTTGCCATAAACATGTTCAAAGAAACAACAATTTTAAGACATTTACATATGCTGTAACATCCAGGGTTTTTTATAGATGCTCCCAGAAGTCTGCCCAATTTATTGCATCATGTTATAGGTGTTCTGTTTCTTTTATTACTACCCGAACATCTCATCTGTCTTTGTTTAGCAGATAACTCAGGTTTTATCGAGCTGGACAGTGCTTTATTAAATTTGCTGTCTTGGTTAACTTTTCTGGGGTGTACAGGCCTCCCTTATTGCACCTGCAATGTATTAATCAAGTTTTACAGAGTGTATAGGTTTTTGACTCCTTAATTTTCTCAAGATAGCTTTCTTCTTCTCTATGGCATCTAATTCATCTCGAGTTATAGGACAACCATTAAACAATTCTTTATTACATTTTTATCTTCAGCCGTTGGTTAAGTTCTCTAAGGGGTATGGGTCTGTGGGGTTCCTTTCTGCAGGTGCAGTGAGATGGTTCCTCAGGGTTTTGTACTGGCATTCAGCCAACACAGCTCTAAATCAAAACCACATAAAATCACAAGACTCTTGGCTAACTAATATATAACTCACTGGCAGTTTTAAAGAATTATGGTGCTATGTTGTCACTATTTTAAATGGGAGTCTGTTGACTCTTTTTCAGAAAAATCAGTGTAATACTTTACTTCACATAGTGAGGTTTTTTTCCAAACTTTGAATTTTTCATGTTAATTGTAGAGTTCTGAGGTCTGGATTTTTTGTCCTCTCTGGGAATTTTTTTTTCTTCACCAAACCCATTAATTGGCTGTTAGCTGTAGAGTCAGCACTTATTCTTCTAACTCCAGAGCTTTTTTTTTTTTTTCCTGTGATTAGTTTGAATGCTGTGATGCAACATGTTGAGTTAAGGGGAGTATCCATCCTGGAATACTGGAGCTCCAGACTCCCAGGTTCCATCCTGTTCTCGGTCTGCCTTTGGGCAGCTCTCGGATCGCTCGTGTTCGGTCCGTACAGGGGAATGACAGCACTGCTGACCGCTCCCAAAGGAAGAGCCAGCATCATGGGAAAGGTCTTGGAGGTCTCAGAGTTATTTAGTAAGGATGCAGCGTTGTGACCAGATTAACTTAGGCCGAGCTTTGGCCTCTTCCAGCCGGAAGATCAGCTGTCCTGTTACCTGACTCGCACGAACCTGAAGGCCCAGAAAATTATCTGTGACAACCTCCACCTGAACAACCACGTCAGGGAGACAACCAGGGGCCCACGGTGAGTGTGTGGCATCGTGCAAGGCTGTCAAGGGGACAAGCTGGCAGTCTGTTTGGGGCTGTGAGTCACTCCTGCTTTGCTTCTGGAAAGCAACTTTTTCTCACATGCTCATGTCTGTTTATTGTTGCAGGTACTGTCCCTCCCTTGAATCAAAGGTTCTGCGCTTCCCAGGCCGAGAGCATCAGGTGTGGCTGGAGCCCGAAGGCTTAGAATCCAACGTCATTTATCCCCAAGGCATGTCCATGACGCTGCCTCCTGAGCTCCAGGAGCAGGTTGTCAAATCCGTCCCAGGCTTGGAAAAAGCCAAGATATTACAGCCAGGTGAGGGGGCTGAGTAATTTTCAACCTGTTTGCCATATTTATTTACTAGTTAGTGAAAAGCTGGTTTTGTTTAGAGCACAGCAAAACAAAGGAAATATGAAGCAAAACTAATTCCTGGATGCAGTAATTTTTCGTTTGCTTCATCAGAAATCATAAACAACATTGATAAGTCATTCTGCTCCACTGATTGCCTTGACAGTCCTTCCTGTAACATCTGTCTTGTTGTGTGTCACAGGCTACGGGGTGCAGTATGACTTTTTAGACCCCCGACAACTGACAGCTTCTCTCGAGTCACGTCTTGTTCAGCACCTCTTCTTTGCAGGCCAGATAAATGGCACGACAGGCTATGAAGAAGCTGCAGCTCAGGTGGGCGAATCTGACTGTTGTATATTCAGCACTCAGAAAGGGATACTGCCTTGGCCTTCGCAGTAGTCTTGCTAGGCCTGTTTAGTGTCATGAGATGTTCTAACTTTTGTTGCTTACAGCGATTCCAGACTTGCCTAAGATATTTTCGCTTGTATATGTGCAAATATCTGCAGTCGCTATCACTGATGTTACAGTAACAATAGTAACTGGAAGTTCTGTCAAGCGTTTCAGCATGGAGACTGCGCAGTAGGCACAATTGAAAACGTGGGAATTGTCTCCAGACGCATCAGCAGGGGCCAAGAAGCCCTTCAGGCACTCATAATGTCACAAGAAGGAGCCGGCCTGGCTTACTGGCAGGGGCTGTTGTATTTCCCTGGGCGCGGTTTGAGGCGTGAGCCCTTGGGCTCGGAGGTGCCGATGATGCTTTCGCGGTTTGTTCTGCCCGCACAGGGCGTGGTCGCTGGCATCAACGCCTGTCTGCGGGCTCACGGCAAGCCCCCGTTCACCGTCAGCCGCACTGAGGGCTACGTGGGAGTGCTGATCGACGACCTCACCGCGCTGGGCACCGCCGAGCCCTACCGGATGTTCACCAGCCGCGTGGAGTTCCGCATGTCCCTGCGGCCGGACAACGCGGACGCCCGGCTCACGCACAGAGGTGTTGTCTGGTGGCGGCTCTGGCGCCGACCGGCCCTGCCTGGCCCGAGGCCTCCGGCTCACGCGCCGTCTGTCTCCGCAGGGTTTGAGGAAGCTGGCTGCGTGTCGCAGCGGCGGTACCAGCAGGCGGTTAGGATGAGAGCTGCGTTAGAGGACGGGATCGCAACGCTAAAATCCCTTCAGTTCAGCGTATCCAAATGGTCCCGGTTACTGCCAGGAGTTCCCATAAGCAGCAATCGCAGGTCGCCTGTCAGGTAAGGGTTACACCTGGAGCTTTCTGGTTTATGCTTTGCTTTAGCGCAGATCACATCTGACTCGTGATTTCACAGCATTTGTCCGTCCTTCCTGAAGCTGTCGGTACTCCAAGATTCCAACTTTACCACCTTCAGAGGACACACATCTGATGTTTGCCTATAGAATGCATATGACATTGGTGTTTTTAGTATTCCATGTTTCCTGGTGCCGACATGTGCTTTCAAGGCGAGGGAATACTCCACTGGCCCAGACAGTTCTTGCTGTCCTTAACGCAAAGTCACCAGCTGGGGATGGCTTTGCAGTGTGTTGCAGCTTTGCTAAAAGCTTGGTAAAAGCAGCAGTTGATTTCAGGCTGGTGCCAAGTAGTAGCTGTTCCTGTACACAAAAGCCCTTCCCTTACTCATACTTTATCTCATCTTTACGGTTGTTTCAAATCAGTGACTAAAACCTGGCTGACAGTCTCTGTGAAAGGATTCCCTTGGTGCCCTTGCCGTGTGCCTTCTGTCTTGCTGTAAATTTATGTGCAGAATCTCTCTTCAAGAGTTTAGCAGCTCTTCTGTGTACTGAGAGGAGATAGTAGGGAATCGAGCTTGACTCTGCAGTTGTTCTGGCTTAAACTAAGAACTTTGTATGTTTGAGCTTGGAACAGCTGCAAACTTGCCTTACAAGTGTGACTGCTTTTTACCATAAATGTTTACTCTTGTTCTCCACAGTGCCTTTGACATCCTTCAATATCAAGATGCAAACATGGACATTCTGGCAAAGGCTATCCCAGACCCCCTGGGCAAGCTTGCTCAGTGGAAAGAGCTGGCAGAGAGACTGAAAATAGAAGGTAGAGTACAAGGTTTAGGTTTTCTCATGGTGATCTCTACAGGTTTGTTCAGTAAGGGGAGAGCAGTTGTCCTGGCCTGTGTCATGTTGCTGCTTAGAGAAATGAAACACTGGTCAGAGTGTGAACTTCTTCCCGTAAGACATAGCCCTTTTTATGCGCTGGTGGTCACTCTGGGGGTAAGATCACTGGGGTTTTGTCCTCCTTACTGCCCCATCAGTGGTGGTGAGAAGATAAAAACAACTCATGAATCTAAATTCCTGTCACAAATCAAAGAGTATGACTTCTTCCAAAGCAGTGATGTGAGTTAGGCTCTATAATCCATGAGGCTGGAAATTTCCTTAGGAACTTGAGAGAAGAAATAGAATTTCTCATTGTGCTTCCAAGACCTCTTGCAAGTGACTTGTTTCACATGAGTATCTCCCTGTGTCTGCCTTTCTTGTTGCCCTGATCACCACAGCTGCTTACGAGTGGTGTGTAGTCAATCAGCAGCAGGAAATGGAGGAAGTGCGTCGGGACGAGGCGCTCCAGCTGCCCGAGGACCTGGATTACTTTGCCATTGACGCCTCGCTCTCTGCAGAGGTGCGGGAGAAGCTGGATTCAAACCGCCCCCAGACGGTGAGAAATTCAGCCACAGCAGGGCTGAGCAGCCGTGAAATCCCTTCTGTCTCCTCAAGGGGCATGGGGGTGGAAGAATCGGGGAAAGGGAGCCCCCACAGGTTTTGATCTCATCTCTCACTCGCTCCGGTGTGTAGGTTTGGTGGGGGTTAACCTGTTCTGTCTCTGTGTGCAGATTGGTGCGCTCAGCCGTATCCCTGGAATCACACCAGCTGCTATTGTTAACCTGCTGAGATTTGTGAAAACCAACCACCAGAAGACAGAGCAGCTGAAAGCTGTGCCTCGCTCTGGGGAGTGCTTCCCAGGGAAAATGTACTCAGGCAAAGCAACTTCACGAGGACGGATTTCAGCAGAGTTTTCTGAACAGGAGACGAAGTTTGTTAAAACACCTTTGTAAGAGGAGGGCACTGATGCTGCCAGACTTTGCAGCATGATCCCCTGTGCTCCTGAGCCTCTTCCCAGATTACTGCTGGATCCAAAGCAGTTGTAGTTGGGTTTTGTGGCAGCGTCGTTGCATAGAACAGAGATGATGAATGCACAGAGTACATGCTCAGAAACCTAAACACAGCCTGTGATTCTGCTGATGCAAATGGAGAGACGGGAGAACTGCTTTTAAGATTCCACTCATTTGGAAGACTTCAGATGGTCAAAATCTGCTTCTCGTAAAGGATGGTGTTTATTTCTTCTGAAATGAGTTAAGAAATGCTACCATGCAAAGCCCATGGCAGCACAAGAGGATTGGAACTGAAAAATGTGTTCACTTGAGTTCAGGACTTGTGTTCATAGCTGTGCAGTGGCTGCACAGGCTGGTGTCTCGGTGTGGTGCCAGCCAGTAGGAGGCACTTAGCTATGGAAATGTGTGCCACACAAATATTTAAATTTATGTAGGAGACTGAATGTAAGCACCACAACCTGAAGGGTTTTTTTTTTTTCTTTTCAAATAAATAAAGCTTATTTTGAAACTTGCTGAAGAACTCGGCTATCACTTAGCTTTCAGCAGGGCCTTGCCAGTTCACTGGATCACAGTTCCCATGCATCAGGTGGGCTGAGATTCACCACAGAGCTGGGGGAGGCAGCTGGACACGGGCGAGTGCTGAGCAGAGTGGGGGACATACGGAAACCTGCCCCATGGACCTCGGCCACTGTGAAGCATTAAGGCCATTGAGTCCAACCATGACCCAAATATCTGTCATGTTGAAATTATGGTTCTGGAAATTTCTCTGGCCTATTTGCTCTGGGTGAGGGTTGCTCTGCTGTCCAGAGAAAGGAGTCAGAGCAAATCCCTTTTGTTGACAGAGGCCCTGTCATGCAGCAGGAGCATGAGCAGAGTTTGGAGTTGGTTTGGGGCATTATCCAACCTGTCACCATCTCTGGCTTGCATGAAGAGCTTTAGACACGTGATCGTGTCAGAAATGCTCGGAAAAGCGAACATCTATCTGCTCCTTTATGTCTGTGGCCTGTTTTCCTTCCATCCCTGTTGGCTCAAAGATTTCCTTCAACTTTGCAAGCTTTAAGTTTAGCATAGGAAAGGCAGCCGTGCTTTCTGCGACTGTAACTCGGGCTCCAGGTATGGTGCTCATGGAATTCCAGCTATTTGAATCCAAAGAAACCCTAAATCTTCACTTTTAATCCGATTACACGGTCTCAAACCTGCATTTCCTAGTTCTTGTCAGTGGACATTTGACAGGACTATTCAGCTTTCAGTAAGGTGTGTCTTTAAAGGCAAGTACCTTGCATCTCGCTTACAAAAGGAAACACTTCCTTCAGCTTTGTGTGCTAAAATTTTCTGTGCTTCTGGTCTCACACATGCAGCATAAATGAAAGGGTGATTCCACTGAGCCGGGCTGCACCAGTGTCAAAGGAAGAACAGAGGGGAAGAGTATTTTCTTTAAGGATTTCATAATGCACAGCTATGGTCTAAGGAGGAGGAAGGAGTTAAGTTCAGGGGAAATTGAAGTCATAAGCGCATTGCTTCCCAGCATGTCTGCTGTAACAACTGCTCTTTCTGTTTCAGTGTGAAGTGGATCTTTGGCCGCTGGTGAGTTCCCTTGTTAAGACAGGGTGTCCTCTGTTCACATATGTAGGTTAATGATGTCCATATTTGCTGGAATGGAAAATCTGGCATGTGCACAAGTTTGAGGACTGGCTGTCCCTCAGGTGTTGGTTTCCTGTGTACAGAGCTTGCCACAATATTTTGTGCTTGTTGAACAGTTCTTGTTTGAGAAGACTCTTAACATGACAAGAAGTTGCTGCAAGTAGTTCTATTCATTTTGGTAAGACAACCAAGCACAGAAGGGCTAAATAATCTGCTTAAGTAGCATTGGCAGGTACAAGGGACACCTTGTGCCGTCTGGTTTCTAAGCACTGGGGATTTGTTGCAAGGCCCAAGGTTTGGTTTTCATGTGAAGACAAAGTGTGCTTAGATCCTCCCAGGTTCTGTGGCCTCGCTAAGACCAACAGGATGGGAAGGACAGAACTGGAGGGCTCTGCTCTTAGCATGGGTGTCTGCTTGCCTTTCCTTGTTTGTGCAGTAATGAATGGCACTCTGTTGTCCTGTAATCCTTGCTGTCACCAGGAGGATGTGTGGTGAGGTTGACCTAACTTGTTGCACATACCAACTCTCCTTGTGTTCTCTGCTTCAATGTGTCTCTTTTCCCTCCTGCAGAACACAGGCCTGGTGATAAGCGCTTTTTCCTCAGATATCTACCACTCTCTCTTATCCCAGATTTTTAAGACAACTTTTTTCCTTCCCTTCTCTAGTACTCTAGTTTTCATTTCATATGGTGCTTTCTTCATTTTGTCTTTATTTCTGCCAGGGAGATGAAAGCAAAATAAAAATTGAAAGATGCTTTTATGCTAGGAGACACTAAAAGCTGCAATCTTGGGTGGTCTCAGTGCTGCTGGTCTGTTTGCAAAATGGTGCACCCGTGGCCGATGGTCTCAGTCCCCCACTTGGCTGTCCCCCGGCAGGCACAGTGTGCCTCCTGGTTGTGCACTGCCCTTGCACTTTGTTAAGTGACAGGCTTCACATGCAGTGCTTTCAGATGCTCAGGGGTTAGGTTACCAGCTTTGCTGACCTTACTTCCCAGGTTGTGTTCCTCACGCAGTGACGGGTATCTCAGGATATCATTTAGTGGACTCAGGGAAGGAATCTACTGTCCCCTTGGAGATGCTATTTCCAGGGAGGAGGTGCTCTCAGTTCTTCCCATCAAACCAGAGTCTGCTCAGACTCCTTCCAGGGTGTGGTTTCCATCTTTTGCCTTAGATTCATGGCACTACTAAGAAATAAAAGGTGTCTTTCCCCTCCTTTGATTAAAATGTGTGGTGTCCAGGCATTCAGATGGGACGTGGGAGACTTGCTTGGTAACTGCTGTTACTAAAGGGTATAGAAAAAGGATTGATTCTTGATCTGTTATTTTACTGACAGTGATGCTTTGGGGAAATGAACTGTGCTTTTTGTCTCCTTTCGAAACTGCTGTGCAGGTTTAACCCTTCACATGTAGCTCTGAGGGAGGAGGCTGATGTGGATTCCCACCAGGTCTCTGACTCCATACTCACCGTTGTGTGGTGGCCACGCTGGTGCCTGGGCTTTGACCTCTGTGTTGAGGAATGCAGTATTGGCAAACCTTCTGTCCCGAAAGCTGAAGGCTGCGCCTTCTTCACCTCTCTGCAGACCTGGATGTTTTGATGGCCTGTGATGTCTCCTTGGGGTGCTCAGCTGTGAACAGGCACATCCATGGCCTCAGCTTCCCTCTCTGTGCCTCTCCAGAGTGGATGGCTCCCTGCGGCTGCAGGAGCAGGTCAGCAGAGCCTCATCCGTGGGCTGCCAAGGGCTCCCAGCAGCAGCCCGGGCTGCGGTGGGGACAGAGGTGGAATGAGTGAAGGAAGAAGGGGTTCCTGTCCAGCATCAGCTGCAGCTCCCAGCACAAGCCCCAGGAGGGACATTTTCAGGCGTCGCTGGGGACTGATAAGCACACACGTCGTTCTTGTTCCGAGTGACTTAGTGCTGGATGGGGTTAACTGAGGAGCAGACACGGAGCCGGGTGGGAAATGAGCTCGCTCTGCCTTTACAGGGCAGCAAGAGGAGAGGGGAGGTGACAACAGCCTCGTGACGAGTTCCTTCCCTCGCAATCTACTGTGGTTTGACTTTGAGAACTGCCGTGCATGACCAGGTGGGGGCCTGTGTCACACACGTACAGGATTTTTGGAGTCGCAAGTGGAACAGCTGCTGTGCCTGGTAGTGCTGAGCTGGCACTTCAGCGAGGTTTTGTCCTCGTCCCGCTGCATCTCGGGAGACTTTGCCCAGGTGTCTTGGTGGCACTGCCCCAGAGCTGGCTGGTGGACAGCGCTGGTCAGGCAGGCGCTGGAAGCGGCTCTTGAGGAGCGGAGTGGTCACGTCACAGGCAGTGATCTCAGTGCTCCTCCGCCGTGCCACGTGTGGAGCAGTCTGGGGAATGCCTGCCCGGGAATGAGTCGCAGGAATTTCCCTCACAAGGAAGTGACTGGAGTAGAGCAGAGCCTCCGTTCATGGTGGCTTTCCTTCCCCTAATCACGGGCTACATTTATATACACCCTCTCCTTCTCCAAAGAATTAAGGTACTGTAATCCACAAAAGCGCTTTAGCACCAGGGTAGGTAATATTAGTTAATGTTACTAGTAATGCCAGTCAAACAAACTTATAATTGCATTTAAATTCATCTATTCCTTCATTTTCTCCTTCTGAAAAAGGCTATTAAAGGACTTGTTTTACATAGAGACATAGCTCAACACCAACAATCCTACATCTCTTTCTCCAAAATACCCATGTCCTATTAGCAGAACCAAAGCCTAGCTTATAAACGAAATATTAATGAACTATTAATTAAATATTTAATAATAAGAACCACATATAAAATCATATAAAATAAATTATATGTAGAAATAATAACTAATTATCAATAAATATCAATCCATTTGGGGAAATTTCAGTTTGTTTACCAAGGAATTAGCTTGGAATCCAGCTTCAAAATAGGAACTGCAGATTTTAAGGAGTCTGGCAACGGCAACTATAAAAAAAATTAAGTAGGCACTGTATTAATTTATGTAGATGTGTGTATATATATATATATATATATATATATATGTTATATATAATATATAGGTGTGCATGTGT
>VWZN01021197.1:252887-294797 GCA_013396955.1 Regulus satrapa | reverse complement strand
AATGATGTGTTTAAAAGTTCCCTTTAAAAAAAAAAAAAAAAACAACCAAACCACCAACTTTCAGAGTAAAAACCTGAAAAAAGGTTCAAATATTAAACAAACACTTCTTTTAAGAAAGGAAAAACCAAATTCTTTGTTGCCCCTTCCTATGTTTTTCAACAGAGATTAGTGCTGGGGGTGGAGGGAAGATAGAAGATAGAGATGTTTCAGCTTTCCTCAAAACTAGCCTTGAGGGGCAGTTACTTGTGAAGACTCTGCATATGAAGACACAGTAATAAAAGAGCAGGAAAGGGAAGGTGGTCCACTTCCTGGAAATGGAAATGCATTCTTGTGAAGGGCTTGGATTGAAGACCAAAGTGTAATATTTGGCAAGAAGGCTAGGAAACACTTCTTTAGGGTCTTNCCAAACCACCAACTTTCAGAGTAAAAACCTGAAAAAAGGTTCAAATATTAAACAAACACTTCTTTTAAGAAAGGAAAAACCAAATTCTTTGTTGCCCCTTCCTATGTTTTTCAACAGAGATTAGTGCTGGGGGTGGAGGGAAGATAGAAGATAGAGATGTTTCAGCTTTCCTCAAAACTAGCCTTGAGGAGTTACTCGTGAAGACTGCATATGAAGACACAGCAATAAAAGAGCAGGAAAGGGAAGGTGGTCCACTTCCTGGAAATGGAAATGCATTCTTGTGAAGGGCTTGGATTGAAGACCAAAGTGTAATATTTGGCAAGAAGGCTAGGAAACACTTCTTTAGGGTCTTCTATAAAGCAAAGACTGTAAACACAGTTAAAAAGCTTTATTCTTCAAGATGGTTTGAAGTTACCTTTTAAAATGTGTATTTCAGTGGGGGGTATTTTTAATGGCCTGATCTGTCAAAGAATCCATTTTCATGAAAAGATTCTTTCAAGACTTCCCAAATGTAGTCAATTATTTGTGCCTGAATGGGAAGAAGAGGAAGGAATTATGTTACTAATTTCTTATATGGTCCATACTAAACTGCATATTTCTGATTTTTTTTTTTTTTTGATACATCTTTTTTTTAGGAGACTATTTCATAAATAAAGGTTCTCAGAACAAAGTATTTCTTAAGGAAGTAATTTTTTGTGGTGTCTACATAGCTGAAAGCTATGAAAGCTGAATTCGTAGTCCAAATTTTTAGACATGGTCCTAGTTTAAGTCTACAGCAGTTGTTTTCCCCCTCCACTTCTTTAAATGAGTTTTCAAAATAATTTTATTATTTCTTCTTTAGTTTGACCAACGCATGCTTTTATTCTCTCAACAATTAGTGTATCTCTTCTTGCCCACTTTATTAGAAGAACGTTCCTATTATCAATCTCACAAATATTTATACAGCTGGGGAGCTTCTGATATATGAGTAGCCTCTGTTAATAGAGTGGAAATGCATTCTGAAGAATCCTCTCAGCTAACACAAACAGGCCCATGCTGGGCTAAATCCTATGCACAACCAGCCTGTAAAAAATTTTAGATTCTATTAATTTGGTAAAACTCATCACTTTAATATGTAATGTTTAGGAAGGAACAGAGAGAAGATTTCAAGAAGTCAAGGACATTTAGGCATTGAAATAGAGCTTATTCGGTCCAGACTGGCTTCAGAAATAAGGAGACTTTGTGGACAAAAATTACTCATTCTCCTTGGATCACTGGTGAGCATATGCTAAACTGAAATATCCTGTGTCGACATGTCTCCAGTGTAAGAACACACAGAATGCTCTGGAGCATTTGTATTGTAGGAACCTATACAGAAACCGCACATTTTAAATGGTACTGAATCTCAGATCAAATTATATTACAAAAAAATTAATGCTGTCAGGATCTAAGCCAAATTTTTTACCTCTAAAAAGTGTATATTAACTGGGTTTTGAGTTCACATTGGCTACTGCAGCATTACTTCCATTTTAGCCTGTGGCTCCAGCACATGCAGAATGGGCTATTGGCTTTTCACAGTCACAGCCAGTGAAATCATGCCAGGAGATAAAAGACGTGCTCACTGAGCACCTCTAAAGAATTTTAACTCTCTACCATATACACATGGTTGGGTTTTTTTTTTTGCTCAGACTCCTGAGCAACGATGAAGGTAAGTGGAGCTTATACACCCATTTTAACTGCAATGACCAAGGTCATTCAGGAGTGTGAGCAAACAGACTCTATAAGCACAAGACTGGAAACACAGATCTGATAAACAGAGTCGGTCAAGCTCACTATATATGAAAGAGGCACTAAGATTTCTTGAGGACACTTTCAGAAATTGGTGGAAACGCAGTCCAAAGTTACCAAAAGTAATTGGTGATCAGCAGAACTGGATTCTGGTACGCAGCACTGTTCTGGCATACAGTTAGCCTCATAATTACTGTGAGAGGCTTTCTAATCCCTCTATTACCATTGTCATGGTACGTACATTCATCCAAAGTTCAGCATAAACCACAGCATGAGAACACAGCCTTACTTCCATCTATAAGTGTTCTGCAATGCATTGGTTCTTAACAGCAATGAAAAAACATCTACATCTGTTACAAAACCCTTTTTCACACATGATTTTAATACTACCAGTTTTTGCAGTCATCTGTTTATGAAATAAAAGAACAATAGAATAATGGTGTTATTCATATATGAAGAGAACAGACAAAAAACCTGCCTAAAAAAAGGTTTAATTGAACAGGGTCAGGCAATCTAAACATATTGGAAAATGCTACTTTTGAAAGTTACTTAGCTCTGTACAAGAAGCTGGCATTTTTTATAAAAACAAAATTGTTTGGTAAAAGGAAGAGACGACAGTAAATACACTTTAAGCTACTGTCTCAGTAGACAGTACAAATTAAACTCCTCCATGCTTGGAAGTTTAAATAAAGTCTCCTTATCCAATCTCATAGCTGACCTTGCTTATAGATTCACAAAAGAAGGTCTTACAGTAGGAGGTATAAAAGATAGTGACTTCAAAACTGTTGAGAGTATCCCTGGGATGAACAAGCAGTTACAATTTCAGAGTCTTTGAACAGCTTAACAAGAGCTTCTTTAAAAGTCATTGTTGCCCCTGAAAGAAGTTTCCTCTGGGAAGCACTGCCCTTGTTGTCACAACATTTATAATAGGTGATGGACTAATGGCTTAGAGGATAGCCTGCTTTAAAAAAAAATATAAAAATCCTTTGGATAGTCTTTTCAGACCACGTTTATCCACAGCACAAGAAAGTTACTTTATGTTGAAGACTTAGTACCAGCTGAACTGTGATACTAAAGGTTTAGGATCAGACAGAGTGGTCAGATCATACTGGCATATGATCAGAACTAACAGTTGTATTTAAACCCTGTGTTCCAGAACACAAAATAAGTAGAAAAAAACCAGCCTCACAGGTGGCCACTTTGGTAAGAGTGTTCGGAACTAAAGAGCAAATGGGCAGGTACATGCACACAGCAGCTTAAACAAAAAGTGACCATTCACTCGCAGACATCTGACAAAACTTCATATACCTCATTAATGCTGGGCTAATTTACACCAGCTGATGACCTGACTGCAGGCAAAAACCAGAATTACTAGACACTAATGCAGAATAAAGGCGAAGGGCTGACGAAGTAACCACCATGGAAGAACAACATAATTTGTTAAAGTGTTCTGCGGTTTTGCATTACTATTTTCCAACAGCAAGCGGGCTATTTCTTATTATATCTCACCACTTTTGGACACCCTAAATGAATGGTAAGCCCTTCTAGGAGTTCAATTCAAAGAATACCCTAAATAGGAGCAATATAAATATAAATATAAACATATAAATATAATATTGCATTCTGTGAGAAGAAAATGTCAGTTACTGAACTAAAATCCACTGGGTAAGGATGGTGTGACTTCTGTTCGAATTTATCATGAACCTCCAAAATTCCATTTTAAAGCTCTGGTGTCTTCTGCTAAAAATCATTTTTCCAAAAGCAACATATTCATCCTCTCATGATAAGTCTGTGACAAAACCTTTAAGTGGGACCTCATATGCTCATCCATGCACCATAGAATTCTCCTCTGAGCCTTCACAGCAACTGAGCTATGTTTGATTAACTTTGCTTAGCGCCCACTCGTCAGGTTAATTTTGCTGCCCCTCTCGCTAAAGTAGGTTTGGAGCTGGACTGTGCACTTTACAAAAAAACCCTGTGAATTCCCATTGTCATCTTGCAGATCCTGTGTATTCTCTCCTTTGTGTCTCTCCCAGTGATCCAAGTAAAGGTAAGTTATCACAGGAGACATTCTATTTGTTCATATAATCCTCCCTAGAAGGGGTTTATATGAATAAAAAACCCCTGAGGTGCAGCTTAGGGCTGCAAGGGAGAGAAACATAACGAAGGTGACTTTGGTGCAGAGCACGAAAGTGTGCTCCAGGCTGGAGCCAGTGGGTGGACGGGTCAAGGGAGGAAGAAGGCTGTACCTGAGCCCTGAGCTAGTAAGGATGGCACAGAGATATCCAGCTGTTCACTGTTCACTCTCCCATGCTGACCATGCTCTGGTTGTGACTCCTGGCATCACTCCGGCCATAGGCTCACCTTCCCCTGCAATCACATGTACATCATTCTTACTCTGTGGTATCCACAGTAACCAGACATGGTGCAAGTCAAGGCACTTACAAGCCTTGCTCAGATTTAGTGAATATAGCATATGTCTGACATTTATTCAGTGAATTTAGATTTGAGACTTTTAAACTTTGGAAAGGTTTCAGAGAAGAACTATGGGAATAAATCTAGATCTGGAAAAGTATTTACATTTGACCTGCTCAATCTATATTGAGTTTACGGAAAGACAGTTTGGCTTCACTTCCAGGATTCTGCAAGATAGAAAATTCTGTAAAGGAAGAATCACAAGTCAGGGTGAAGACACAAGAAGGTTCAAGGTTGTTGGTAGTTAAATTAAGGTAGAAATAGAAACCACCTATTGGTAACTGTCAATGTAGTATCTTGGTCAAAGCAGGAAGCCAACATATTAAGAAATGCTCAATATTTAATTATGTTAGGTAAAAAACCCAAAACACATTATAGGTCCAATAACTTGATTTGGGGGGAAGGAGAGGGAACAGAAGGGGCCATTTACTTAAAATGATATCTATATTTTTAGTTAGCCTTCTCTTAATACAGTCTCTCTGAAGTACTTGGCCAGCTATCTCTCAGAATCACTACTGATTATTGGTTCTGCAAAGCTATGGAATATGAATGTTCCAGAACACAAAATAAATAGAAAAAAAATCAGGAAAGTAATATATAATGAGGAAAAGGTGAGAAAAACCACACACATGAGCTGGGCAGTTATGGAACAATTGGTCTAAATTCAGTTCCTGGAAAAATATATTGGAACAAATGAACTATTTTTAGAAGATACTAGGTTGATAAGTAACAACCCCAGACTTGTTAGGAGGTGATTGCATCAAACTGATCTTGTTTACTGTGACAGGTTTAACAGGATCATGGATGAGAAATATGGATATCATTTAACTTAAAGGAATGCTTTTTATGGGCAACTTGCATATGTAAGCCAGAAAACTCTGGACAAAATAATGTATGTGCAGGAGCTGAAGATGACATGCTCAAAGTGATTGCTATTATGACTATGAAACTGAGTGATATTAATTCAGTTTCTGTGGGCACAGACATTAATCCACCACACAAATATAAAGTTATAAATACATAAAAGTATAATTTTAAATTGCACACTTGAGGGAAAAAAGGACAGAGAACACCTCTGACCACTTCAGAAGTCAAAAACAGAAGTCAAGAACATTACTCAGAGTAATGTAGGCAAGTAAAGGAGAAAAAAAAAGGGCTAAAATAATTAGGGAATGAATTAAGGTTAATATTTCTCCTTGGTAAGGAATAGTTCACTGCAAAAACACAGAGAAGCAGCAGTTATCCAGCAGTCCTGTTTAAAAGGACCTGGGGTTAGAGTGGATCACTAATTGAACATGAGTCAACACTGCATACTCTTGTGAAAAAAGCAAATATACCGAGGTGCATAAACAGAAGTGCTGTAAGATACGGAAAATCAACCTTTCACTTTACTTAGTACTCATTAAAGCCTTGGCTGGGATACTTTGTCCATTTTGGGAATGATGCTTGAAATGATACCTAGAGGTAAAAACATTGAAACAGATTCTGTGGGCAACTGGTGGAACCTCTGTCATTAACCAATTCTTAAAAGCACCTAAATACCTAGAAGGAATGGTTCATGTATCAATAGTACTTACTGATCTATACATACCCAAAAGCCTGTTCAAGCCTTAATTTCCGTAGGTTTACATTACTTAGATCTGTGTAAAAAAAAAATAAATTCTTATACCATAATTCTTGGTATAATAGCTTGGTAAGGAAGTCTCTCCTTGACTTCAATGTTCTTGTATCAGCTAAAGGACAATCTCTTAATTACAAGAGTCAATCTGAATGGAAATTCACGAATACTTCAACCAAAAATCATGCATCTTGCTGTATAAATTACATCTTTCACACTAGATTATTAAGTACACTTTAGTGAAAACCAAAAATAAAGTAACTAAGAGAAGTGTGGAAAGAAATTGAAATAGTTCTAAACTCTAACCAATGAAGAGTGAGGTTAAAAATAAAAGGTTGGAGGAGAAATTTTATATCACGGACTCATCCTGCCATTGATTACGGCAGGTTATGTTAGAGCTGTTGGGAACTGAGTACATTCCTGGCCCTGGATGTTATAAAGCATTCCTTCTGTACTAATTTCTTATCAAAACGAAATGCTGAAAAACATGTTTGGTTTCTCCAGCAGTTTCCAAACAACATCCAGAAGAATGCTAGAAAGCGGTGCACATGACTTTCCCACGGGCAGCGAGCGCTACCCTGGCAGGATCTATCAGCAAAGCAGCAACACGGGGGAGGGCACTCCACACTCGCCGCTGCTCCTCACAGTCCCGGGGGTTTGCAGGGTCTGCAGCTTTGCAAGGCAAGCCCCAGAGGAATGGCATTTCAGAGGTTAAAAGCTTGTACCACGCGTTGTATAAAGTAGACTTCGGCCCCTTTAAACCCGGAGCAGGTGTTGAGTCAGCTCTTTGCGCTGAGGCCAAATCTCACAAGGCCAGGGAGCCAGGGCTGACAGGACATCCCGTCCGGCCGGCCGGAGACCATGCCAGAGGATAGCGAGGGCAGACGAAGGGAATACGAACTGCAAAAGCCTGTGGCTATCCCACAGCCCAGAACACAAGTAAGACACTTTACAGTACGGGTTAGAAGATTGCAAACTGGTTCATACCAGCGAGTCATGTGTTACTGTCCTCTGCTGCCTGAAACAGGAACACTCCCACTCTCAGCAGGAGACAGCCTGTGCTGCAGAGGCTGTGAATAGCGCTCAGGGATCCCCTTTGTGCAAAGCAGGAAGAGCTAGGAGGTCTATCTCAGTTACCGGGCAGTCTCCATGGCACACTCTGTGCAATTCCTGAGGCGACCTGACGTGAAAAGCACACTCTGTTTTAAATTTGGTGTGCTGCTTCTGATTTAGCACAGAAGTTATTAAATCACTGCCCAGCTGTTTTATGTACATTCACCATAGAAAACCTAATTGTGTGTACACACTGTGTACAGGTAGGGGTACTGTAGTAATAAAACACAGAGGCACACACAAGTAGTGGCTCCCCCACCTCCCCCCTATCTCAACGGGGCCCCGACCATCTAAGGTAGGGGTGCATGTGAGTGAAACGGCATGTGAGTTCGTGAAGAAATGCCGCTTTTTAGAAAGTAAATCTTAGCTCCTTGTCTAAATTTAGCTCTGTGGAGTCATCAGAGACAAACTGAGGTATCACTATTTATGGGAAATAGTTTATACTTGCTCTGCAAGCTAACACAGCCCAATTTACCTCACAAAGCTGTGCAGTGAGTCATGAGACCCAGCAACATTCACACACCCATATGCACCATGGAAGCAGAAACTCTGGCTCACTTGCTTTCCCCTTTCTTTCTGGGATATTTTTGGAAAACAGCATCCATTAACAACTGTTCAGAGTAATGACATTCCTATGAATCAGATAGTGACTGGTAGGGTAAAACAATCTGCAACATAGAGGATATGAAAGGAAAAAGAAAAGTTTATTGCAAACAAAGCTTTTAATTTCTTCTCTTTAGCATATATCCAACTTCAGGAATTTGAAAGGTATTATTCCATGTCAAAGCTACATCTATGCAGCTGGAAATACCTGCCAGAATAATTGTTTTTCTCCTCTATCAATCCAAAGATTTATTGCATTTGATCTAGCAAATTGTATAGTTTAAAGGAGAGTGGGAGCAGTGAAGCTATTCACAGGAAAACTTTTGTTTTTGTTTCCTATTCAATTACCCAGTTGACCAAATTAACTTCATGGCCCTGATTCAACGCACAGGAAGCAGGACATATCATTTAAGTGTCAAGGCTCAGTTACATCAGCTTAGCTACAAAGTGAAATTGCTCTCATTTATTCTCTCAACGAAGCCATTATAACCAACAAGGCAGATCTGCACAATTTTCTCAGAAGCCCAGGCCTGCAATTCATGCTTAAACCTTGTGAAAATACACGTACCTCCTTCAAAAAGATTTGAGTATTTTTCCATTTGGGCAATTTGGGTTTATCCATTACTAATTCTGAAGTAATCATTACTCAGCAGAGAAGTCAATGGTAATACACACAAAATAATTGTAATTTACAACTTAAAAGTTTACAACAATACTGAATTACTTCTCACTATGCGTATGAGTAGGTAACATTAGACCACCTTAATCATCTTAATGTGACCCTAATCTTGTTGTCTCTATAGTCTGAATTCTGAACCACAAAAATGTGTGTTTTTAATTTTTTTTCTTATTTTGCTTGGATTTTTCTCCTTTTCTTGCTATATGCTCAATGCCTGCTAACAGGGGCCATGTACCCTTTCAAAATATACAAGCAACAACAGACAACACCCAGTTACACCCACTGATCTATTAATGGCAATATTCAACAACTACATTGCATCATGTATTATTCACTTCTATTAAATTCTAACATTAAAAAAAAAAGTTATAAACCACCAGTATGTATTTACCCTGCGTTTTGATATTAAGGAAACTTCACTGTCAGCCCTGCAGGAGCCACCCTGGCAGTCACTCACCCACCTGAGCTGGGACTGAGGCCCCTCCGCAGCTACACCCCCACACTCACACCAGGTCTGCCACGGCAGAGTCTCAGACGTCCAGCTCCCCAAAATAATTTACTCGTGGGCCCCTCCGAGGAAGGACCCTGAACAAAGCAATCCCTGGAGTTTTATAGGCTCACAGTCCAAGTACGAAGAGGCCCGGGGGTCGTCAGCTCCTGCCTTATCTGCCAGTGTCCTCCTTTTGTTGTGCAAAGGGTCGGCAGTTCCCGGGCTCTTGCCTCGGGCTCTCCCCACCCAGAGCTCGACCTGCGGCTCCCGCTGCAGCTGCTCACTGAGATATCTGCTCTGAATGGGCTCCTCAGCTCGGGCTAAGCTAATGTACACATTCTTTAAGAAGTTGTTGTCAATACTCTGTCATCTATATTCTTAGGCAGCTTTTTTAAAAAAAGTATCAACCAAGTATGCTTTCCATTTCAATTTTACAAACCTCCTTCTTTCATATTTTCGCTCTTCCTGACAATTACCAAAATTATATTAGTCCAGTGAGTACCTAAACCACAGCCTAAGGTGGGGTGGAGGTAGGGGTGGTGAGAAATTACTGCAAAAGAGATAGAGCAGAAACTTTTTTTGGATTAGAACACCAGCTGCCTCAGGGCTTCCTTGAAAAGCAGTATGAAAACAAACTATGACAATAATCTGTGCCATGGCTTTGACATTATGATTTCAGCCAAACCAGCAGCTTCCAAACTGTTGCCAAAGCATCTTTAGTGTGTCCCAGAATGGCAGTGGAGAAGTGTCTCACGTAGTTTCTCTCTGATGAGGCTTAAAGGAAAGGAACGCAGACCACGCCCGGAACACAGGCAACACATCTATCACATGTACCAGAGGGCCTCTCCTATGATCCTAGGGCATATCAAGTTACCCATTTGTGAACACGACCAGAAGTACTCACTTCAAATACAAAAAGTGCAGACCAATTCAAAGTGAAAGAGAAACCACAACCTGTGTGAAAAAAAACCCAAATCTGCTTTTTGCTGTGCAGATTACCAGAGATACCTGGCACAACACACAGTATACCACCCTTATTTTACATTATTGTAAGTATAGGGTGGTTTGAGGTGGCTCTAGCCAGCTACTCTTCACACAACAAAAATTGCTCCTGCTGCCATCCAGGCAGCAGTGAAACAGGTTTTCAATGGTTATTAAGGTAAGCCATGGTGATTAAGCATGATTTATAATCCTGTCGTTCTTATGACATGCTAGGAAAGTCTCAGTACAGAAATATCCACAAGGTTAAAAAAAAAATTATCTGTCATCACCATACTTGTGAGTGTTGGTATAGAGTTCTCAGTCACCTTCTAATAGGCACGTCAAAGGTTTCAAAATAGACACAAAATTCCCAGTGGATGAATTATAAAGCAGGTCTCATATTACTGCAGCTGGAGCTACAAGTAAAACATGTATCAATATAATCACATTTTTTCTGGTTAATTTGAAGCATATACAATTTGTGCTATAATGACACATTTGTTGCAAATATAACACAAACAGCAGACTTTAAAAAAGAAAAAAAAAAAAGCACACAACAAAGTCACTATCCTGAGCCCTCATCAGACAAGAGAAAGCAAGATGAGCAAGAGCAGGGAGCACAGCCTTGCCTAGCAGGAAGTCATTGTTTGCAGTGAAAGTGAGGTGACATGCAGATGTAAACATAGAACCAGCCACAAGTGCAGTGATTTTAAGGTTTTCACCTCCATAGCTTGGTGGAATAAAATGACAGAATGTTTAGAAATAAATAAATATCACAAAAAAAGGACAAAAATCCCCCAAATAAATTCATTATTTGGCTCTAGAAGTGATAAATTTAACAAAACTCCATAGACAACTCACCTGCACTGGAAATTGTTAAAAGTAATACCACTTGCAGTACACAATACATAAAAAATTCTGTCTTTCAATTTCCTCCTCCTTGTTAAGCAGGACAGTTTAATCCAGTGTACATATACATGTCTTTTCTCCTATTTTATAAATTGTTGAATGTTGTTTTAAACGTGAACAGCTGCAATGTGTGGGTGTTAACTATGTAAGCAGCTATAAAGAAGAATGACATGATTGATTTATATTCTATACAAAAAGAAAATTTAGATACTATTTTTTTCTGAAATACAAAGCAGAATTACACAGATTTGAATAGGATTGTAATTGCTAGTCTGTCATTTAACTGAAATAGGCTAAACTTGCATCATATTCATAACCTTAAAAATCTGTCATTTTTAACTTAGCTGACGAATAAATCATGAGGCTGATCTTACGCAGGAAATGGAGACTGCCCTGACCAGAGGCTTTTGCTGTAGGAAATTATTACCTGTAACTGGAAGATCTTCTCAGTGAAGCTGCTTATTACTGTGCCAGAGTCTACTATTTTTCAGTTTTGTGCCCTAGTTTGTGCCTTCATAAAAATTAGCCAGGTTTAGCTGTTGGTTCCTCTCCTGTATTACCTACTTCTAGATGTGCAAACATTCCACAATGGAACCAACTATACGTTTAGAGAAATTTCAGAAATCCGTTCACCTTTGCATCTCAGCTGTCCGAGGCTGAAAGCATAGGAATGTGCTAAGCAAACAGTCCCAAGCCAACTGCTGACTTTTCGCAGGCTCGGGGGCTGCAGACCCTCATTCCCACGGTGTAGAGGCTTTGAAGAGCAGCAAGGTGCTCACAGTGCCAGCTCCCATTCCTCAACTGCCTCCCCCCTTCATCTCTTCCAAGTAGTTCTCTGTTACACTATTCCATCTCATGAACAAAGGCACTATAACCAAGAAGTGTTTGAAGTCACTCGGGTGGAAAACACTGGGTGTAGCTATCTATATTTCATTATTGTATCATTAACACATTACTAGCAAATACATTTTTGACTATTGCCTATTTAAGGTAATTTTTATCTCTGAAGGAGTCAGGTAGGTCCACTCAAACTCATACAAGGGCACAACTACCACTGGGCCTCTTCCCTTTTGAGGATGATAATAAGGGTTAGGGTTCAATGTGAAGCCATTTTCATTTAAAGTAAGAGCTCTAGGACACAATTACAGCTGGAGGCAGCGACTTGAAACAAACCGTGTGGGAATGGAGGGGCCTCTGAGGATTCTTTGGGGCATGACTGAAGCCAATTTGGGAAATCTTGGTACTTTCTTTACAAGTAGCTAGTTCTGAGATCAAAATCAAATGCTGTAAAGGCACTATGCAAAATATTTTATTGACTGTGCTGACTGACTTGCTGATCTTGAGATTTTTTCAGGGATCAACACTCTAGGAGAAATTATTTTGATCCCATCTCTTAGAATTCGTTTAGTGGTTTATCTGTATCATCCTCTATGCCTTCTTATCCATGTGAGCTGCCCCCGGGCTGGCTGGCAGGAGAAGCCGTGCCGGGGCAGGGGCCTGCCATGGCTCCCCATTGTTGCAGAAGCATGCACCAGCTCAGCACTGCCCCGCTCTGCACTCTAAATCCCTGCTTTTGTGTTCCCTGGAGGCCAGAGATAGCTGCTCTCAGCAGCCTCCTTGCCTGGAGCACTGAGACAAAGAAATGTACAATTGCATAGTTATGCTTCATGACTCAGCTGAAAAGACACAAGTCAAACAGCAACCTCCTCAGAGCAACCGGAGCTGCATATTAACCATCCCTCCATCTGTGCATGCTGCTGTGAATTTGCGTCATATTTTGTGATACAGAAGAACTAAAACAGACACAGAGGAAGAGGAAACCCGTAGAGAGATTTATTTTTACCTCCTGTAGGAAGACATCTGCCTTTGTAAATGTGTGTTTGTACAGGGTGCACATGCTCTGAGCAGTGAAACTTTCATCTGGGCTTCAAAGTGGCACACTTACTATTTAACTTTCATTGAGTAGAAGCAGACAGATGGATTTAGTTTGGAATTTTGTTTTGGTCTGTGGCTTTTTTTTTTTTTTTTACTATTAGATCCTCAGTTAGAAGTGAAGCCAGCTGCTTATAATTGAATTCCAGCAATTCAAACTGGTTGCTTGCATTCTGACCGCTTGTTTAATACAGTTGGTATTTCAACGGTCAAGAGTAACCTTTGAAGTTAGCACCCTGTTAAGAGGAGAGCTGGGGGAGGAACCAGTTTCTGTGGCTTGTGATTGATTTTGTATGTTCTTAGACTGATGAAGAAGACTGCTGTGGATTGATTTTCACAGCCTGCTTTGAGCAACAAGGGATAATTTGAATCCCAAGAATGTTGCAATGCATGCAAAGTTACAGATATCTACGGCATCTCAGCTTGAGTGAACACACACTTGGGGGTAGTGAAAACCTCAGTGGCTGCCCAGGTCTAGCAACAGTTCTGCCCACATATGCCCATTTTTAACATTAAAGGTGCCAGCTGCACACAGGCAGCTACTACACAGGCCTTTGATATACAGCTCCCTGGTACCCCTTTCTAAATCTTTCACAGCTCCACAAACACCATGCAGTCCTTGCTCTCAGGGAGGATCAGAGGACTGAAAAGGTGGGCTGCTCACAAATGTGGGCTGCCCCTCTTCTTTCAAAACAGAGCATAAATGTTGATTATTTGATTCTACCTCCTCTCCCATCTGTGACAGAAAAGGAAACAAGGCTGATTTCCACCTTCTACCTGCAGAAATTTAAGCCTGTGTCCCCCATGAGAGGGAGAGCTTGTGCCTGAGAACTGTGGGTTCTGTTGCTGGCAACATACACCATACCAGTTTATGTATGACAGCATAGCTTTGCCACTTGCCATCTCCTCTGCAAATCTGCCTTCAGGTCATACTACAGCAAAATAATTTAGCAGATGCTTAGCTCTCAGTAGCTGCTTTAAGTACATTGGCATCAATATGATTCTACAGAGAGGTGTTAAATTAACACCACCCTCCCCACGTGAATATGCTTCCACAATTCGATCCTTCTCTACTGCTATGTATGCCTTGCTTTTGACAGTTTACTTTCAAAACCATGCAGAGGTGCTTAGTAATTCTACTAAATGTATTAACAATTCAAATATCTTGATTTCCATTCTCTCCACAAAAGGGCTTTTAAGCTTAAGCAGAAGTTATTTTCATAGCAGAAAATATCAATTAAGTAACTGCATTGGAAGCAAATTCCAAAATATGCTCATCTCTAAATACAGAAGAAAAAAAGAAAGAAAGACTGCACTAACTAAACAACATTCCAGACAAGAAATGAAGCCTTTCCATAGTCATTCCAACTGAATTTTAACAGCTGAACTAGTTATCTAGTTATGGATATTTTAAAAAGTCCTTCAAGCAGGACTCTTGCTTAATCTCCATCAAACAAATATACAAAAAACTCTTTTCTTTTCTCTCCATCAGCAGAGATTGTTTAAACTTGTAAATACAGAAGGCATTCTTGTTCTCCATGAAGCCCAGATGGTCAGGGAATAAGGAGTGGGAGAAAAATAGCTGGGTTTTTTTTTCCTCCCATTTCCCCCTATCCCACAATCAAAACTGCTGTCTGCTCATCTATTGACTCTTCTCATCTTGTAAGATGACTTGGTAATAAAAGATTAGTCATTTACTGCTAGAACACTTCAGATGAAAAGGTAGGTAGAAAAATATCAACAGAACCATGTTTTCCATCAGAAAACATGGCAATATGTCTGACTGAGCTAAGCTTATTAAATAAGCACAAATGAATTAAATTTAGGAAAAGACCAGAAAAAATGATATATTCATATCCTACTCTGAAGCAGCCATATGGAATATGGCTATATTGGTTGTATACTACAAATAATATTTAAGAATTTATTTTAATGAAATTTCCTTCCAAGAACACATTATCAAAGGCTAGTACCACTCAGCTCTAGTCTATAGCAAATATATCCCTTGAAGGAAGGGGAAGGCAAACAGATTTTTGGTATAATAAGCCACACTTTCTTTCTGTTGTTATGCCTTGGGCAACTCCAAGGCACCTTCACTTTCAGTATGTTGCAACCTGGTACAGGTTATGTTGCAATAAGAGCAAAGTTACCTTTGTTCTGAAGTTAATCTGCATTCAACTGAAAATGTACACCAATTCCAGAACCTTCTTTAATTACTCCACTAGCTGAGTTCTCATCTTTTGTGTCTGATCCAGGCCTGAACTCTACCAACACGCAATCTTATTAAGCGTACTGCTGAGAAAATGAAAGTCAACTCCAAATTTTGGAGCTTACACAGGATAAGGAAAAAGAACACATGCAACTCTTTTAGGACTTATTAACTGATAAGGCCAAACAGTTAAAAATTTCACAGGAAGTAACTTTCTTCAAAGAAATACAATTTTCACTGGATTGAGTTAGGACTCCTTTGAGAACTACATTGACCAGATGTGTACTGGAACTTCTTAGTGATTACCAAGTGTTATGTTAAGTCAGATCAATGGTTTTACACACAATGAAAACCTGGTTTCTGTGTCAGGGATGTGAATCACATAGATATAGTTTTAGTTTAAAATGTATGACCAACCACCATTATGGCAGCTTTATGAAGGAAGAGAAGTAGAAAGCTTGCAGTGCGATTTAATTTGGTCTCCAGTGTATATCACTCAATACATTCTTATTTTATCCTCTGGCTTGCCTTTGTGTGCCCCACCTCTGCCATTTGCTACACAACTGGGATTTAAATAACTGCTCCTGTCTTCTTGCAATTCTTTTTCTGGCTACTTGAAACACACAAAATGTTAATAACTAACACCTTGACATAAAACAGGTTTTGGGGGCTACAGGCAACTCTGCTGGGTGGAGGGCAAGAAATTCAAATAAATAGAACTCATTGTTTTACTCTAGTATTTAGCATGGCAAGAATTACATCTGCAACAGACTATACGTATCACATAAAGTGTAAATAAATGAACCTTTTATTAAGCTATTTTTGAGCACTCTAAACATATAGTCAAAATTGTAGAAAAATGAATAGCTGTAGTATGACTGAAGCATGAAGAAGGCAAATCAGCAAAGATTTTGTCTCTATCATGTTATGATTAGTTAAACAATGCATTTTAGAAAAAGAAACGCTTATGCTTCTTCATATAAGAGAGACCAAATAGGAGGCTACATAAGGTCCTCTTCATACATTCAGGATTATCTACTTTGCTGGTGGTGAATATACCAGTGCTAGTGTGGTGATTTCCTCCCCAGGGGCATAGAAACAGCAAAATGTGTTAATACCAAATCATTCATGTCACACAATATAATTTCCTTAGATTCAAGGCAGACATATCTTCCTTGGGATAACAATTCAGGCCAGTACCCTTGTATTAATAGAGACAGCATTTTTACCGACAGGTCTCAGAAAAGAATTTTGCCTGCCCATAACTCTTTGAGTGATAAGTGCTTTGATCGGTTTGATGTGATTAAATTGATCTTAAATCATGCAAATTAAGAGTAGACATTCAGCTTTTTGAGATAGGGGTGCACTGGAGAAATGGGATACCCTCTTAAAATGCTACTCACTGCAACAGTTTACAAAACACAGTAGCAGTGTTTTAGTTGTGATGGTTGAGCTCAAATGTGAAGGAGGAAGCTGAAAGTTTGAAAACATGTCTTTTTTCTCAGAAGCTCTAGGTGTTCTAACAGAAGATACTACCTTTCCATGCAAATTGTGTCTCACTTATCTGTGGCATGTATAGGCTTCCTCAGCCATGGTTTTACTTTCTGACAAATGCTAAAAATATTGGAACATTTATTAATCTCAAAGTATAGCTCATTTGTCACGGAACCAAACATTCCCACACAGGAGAAAAGAAGAAATTGGCAAATAAGTAAACAGGTGATTGAGAGGAGAAGCAAGACAAAAGATACATCACAGAAACAATTAAACTTCTAGGAAATCAAACTAACATGACCCCTTCACACAGCAAATGCAGTTGTTACCAGTTACAGAGGAACATGTAGATGGGTAAGCACCATGCTCAGGTGCATATGTATTACGGTGAGTTATATAAACCTTCACTGGGTTAACATTCAAAAGACCCGTCTAAGTTAACTCCTATGTTTAGATGACAATTACTTTGGACTTCTGTGAGGTACTTGACTGATACTTTGTACCCCTAGAACAAAGAAATAGTGAACTGAAAACCACACCCATTACTTTGTCACATTTCATCTTTTGCAAAGCATGAGGAAGGCACTTTTTCAGGCTGTACCAGACCATGACTGAGATCTCAGAAAATACCCATGTCACATGCTGTAGGATATTCTATGAAGTTATTCCATCTCTGTTTCTAATGTTGGTAGAAATTTACCCTAAATTTTAAAAATAAAAAAAAATTAAGCAGAACTATGTAAGAAGCAGACACTGAAGAGAAAGCACTTAAAAATACCTGACAACACTAAGACATGTTCCCAAAGCAGTGGTTCAACTCCTGCTCTGAAATGGGTGAAATCTGTTTTTGAACTGACTTCCCTCACTCCAAGCGGACATCCTAGTTAGAGAGTTCTTCATGGAAAAGAGAACACAACTTCTTACTCTGGTACTTCTTACCTGTTAAGAAAATGCAGCAAGAAATAACAGTTATGGGATTGTTTCAGGAAAACAAGTCATCACAAAAAAACTGGCCAAATTCTGTCAAGATCCTGTGTCACCCAGGTGAACTGAGACAAGAGGTACTCAAACCCTTGTTACTCCTGAAAAAGCAGGATGAGAAATGTCATCTAACAGATGAAATTGGTTGAGAGAACCATGCAAACAGTAGAGTGGTAATGCAGTAAAAGAATAAAAGTAATATCGTTATTAACAGAAAATATTTTAACAGCTTTTTCTAACACATTTTCCTTTTTGAAAGCATGATACAGAAAGGTAACACTTAAGGTTTTTTTGGGGGATATTCTTGTTTGTTATGTGTTAAAAGCCTCACTGAATCAAGAATCCCACCCTGTATTTTGACACTTTCAAAAATGAAATCAGAAATGGCTGCATATTAACTTCAGTATAGCCTGTTGTCCAAAAATAATATAAAGATATATAGCACTTTTTTCAGTCCTACTTTCTAAGCTGACTTAGAAGTTACAGAGTATGCAAAATGAGTAATAATGGAGCATAAGATGAAGGGAAAAAAAAAAACAAACTAGTATGCTGGTCCAAAAATTTCTGGACTGTTCAACTGCTGATATGCTGCTAAAATTCAGTTTTAACTAAATCCAGTTCAGACTCATTTAACAGAGAATGTCTACATACACTTCTACTGCATCTGCCCCTTTAAGTAAAATTTTTAAAATTTTGATATTCAGCAGAAGTTTTCAAGGAAAAATACTAAAAGCACAGGAAGAAAAAGACTAGAAGCACAGAAAACTGAAGTTTCCAACTTCAGAACAGGTGGAATTTCAACCCTGTCCGTATGCTGCCGTGATGACAATGTCTAGAAAAGCAAAGGCAGCAATTAATTTAAACAATATACATTTTTTTAAACTCTCCCCCTCATTTTTAACCAAAGATACTGAAAGAGTACAAATTTCTTTTTACATAAAGTGAAATTATTACTTTTAATACAGTGTCAGATGGAAGGCAATGCTTACCTGTAAAGCCAGACAAAAAACTTCTGAGGAAGGTAATCTTCCAAGAAAACACTAACCATTTCTTAATCCAGTCACCCACCCTGTTGTTCAGCATACTTTCAAAATGGTGTTCTAACTTCAGGGAGATAGTAATTTTCAACAATGCACAGATGTTACAGATGCACATGTAAATGTTCAGTCCATTTATTGTAGAAACATTGAAGACACAACATAGTTTTAACATACTCCCACTGAATAAGTACTAATTTAATCTGAACAACACATTGTTTATTGCGGAAATGCTGCAGACGCAAACAGATTTAAACACAGTTTAAATCCACCATCAGAGAACATGACACTTCAAGGAAGGCCAAAACAAATGGCTCCTAAAGCTAAAAAGGAGAGGCAGATGCCATTTCCTAGAAATGAAGGAAGGTAGGCTCCACTGGAGCAGCTTTAGTACTGGGCTTTTCTTTTGGATTGGTGGTAAATGAAAAACCCAGAGCCCAGTGATTTTTCCTTTTTACCTAATTGCTCCAATCCAGGAATCTTTGGCACAGGAATTTTCCTTTGCTTTGTGGTTCTAACATTATTCAGCCATTTGTTCTTAACAAGGCCACTGTTTTTACAACTTTTAATCCTAATCTGTGGCATTTAAGTGCATGTTGTGTAAAGAATCCTCTTGAGTGTCAAATTCTATCTTGATAGGAAAGTAACAGCACCAGGTTATTGCACTAGTTCTTTTATACTCTCATTTTATCTGACTATCAAGCAAGGCTGTTAGAGAACTGATTTTCCTCATTATTTGCTACACTGGCCTTATTTTAGTTCATTTACACTGACAAGCTGACAAACATATCTACACGCAAGAAGAAAGAATTCCACTGCATTGATTTGAAGGGACAAAGAAAATTAATTGCCAAATGGAAAGTTATTTCAAGATAATCATGCAGATATTCTACTTCTAGCTCACTCTTGTAGTACAGTGCCTAGATTTTAACCACTGAGCTGTACTGCTTCTTCCTTAGAGAGAGAAATAAAAAAGAGGCCTATCTGAAAAACCTGCACCACATAGGACACATGGCTTACTCTCTCAGTTCCAATTTACTTCTTTGTTGCTGTGTATTAGTTGTGAAGCTGTATTCAAGAAGCAGGGTATGTTTATATAGTCAAAAATTGTGCGTAAAATAGAAGTAAATTGTGTATTTTTTAGACATCATTAAAACAATGACAGAATAAAAGCACTATAAAAGACTGTATGAAACTAGAGCTCTTCTACAATTTTTTTAAACAGCAAAAAAATATCAGTTTCATAACGGAAATCAAAATACTTTTTTTTGGGTACAATTCTTTGCATGTCATTCCTCCTTACAATGCTACATAATCACTTTACCTTTTCCTCTCATTTTAGTATCAGCAAACATCTGCCTACACACTAATTCAGAAAACATTAATTAAAAACTGGAAAGTATGAGAGCCTAGCACACTGATTTAAAATGTCTCTGATTATATATTTGATATCAAGTCCTAGCACGAAATTTCTACAGTTAATCCAAGTAGTTTCTTGTTAGGAAATAGCACACATAGTCTGTCAGATTATTTTCAGTACAAAAGATAGAGAGATAAAGTAGTTTAACTGAATAGCTCTGAAGACTCGTAGGCATCAGCAGGGAAGGCACTTTTCCGCTCACATAGTTCTAAGCACAACGGGACTCAGCACAGCTTTGGTATTTCAACACCTCCTTCAGTTTCTATGCAAGTGATATCCACTGACTGCCCAGTCCTGAACTTCTCCACTTGCAAATAATGCAAAGAAAATTGCTCCAAATAGATTAATAGAGGCAGCAATGTAAAAAACCATCTGCCATTCTCCCACGGTATTCTGTCAAATGGAGGAAAGAAAAAAAATGCAGTCAATTTACAGCTTCACATTCAAGAAAATGTAATTTTAAAATCAATAATGCTACATGCCTTTCCTATTTAAATGTAAATGCCATTCAGCATGATTTCACAGCAACATAAAAGTATTATAAACATCAAGGATGAAATAATTAATAAAGTCAACTTCAGTTTTGAGCTGTACAGCTCACACAGTTTTATCAGAACTGCATTACCCTATCTGCATCAGTTGATCACTCACCCAAGATGCAGAACCATTGATACAAATACAGAGAAATGCTCTTGTAAGGGAAACGCTACCTTGGCTTTCAGATCAAGTGATCCAAGAGCTAAGCTATTCCTAATGACTACTGTGGGAACAGTCCAGATTCATAAGCCTTTTGGTCCAAACAAGGTAGCTACCTTAACTCAGAATTCAAGAGCAATCCTCTAAACTCTGGTATTTAAAAAAGGCCTTAATAAATGTGTAGTAAAGAACTGTGGTTTATTTGGTTTTTTGGTGGTTTTGTTTGGTTGGGCTGTTTTTGGTTTTGGGTTTTTTTTCTCTTTTCAAATAAAGACATAATCTCTAGAGATCTTTTAAATGTTTGGATTTTTTTAAAATTCCAGATGATGATGTACCAAACCTGTAAATGATCTTACAAAAACAGAATACCTAAAGATTGCTTTAGTATAGAGGGAAAAAAACCTAAACCAAATAAAAATACCCTGAAACAACACACTTGTTAAGGTATGTGGAAGAACTAATTTTATTGTAATCATGTATTAATGAATATTTTCTTAACTTTTTTTGTTAAAACATGGTGATAATAATGCCAAGGTAATGAGTATGATCTTCACAAGGGGCATTCACTTAAGAGCTGGACCTGAAGATCCTTGTGGGTCCCTTCCAATTCAGAATATTCTGTCATCTGTGATTTTTAAGAAAATCCTTAGAGTGACCTCTAACTTCAAAAAATGCAAGTGTATCACTAAACTTCCTCCTCTCACCTCCCTTTTTTGAAAGATTTTAGAATAACTCATATGCTAATTGAAAAAATAGTCATCAAAAACTCCTCAAAAGGGTTTCCCTTTTTTCTATCCAAATGACTGCATCACCTTGTTAATCAAAGCTAATGCTAGAATCTAATTTCTCACTTATCTGACAAATGCTGACGGTCGAGCCTAATTAAAAAAAAAAAAAAAAACAACAAACAAGCGAGAACTTGTTGTAATTTAATAAAACAATACCACAAATGTCTCATATAGTTGGCATTTTATCATAGTTGGCATTTTTATCAGAGTAATAAAAACATACTAATTTTATTCCTAGAGAATAAAAGAGGTGACTCAGTAAAACTTCCAAGTCTTACAAAGACCTTTGATTTTACCCTTATTTTCCTGATCAGATCAGGACAATAAGAGCTAGGAATTAAGTAATTCACAACAATGGAACAATATGACTTACAGGTGTAACCTGTGTTTTATTTAAGGACTGCAGACTTAAGAAGAAGGAATTTCTATTCAACTGAGATAAAAATATAACAACTGAAAAAAAAATAAATAAACAGACTCACATTATGAGTGAGGTTTTTGGCAATAACTGGCCCCACCATTCCTGGGATAGTAGCAAAAGAATTTGTGATCCCAAGAAGAATTCCAGCATACCTGCAAGAGATGTTGTTAACACTGTTTATTAACTTGTAAGGCTTATCAATCATGGAAATAATTTTGCCTAACCTGATCATGTAGGCCCTGTCTTGATCACTCAAGAGAAATTAAACCACAAATATTCCATTGTGAATTACTTGCTTCCCAATAACAACTTACTGATATCTTGGCACATACATTTTAAGGGACATAGTTTAGTGGTGGACTTGGCAGTGTTAAGTTAATGGTTGGGTATGATGATCTTAAAGATCCTTTTCTACTTAAATGATTCTGTATGTCTCTATTTTTTCTATTTTATTTTTTTAGGCTAGTTATGGAATTTAACTTAAACTGCCTATGGTTTTGTTCAAGATCCATAATCCAAACCCACATCCCCTTTGCTAAGCCACAAGCAAACTGCTTGGAATAGATCCACTGGAGCAGTTAAAGACTCATTGCATGTCTTCAAGCAGAAAGGCAACAAGGAGTATGACAAAGTGCTGTTTGCAAACAGTGAGAGCTGGTTCAGGTTTCATTGCTAAAAATTTGTCTGCCAAGAAGGCAATATCAGCAGTGTGCCTGGATATCCCCACTTACATTACAAAGCTTATATTCCAAAGATAGTGGCTCAGAGTGCTGGGGCAGTCCTTCCCTTCAGCTTTCTGTGGGCCAAGGCCAATGGGAAATGGGTCTGACTAAACCAGTTCTGCTGGTTGCTGTTCCTGCAGCTCCATTCTGAGGCCTCCTGTTCCATGAACGTGCTGCTCTCACACACCAATGTATGTGTGTGTACCAGCAGCCATGGGAAAAGCTGGCAACTTGCTTAATATCTGAGACTCAGCACCTCATCTCTAAGCAATTCAAGATCTCTCTCACTGGCATGTTGCAATACTGAAAGTTTGAAACTGTACCACAAGTGCAGACTTGTGACAGAGACTGAAGAGAAATAAGAGCCAGATGTTCCACAGAAGTTTGACCTTTTAAACCACCAGGGCACAGATCTCTGTGTTTTGTATTTTCAAGGTAGATTTGTTGACTGAAGAATCATACAGAATAATAATAGTTGCAGCTTACCATAGGAGAAGGAAACCATAACCCAGTGATCATTTTAGGGTGTTCAGAGTAAAATTATGTCCTCACCAATATTAACATAACAGAAACTATTTAATCTCTAAAGAGAAATGCATAGCTTTGAAATCTTATTTCAGGAGAATTCAACCATACAGCATTGTTGATGTAGATTCCATCAAAGATTCCAATGTTCATTCCAGTGATATTAGAAAAACATGTGTTTTATTCCTGAGAAAGAGAAACAATAATCTAGCCTACTAGTTGATTTTTTTCTTGAAACTCTATACTATTTATCAGTTTAAAGCATGCCAATGCTTTAGTTAAAATCTCTTTATTTCTTATAAACCTAGCACACAGTCTTCCTATTTTGGAAAGTGGTTTAGAATTAACAGGCCTTTATGAAGCTGAATGTCAAAGTGTAAAAGTTTCCCTTAGGAAAATAAGCACATAAAGCAAAACCCTGTTTAAAACCTTTAAGTAGAACCAAATGGACTTTAAATGTCTTCAACATGTTTAAGCACTACAATACTGCTAACAGACACTTTTAAAACTAAACATAGTTTAATAGTTTCTCTGGTTGAAAAAGATCTTTGGCAAGCAATTGCTGGCTAAATGCCCCTGTTTATACCCACTGTTTCTGACATAGGTTTTATTCTTGATAATGCTTGCTGTTTGATGCAGATAACTGTGATGACACTCCCTTAGCACAGTGGAAACTCCCACATGAAAAGGGAAAGCAAAAAGCAACAGGTCTGTAGAGCAAAACCAATAGTAGGCTGTTGGTCAGGTTCTTATGGTATAGCAGGGATAACCAAGTACAAGTTAAATTGCAGAGCAGTCAAGTAGTAAAATCAAGAGTAAAAAAAAACCCAGCTATGTGAAGTATTTCGTGTACAATAGAGACACATGAATATTACAAGGGATCATGGTAACACCAATATTAAAATTTGTAATAATAGAAAGGTACTAATGCAGATTTAAAGAGCTAAAATATAATACATATTCCCCAAAAGAACAATCTTGTCTCCCTCCTGTCCCCAACCCTTTCCCAATCCAATTCACCAATGGTATCATAAAAATATGTTAGCAACCCAAACCACATAGCAAATATTATTGTTAATTAAGCATCAGTATTTTCATTCACTTTTTTCCCATGAACATAATAATTATTTCTTTGATATAATGCAAGTTTTAGTAGCAAAAAGGGACCATTTGCTATTCTTGGCAGCATACTTTTCACCAATCTAAATGGGCATTTGTGCATTTTGAAACTGCTTTGAATCACTTCTGTTTTTTCTAATGCCTTCCAGTAAATTATGAAAAATAAATATTGAGCTCTGAGTAAATTCTTTACTGAGGTTTCCTTCACAATTTAATGCAGACCTTGTTTTTAGATTTCTACAATTATGCCAATAATTTCCCTGAAATTGTGCATATCTGCCTTGATCATTTTATCCAACAAAGTTCGGACAAGTTGCAAAAAATTAGGTGTGGGGGGAGAGGGAAAGACAGTCTTTTTTTCCTCATCTCAGAGGTTTTTTTGCATTTCTATATCTGAAGAAATTTTTTTAATATGACCTTTGTTACAAGGATGTGCTTTTCCCCTTCTCTGTCCCCATTTGAACAGATTTTCCCTGAAGTAAAGCATGCATGTGCTGAATAGAAAATCCCTGACTTCAATAGAACAGCACTCACCCTGACCACATCACCACCAAGGAAAGTCTTCCCACATATGCAGCCACTCGCCCCTAGAGGCAATGCTGGGCCAAAATCCCTGAGCTATCAGCAGGGCACTTACCCCTCTTGCACTCAGCGTGCTCCCTTCTGCCTGTCTGAGAGTGAAGAAGAGCTAGAGAAACTTGTCTGTTATAAATGCAAAATGAAAAAGCAGGACTTTACTGAGGGCAGGAAGAACAGAGTGGGATTTGGCCAGAGGGATCAGCAGCGGTTCATGTGAGATAACTAACTATGCCTGCTGACAGGCACTGGCACTGTGCAACACCACTTTCTTCTTGTGGTTTTTTTCAACACCTAAAATACTCTGAATACTGTTATAAACAAATTGACTATTGAAATAAACATATTTGAAATGCAAAATGAAGTATCTAAAATTAGAAGGCACATACAACATCCTAGTTTGGGAGACCTCAGCCATTGCCTACAAAGAGAAGTTCCTTGTGTATGTAAGTCACACTGCAGTTGCATGATTTCCTTTTTCCTGCCACAGCTCTGTTGCATTCCATGGACAGGTTGAATTGTACTCGCTTAACAAGCACTGTTTAATACATATTTTGGAAACTAACTGTTGTAGTGCTACAAAACTAAGCTTGAAGCAGAAGTTGTAAAATGGTCCCATAACACCCTGGATGCACTGCTTTAAGTACATTTTCTAAATTTATAGTTATACATGGTTTAAAACAAAGCGCACCACAGAAGCTATTTTTCTTACTTTCACATTCAATTCAGCATTAGAAGCTGTTTACAGCTTCTTGCTTACTACCTAACCTCACCTGCCAAGATTAACTGGATTTCCACTATTTCATATCCATTTGTTCAGTCAAAAATTGTCCATGATTATGGACGTGACCACCATCATTTAAACTGCCAAAGCCTGAATACCATCCTCACTGGGACCCAAGGTCTCCATAAGTTGTCTAGATGATCAGAATTTTTTTATAGGTATTATTTCAACAAAACATTTTTTTCCTCTACACTTGCACTTAAAGTCTTTTTCATTTTACACATTAATACACGCTGAAATAAAGAAACATACTGTTAAATAAATAAATAAAATTACTATAATTAAATAAAATTACTTAAATAAAGTCATTTGACCCTGTTCACATCTAAGTGCTATCAGAAACAAGTAATTGAATGACAAAGCAAAGTATTTGACTTCTACTTTTAGAACAATATACATACATCCACACTCTTTGGGAAACTGACAGATCTGCCAATTATTAATTTGTAACACAGTGGAGAAATTACAGCCTAAAGTCTCAACTTTCCATTCTTGAAAATTATGCATTTAAGAGCAATTGTCCATATCTGATTTGTCATCTACTGACAAATCAGGTCAAGTTTTTGTCACAAGATTTAGATTCCAGCGTAAAGAATGTTTTTCAAATGCAAATAATTTGCCTGTATCACAGTGTTTAAGTATGGTAACATTCCTACTAGAGGTTAATAGCTCTGATGGAAAAGTTGAAAACTGTCAAACACTTAACTCTATTGGACAGTTCAAAAACCACTGTACTATTAAAAACATGAAAAAAATGTGACAAAAGTCTATCAAGTCTACGATTACAATGTGCAACTACATTATATATATGATATAATTATATAATTTATTACCGCAGGATTAAAATAGGAATGATTCTAAACTATTGTTTATGTCACATCCTCTGCCAAACTTGCACTTTTTGGAAATACAGTGCTTAATATTGCAAACTCAAGTAATTGTCTCTGTTTACATTCCAGGTCTGTTCAGCACATGCTCCACAGCTACATTTCCAAGGCACCCCAGCAACATAACAAAGAAAAAAAGAGGGTCATAAACATTTCACACGGACTAACAACAGTTTCAGCAATACTTACGAAGGTGCTATGTCCAGATGGTTGATGCTGTAGCCTGATGTACAAAATCCTCCCAGCGTTGTTGATATGGTCACGAATGCGACAGCCAGTGCATAATCGCAGCCTATGAATCCGGCTGCTACTAAGAACACCGCAGGTCCAATCATTCCTTCAGGAGAGAAGCCTCGGGGTCAGAGGAGGTTTAGCAGGAGCGGCCCTCGGAGGCGCCAAGCTGTGTGCACACAACACCCGCCCCCTGGCGCCCCGAACCGGCACCGCAGCGCGCCGCACACACGGCCTGGGGCCGCGGGGACGGAGAGACCTCCGGCCCTCTGACACGGGACACACGGCCTGGGGCCGCGGGGACGGAGAGACCTCCGGCCCTCTGACACGGGACACACGGCCCGGGGCCGCGGGGACGGAGAGACCTCCGGCCTCCGGCCCTCTGACACGGGACACACGGCCTGGGGCCGCGGGGACGGAGAGACCTCCGGCCCTCTGACACGGGACACACGGCCTGGGGCCGCAGGGACTGAGAGACCTCCGGCCTCCGGCCCTCTGACACGGGCAGCGACCCCTCCCGCCAGACCACACTGGTCAGAGCCCCGGCCAGCCGGGCCTCAAGCCCTTCCAGGGTGCTTGTGGGGCAGCCACAACTTCTCTGGGCAACCTGTGCCAGTGCCTTGCCACCCTCTCTGTAATGAATTTCTTCCTATTATCTAATTCGTGGTTTTAAGCCATTCCCCCTTGTCCTATCACTGTAAGTCCTTGTAAAAAGGAAGACCAGATGGATTTAAAAGCTGTTGTTATCTCAGGAAACAGCAACAAGATCACAAATATCCCTCTTTAGCAGCAAAGAACAAACTAGATTAAAAAATTATCAGGTTCTGAAAATTACCTCAAAAATATTTTTATTTATTGCTACAAATAAATTGAAGCTACACTGACACTGTGAACCCTGGGTGAATCCAAGACAGCTTCAGAGATGCTGCATTATCAGCCATCATGAGCTCATGCCCACTGCTTCCTATCTGCAGTTACCTTTGGTAGCCATTTCCCAGTATTAGAGCCCATTTACATGACCCCATCTGCAAACAGCTCCAAATACTTGGAGCTTTTGTTGAAGAAGCCAACCTAAGTCCTGTTTTCCCCAAGACAACATTTTTTCTCCTGAGTTATACATACCTGGGTGTGAGGTGTGTGACCCTGTAGCAAACTGAATCCCCAAAATAGCATAGGCTTAAGGCAAACAAACAAAATGCCTGAGAATTTATTGCAAGAGCTGCTTTAAATAAGTCAATTGAATCAGCTGAATTGAGAAGGCAGCAAGGATCACCATACAATAACTGGGCTGTAACTTTTGTGGATCCTGTACATAATCTGTCTTTTTTTTTTTTTTCTTTTCCATTAAATTTTTTTCTCATATCCCCTCTTTATTCAGCAACCAACTTCTCTTTCCTAAATACAGCCTTTTACTTGTGTCATTGAAAACCTTATCTGGTTGATCTGTTGGTGATTTCAGATCAACTCTCCTCCCAATTAGTCAAGATCATTTTACATTCTGTTTGGTTCTTCTACTGTGGTAGCAACTGTAAATTTTGCAAATGTATTCCTGTTCAGTTACTTTAGTCTTAGATAAACATAACGCTAAACAACAGAATAGGCTAATGCAGAACAATAATCCTGTCAGTTTGATAAACCTTTTCTGATAGCAATGTTTCATTCACCCTTTTACGGTGACTTTACATGACCATTTATTTGACTGGTTTGCTTGTAGTCCAATTATCTTGACCTAAAAAAAGCTGTTGACAATCTCTTATTGTTCTGTTATCCAGTAAGCCAACTTCTCATGGAAAAAGATAGGATTATTCTTGACACATGAATGTACAAATAAAGTTGCTCCTCTCAAGCCATGCACAATGCTGCCTCACAGCAGAATGTCAGACTACTCCCCCAAGCCCTTAAATTTTCTCAAATTGATATTATTATGTGTTCTAAGATTATATGTTCCAAGAGATGATACTTGCACCTACCTATTAGGGTAAAACATTTGCGAACACAAACAGTGGAAAAGTTTTGTTTTTCCCGTAAATAATCAGCAATTTGGCCAGACAGAATTATACATAACCAGCAGCCAAAATAAGGCAGGGCAGACAAAAATCCGTTCTGTTAAGGAGGTTAAAAGAAGACAGTTAAAACACTAAAATGACAAATCAATCATGACTTAATCCGTAAGTATCAATGCAGTCAGACCAAAAACTCAAAGGTTCAGATCAGCAACTAGCTTCAGGAAAAAGAAAACTCTAACTGAAGGTATCCTGTGGACATTAACCTGATTGTGGAAGTTTCCAGGATATCAATATCAAGGAAGTTACTAAAGTAAATGGAAGCTGTAAGTATTATTCAGAATTTGGAAAACTATACAGAATCTCTGGATGTTGTACCACTGTTATAATACATTATTCCTTATCCATCTGCTGAAACATCTGGCACAGGCTGTAAACAGGGACAAAATATAGAACTGGGACTTTTCATCCCATCTAGGCTGGACATCCCACGACCCCAAAGCAGAGTTACTCAGGATCTGACATTACTTACACTGAAATCACCAGTCAATTCCCATTACTTTAAACAGGTGCTGTTGAGAGACTTCTGCCTGATTCTACATGATTTTCTGATGATGGGAAACAAAAGGTCTGACTAGATTGACTACATTTACAGCCTTTCCAAAAAACAATGGAGTTACTGATACAGAGCTATAATTTGACCTTATCTGTGATTAAAAAGGGGTATTTGAATAAAAATAGTATGGCCTTTATATACCAAGAAGTGAAAGATTCCCTAGGAATTTTAATTTGAAATGAAAGAAGAAACAGATCCCCACCAAGTTCATTCTATCAGTACTTAAGCATGCTGGCTCTTGGATTTCAGTGCTCAGTTTTCAAAAACTGTAAGTAAAATTTTGAAAAATAGACAGTCTCAGTAATTAAAAAACTTTTTGAAGCACTATTCAAAGACACAGCATTATTTTTTACTTATTTCTGTATTTTAGAAAGAAAACTGAACAGCAAGAACTGTGTAATATTTTAAATGGTAATGCAATTTCCATCTAAATGTGTGGCAATAAAGTTAACCCAACACTATTACACAAGCTTTTTTTTTTTCCATGTTCACAACAGTCAGTACTCTAAGCTACTCCAAAAAGAAAATGCATAACTCAGAAACAAAGGAAACCACTTCACAGCAGAACCAGTTACCATTTAATGCAATGGGGTTTTACAAAACACATGCAACTGAGAGCTGTGGGAGCAAATGACTTGCACAGATGTTGATGCCTCTTCAGGGAATACCTGAAGAGGCACAGTAAGAAGCCCAACCAGCAGCATCTTCAGTTAGTTTTTTTCCAGCCATTCTGCAGCTTGCCCTAATGCAACCTTCTGTTCTAATGCTAAGGTTCCCCTTCTCCTCCCAAGATTGCTGGCATCACTCCTTTCTTGGATGGCACTCATCTTCAAATTGATCTAGTTTTGTTTGCTAAATGAGGAAAAGACTACGTTAAACTTCTTGCAATTTCTGAGCACCTTTTTATCTTAGCTAGACCAGTTTGTCCAGGTAAGCTGGAGGTATGCCATCACCAAAACTGTTTCATTAAAGACAGACCAGTACAGTCAAGTAATTGCTATAAATAAGAATATTCAACCTTCTCCACCCCTTAATTTTTCCCTGTTAAATAATTAAGTTTTGAAAAATTTCCTTGAAAAGCACTATATCTGGACCTTAAGACTGTGGTTTTGTTTCAACCACACTTAGTTTCTTACTAACTACTTTAGTAAGAAAAGGTATTTTACCTCTGCTGCTCATTGAGGAAAGAAATTGACAATTTGGAAAGTGATCCAATCAGAATGAAGCTTCCCTCTGGTTTCTTTCTCCCCCAAACCCCATCCTTAAAATACTTTTAAAAATGCCACTTGTCCAATGGTTTTCTTAGTTTTGTTTTTAACTAGAAGTGTTCTCCTCTGTGAGTTAGCATAGAAGTAGATACTATTTCAGAAGCCATAAAACTTGGTGTAAAATCTGAAATATTCATAGAAGCCATATAATAGGGAAAATATTTTTATAGTTACAGTTTTAAAGCAGAGCAGTTAAAGATGGGTACCATGCATCTTCAAACAGAAAATTTAATTTGAAAGCTAAATTTGAAAGGTAAATGCCAAGACAAGAAAGTGGAAATTATAATTTTTGATGCATCTGCTTCATTGTGCATTTCCCAGCTATACGTTTACATTTCAAGGTTCTTAAACAGTTTCCTCTATTCTAAACAGCAGGTGATTTAGTTCTTTGAACTCAGAAGAAAATGGCTATATTTGTATATATCTCACCTCCTGTGCATCAAATCGCAGGATCTCCTTCATGTATGTGGGCAGGAGTGTAAGAAGTGTATAGAAAGTCCAATTGTAAGAGAAGTGTGCCACAACAATAGCCCAGAGAGGAAGGGACTGCAGCATAGGCCTCCAGGGAACAGATTTCTGTGTAGAAAGCTGACAAGCAGCAAACAAAGAGAAAAAGAAGGAAATCAGGATGTTGATAGGAACATTTACTAAATACAGTGTTTTTGACACTAACCAAATCTATGCTCATGATCCATTCTGAAAGGCACAAAATGAGTCTGAGTTGATAGATACAAGTCATCAGCAATGAATTAATTACTGTCTTCAGTTTTCAATGAAAATATACTAAAGCATGTGACTGCTCTGATAGTATTCCAAAGTAAACCAATTACTACATTTTGTAATTCAAAAAGTATGCCTTCCCTTGTTGAAATTTGATACCTTCTGTTTTTACTATAAATAATTAAGCATTTAGTCACCCTTCGGGTGTTGATTTAGTTGAATCTTTTAGCTGAGCCCTGGATATTAATTTTGGTCTCTCAGCCAGCTTCACTGTTTGTAAATACATGTCTCCCCAGTCATAGGAATGAATGACTCTTATGCAGACTTCAGGAACTGGCTCATTAGCATTTTCTCTGTAAAGAGTAATCTGCTTCTTACTCTAGATGACACACTGAGAAAAAGAAATGCTGTAAAATGTTGTATTGCAAATGTTAAAGACATTATACAGGTCTGGATCTAGTATAAAATGACAGATTTTAGCTTTTTTTTTTAATATAAAGCTATTTAAATAAAGCACCTCAACATCTTTAACAAAAGACATTATATTATTGTATTATTATAAATGCTTTATTTGATTATTGATTGTGTTTCAGTTTACAACTGCACTATTGAATTTTTTTTTTTGTTTGAAACATCCTGCCTCCATCTCAGGTTAAGAATGTTATTCTAAGCATAAACATATTAACAGAAACATACAACAAAGCATAACAAAACATGTAACAAACCATAAACAAAGCTTGACATTAATGACCACGTTTGTGGTTTATGTTCAGACTTAAGCAGGTTGGTCTCTACCAAAGTGCTGTACCTGATCTTTTAGAGAAGACAGTATATATTCTCTTTCAGCATGTGAAATGCTCCTGTGAGTTTCTGGTGTATCGCTAACCAAAAACATCCAGAAGAACCACCACAATACGCCAACTGCACCTATTGTGGAAAGACAGGTGAACAGGCAGAAATTTTTTAAAAAGCAGTTTTATTGAGTAATACTCTCAGATTATATAGTCAGAAGTGTTTTCTCCATACACTATCTAATATTTTAATGAACATTATTTTTCTATCTACTTACAAACACTAGTTCCCCAAAATGCACATTTAGGTAGAATAAAAAATGAAGATGACTAAGCAGAATTTTTTCTTTTTATTTCCTCTGCTCAAAATTCTTCATACAGCAAGAAAGCTGTGTCCTCATACATAATTGTATTTTTATCAGTCACATGGAAAAGCCACAAAGGATATGGCTCACCCTCAGGAAATAAAAAGTTCACACTGAGTTTAAAACCAAAAAATACTCTGTGCACATATAGAGAACATCACTACATGCAGCTTAATTGATGTACAATTCCTCCTTTTCTTTCTGAAGCCAATCCCAAAATTGTCATTTGAAAAAAGGAAACTTTTCAATAATCGGTCTAAATTAATTGCACTTTTATGTAGCTGCAACATTGTGACTAATTTAATTTTGTTCAGTTCTTTGGTTTGAATCTTTGTGATTTGTAAAAAAAGGGGGTTTTTTTGAGGAAAATGTAACTCTTGTTTAATATTCTGATTCCCCCTTTCCCATGCAGAATATGAAATGGCTCAGACATGTAAACACACCTGTAAAAAGCATTAGATAAGAAATCCTGTTAAAATTTAAATTTTTTAAAAACTCTGTTTCAGCTTTTTCCAGAACATAAGTCAGAGTAAACATGCTACATGCATTCCTTCAGGGTCCCTGTGACTGCTAGAGATTTTCCACAGTTTACATTTTAGGCAGCAATAACTTTTTACACGTTCTTTCATTCAAAGTTGAGGTTTATTCCTGGGATTAAAGTTATTAACTCAATTTCACACTTCAGATAAGAAATTTCAGCCTGTTGTTTTCAAGTGGTGGGAGAGTTAAGAGCATTTGACTTGTACCAGCTTTTGTCCAACTCAGAGACAGCTTTGCCCACTGGAAGAAAGCTTATCTAGCCATTCACTGGAATCTACTTAGCCTTAAATATCTCTAATTGCCCAGAAGGAATAAAACAGCCATCCAACATGTCAAACACACTTTAAAAACTTAAAATAAGTTTTGTGATATATGCTTTTTAAAAAGAATATGGATTGTACTTTTAATAATTAAGAAAAATCAAAACAACACAAACTCACCAAATATGTAGAACACATAGGCCCAGTTCATATAGTAACAAATTAAACCAGATAGTGGCAGAGACACAACAGTTCCCAGCTGTGCACCTACCAGAAGAAAGCAAAACAAAGTGGAAAAATAATTAGATCTCCTATGGACCCCTTAAGTATAAGTGCCATTCCAGAATTATTTTATTTTTCTGTGAAAAAATAATGAAAAAAGATTGTGACCGCCACTAGAGGGTTTACTTTGCTTTAAAGAAACACAGGCACAATGAGCTGCCTTGGCAGGTCCAAGCAAATAGAGACATAAAGCCCTAAAAAGCCAAAATTAGAAGCAAGGAGCAATAAAAGATAAGCATTCTTGGCATATCTGCCTCTAATAAAGTCATGGCTCTACCACATCTAAACCAATGCAAATTAGTCAGCTGGTATTGCTGCAAAAGAGAGAGCTGAACACAATATAATTAAGGCCTTGGGAGTATAATGTGACAATATAGTCAGTTTGCATTTTTCCTTCTCTCAACTCCACAACACCAGGAATGCCAGAAACATGAAGCAAAAGTCATTCATATATAACCAGTAGGTTCAAATTCCATGCTTCCTGAATGTGACAGAGTCTAGGATCAAGGGAGAAGGGAAAGATGAGCAGATTTCTGTTCAGAATAAAGCCAAAAGCCAGAAAGAACTATTACTATACTTATAATTCAACATACATTTTGCAAATAATAAGGATGGCAGGTGTTTCCTTTTTGAAATCTAAGCCAGAAACCCATATTATTTACATACTTGACCCTCTACTGGTGATAAACAGTAAGTTTTGTCTCCTAATGTTGGCTGTACGATTACTTCTCCAAACTTAATCTCAACTCACGAAATATTATGTTGATATTCTGGCTACCTAGACTCCATCTTCATGGAAACAGTAATTTTTATTTGAGGCAGAAAGCTCCAATGACGAACAACAAAACCACATACATCATGCAAAATATGAATCAAAACAACAACTGCACATAACCTCAACCACATGTTCTCTCAGAAAACCAACATGATCAAGATTAAATTAACTACAGACCACATGACTGTCAACGTGGAAGGAAAGGAAAGAAAGGAAAACAGCCTGCCAAGATTACACAAGGTGTCTTAGCCACCCGTGACTGCTAAAACAGGCTGTTCAAGGCCACAGAGTCTTCTCACTAGTACATTAGCATACATTTTCACAAAATACAAAAGGACAGTTTAAAAACTCCCTATTGCTAAATGCAGTAGAAGGCAATCCCGACTCTGTATGCTCTGCTTAACTTGTGTATTGAGTCTCACAAGAAGAGTTCTTTTAAAGTGGATTTAATTAAACACCAAGGCAGAAAACAGATTTTTAAAAATGAGAAAGAAAAAAGCTTTTTGATGCATTAGATGAGTTGAAGTAGCTCTTTGAAGGGTCACTTCAATGAGTGATGAGATGCTTGGTTCAAAGCAAAGTGAGGAAACTTAAGGGAAAAAGGATTAAAGCTCCATCCCTCTGGGAAAAGCCAGTCACTTGACTGTCTTAGCTCCTTAAAAAACTATAGCTGAGGCTTATCTGCTATAGACCTGTCTTCTTGACAAACCATAGGTCAAATAAAAAACCAGAATTATTATTAATAAGAGTGAGCAAAGCAAACCATTACTTCAGTAACTGAATACAAAACTTGTCACCCTCAAAGAAATAGTATCAATTTTGATAAGCAAATTTAGAAACCTATCTTTTTCTTATCTGCCCCTCAAATATTGCACTGGCCAATGTGACTGACCAATAAACCTCTAAAATGCAAGAACAAAAAGGCTCAGTGGAGGCAGGCAAGAGCAACAGAGACATCAAACTCCGGGAACAGCACCGGGTGTGACCTACCACAGTTGTTGCAAAGAAGCTGACTTTGTCTCAACATAAAGGGCACCAGAGGGTGGCTTTGCTTTAGATAAGCAGCCATGCCAGTTGATTGGATCAGCGGGAGGCATAAATGCTTCTCCTCATTCAGCTCATTAAAAGTGTGACTGTATCACTGACTTAGCCAGATCAACATGAGGGGAGTGAATAGCTGGGTCAGTCAAGCACAAACTATAAACGTTAAAGAACAACAGAATTTCTGAGAGAACAACAGACTTGACTCGCAGTCACCCCAAAGTGAAGTGTATTGCAATTGCTATATTTTGCTAAATGTCAACTTACATTTGCTAAGTGCTAAAAGGACTTAGACTTGTCCTGTGCTTTCAGTACATTCTGTATCGCTCTGCTAAATCAAGAATCCTGTGTAACATCAGGTATCTTCAAGGCAGTAAATCTGATATCAAACATTACATCTTCCAGACATAGAATATCTAGGACAATCTGGGCAGAGAGTATTTGACTGACAAGGAGCTCTTGGAGCCGTACCTGGGATGTCGGATGTTTTCTTCCCAAAGTTCCTCTAAGAGCATTTTAAAACCTTCCAAAAACCAACCAAACAGCTCTTATCCTGTGACTGTCACAGCCTTTTTGTTCCTAATGCTAAATCTTTTTTATTTACAGTATCTTCTATCAATCAGCTTCACAGTAATTATTTGCACCAAATAGCAAATATTTGCACTTTATACCAAAGTTAGACCCAAGTTTATACTTTTTTGTAGACCAATACCTCTTGTCAGGTTCTAAAAACCATGAATAAATGAAGAAAATGAATGGAAAGCAAGATTTACTTTAATGTTACACTTTCTGGATTAAATGCTGATTAAAATTTACAATACAAATCCCTTTGATTTAAGTCAATCCTCCCTGTTACTGGAGTAAAAGTTTATAATCTCATTATCAGCGTGGGAATTTCTCACCTGCATATGAGATACTAAGGAGCTTGCTGCGTTCCAGTGGAGGAGCCCAAGAAGACCACATTGAATGCATGGCTGGGAAGGTAACACCCTAGAAAACATCATTTCATTCCATTGAAATGCGAGAATTTTAGAACTTACTTCGACTTTACATGTTTCAAAGCACGTTTCATTAAAAAGCTGTAGTACCATCTATTAGTTTGCTGTCTAGCAAGAAACCACTTATAAAAATTGTGCAAGGCATGAGAATAAGGAGGCAGAATTAGCTTCTCCTGATTTTGAGTCTGTATGTGCTGGAAAAGCAGCAACAATACAAACAGTACTGCTTCAAGGCCCTGGTTTCTGAAAAATGAGAACAGTTTTGTCTCAAGTACCCCTAAATTTTTTGTTTGAAAAGCCTAGGCTAAAATATAGTGCAAATACTTTAATTATTCTAAAAACCATAAAACAAAGTCACTCAAATGAAACAATCCATATCCTATTCCAGCATAACAACCCCCACAGAGTCCAATCACTACAATTTTCAACTAATTATTCAGATACATTTTCAAATTACATAGAGAAAACAAGATTACCTCTCCCAGTCCTTCCAAAACTCTGACAGCTATGAGGTAGCCAACTCCCAAATTTGCAGCTAAGGGAGTAAGCAAGGTAAATACAGAGGTACCAAAGACGCCAAACCCCAACAACAGCTTGCCTCCAATTTTGCTTGCAAGATATCCTCCTGGAATCTGAGTAATGATATAGCCATAAAAAAAAGAACCAAGGATCCATCCCTGAGTATCAGCATCCCAAGAATATTTTTCTCCCTAAAAAGAGAAAAAAAAAATCAACTAAACACAGTAAAGATAGCAGTTTCTCTGACCATATCTTTATTACATTGATCCACTACTTAGTCCTTTATAGATAAATTTCAAAATTTTCATGGCCTGCTCCCTTGCGTCTCCTTCCTCTACACCTACCTGTACTGCAATCAAAGTTGTGTTAAAAGCTAATTCAGGTATTTTACAATCTGTTTGGACATATCTAACCCAAGTATAAAAATCATCACTACATGAAATACAAGTGCTCTGGCAGTTACCCCTTTGTGAATTTTAAGCAGCTTGATAGGTGACAGGTAGTGACTATGTAAGTCTGCCTGAGTACAAATCCCACTTTGGAATCACAGAGTGGATATTTTGTCATGCTCTATAAAACGCCTTACCAGCAGAAAATGTATGAAAAATACCCCAAACAAGTAAGGAGATGCAGGTGCTTAAATTTAAAATAAAGAAAGAGAGCAGTCAAGGATGGGGCTCACAAGGGTAGGTAGAATAATGAGAGAAGCACAGCAGAGGGAAGATGAGTTTAGTGGACCATGCAATAAAAGTGAAGATGATTGAGATAGGAATTTGCAGCTATAAAGGAAGCCAGCAAGAAGACAGAAACTGTTGCGCAGTAAAGTCATTCTGAAATTTGGGATCACTTCCAAAAGACCAATTTTTCTGCATCTAAATGAGCAGAATACATTTCACAGAACTGATGAGACAGAATCTTCCCATAAAGTTCACCATTATAATTCATTTGTGGTAAATAATAAATGACCTCTAAACAAGCCAACAAAATTAAAGCAGGAAGATGGCAAGAGTGCATCTCAGAAATAACTTCAACTACAAGACAAGACCTGTACAAGTCCAAATTCATGAAGTTGGATTTTTTTTAAGAAGTTTTTCTTCTATATCCAGCAGTTCTGTTAAGAAATGTGATTTTTAAGGATTAATGGAAGGTAAAGGATATAATGACAAAATGCATGATCTGGGAAAAAGATGAAAGAGGCGAAGAGAGAAATATTACATGTTAATTTGTAATGAAATTTCATGCCATTGTGACTGTAGAAAGAACAGGCAAATTGGACAGTGATGGGAGCTCTGACGCAGATGTAACAGTAACAGTCGGTAAGTGGAATAGAAAACAGTTCAGTTAGTTTTTTTTACGTGGTCAGATTAGCCAATTTCTAAGGAATGGCACAGAAAAGAGGGACGTAAAAAAGCTGATCCTGAGCACAGCCCTTCTCAATTAGCTAGATGTTTAAAGCTAATAGTTCCCAGCATAGCTTTAAAAGAACCACTGGAAAGGCCATCCAGTAAAAAACAGCCACCTAAATGTGGTCCTATCCATGAGAGAGCTGTAAACCCACTTTGACATGCCACGTTACAGGGCAGTATGTCTGAGACCTCACCGTTGTGTTGCGAGGAGCGTTTATGGTTGAAGAATGCTCAGGACACACATTGGAAGTCGCATTCTTTGCTAAGCTTGTGTTAGGCTCTACCATATCCACCAGGGCGACGCTGAGGTTCACCCGCAATGCGTAGAGGAGGAAGAACCCAAAACAGGCCAGGAGGGCCAGATTGTAGCGAGCCGAGCAGCACGCAGGGACTGAAACGAGAGCAAATGGAAAACGTTTAACAGACCTAACGGAATAAGAACAACTCATAAGCACTTTTTATTAAGGTTCTCAGAAATCTTCGGGTAAGATAAAAAATTAGCAAGGGGACAAGGTAATTTTGCTTCTTAAGGGGTTTATAAAATAGGGGTAGAGTCTGAGGCTGGTTGAAAAAAATTTTAAAACCCCACTTTCATATTGATGTGCAAAGCAAATGTAATTCTTGTTTAGACAAGAGGCAGCTACCCATACTAGAGTGGGGACTGCAGAGAATGGGCAGTGTGTGGTCTGTGGAAATGGATTTAGAAACATAGTTTCAAAAGTCCTCTCCAAAATACTGTAATATTTATTTAAGACATAATTTCACACTTAAAAAAACCCCAAAACAATTAGTGGGAAGCCTGTAATACACAAAAATGATTCAAGAAACACAAATACTCCCAAAGTAGTGCTAAACAATGGTCATTGCTACTTCAGGCTGTTTTCTGGGATCTTTTTTCTAGAAATTTTGCTTCTATTAGTTTGCTTACAATATGCATTTGCTGACAGATCCCAAAACTACCAGAAAGGGGAATGGCAAACAATGTGGTGGCACTGTAAAACAAACAGGTTCCCAGTTGCCCAGTACACCCTCTTACCAGTCACAAGACAACAAAGGAAATAAGTCCTAAGATTCAGCATAAAATCTGTGTTGTGACATTAAGTCCACTCTGTCAGCTGTTTATACACAGATAGCAGACTATGCACTGTAACACAGTTATTGATTTCCTAGAGTAGTGCACAGAGAGCAGAGATTTGCTCTGCTATTTCGCAGAGAGCATTCATCAGTGCCGGGAGATCCAGATCAGAGCTGAGCTGTAACAGTTCAAATCTCTGCAGCTACTCTTTCCAAACTGGGAACGCCTGAAACTACTGAGCAGGAATGTCAAATTGTCGAGGAACTACTTGAACAATCTGCTGAATTTTCAAAGAGAGTGTAGTAGAGTTTCCCCTCTTGTGAGAGAGCTACATTACTAATAAGTTTTATAGCCTGGATGTCTGAAACTCTGGGAAGGCTGGAGATCAGCAGATATTTCATCAGTTTACAGCAGTCCACAGTGATTTCATCTTTACTACTCAAAGTTCAAATGACGAATAGAACAAGTACATCTATGAACAGGACTGACCAGAGCTTCATCTGCTACTGCAGGATGTCACTTGATTGGATTTTTCTGATCTGCACTAAGAAACAGAGGACATGCCCTGTGGACAAGCTGATGAGATACCTTTCCCTTCCCAGCAATTTCCCTGAAACAAGGAATGAGCCTATGCAATTTTATTTTTCAGGGGGAACACCAGCAAAGCCTTCTTGCAAGATTGTTTTTCAGTAAATTAAGAGAACTTTCCTGGTTTTGAAGTCTCTAATCCTCACAAACTTTATGTGAATTTCATTGTGGCTGCACAAGTTGTTAAAATGACACAGAGATACAGTACGTGCTATGTTAATTTCATACATAAATAATAAACAAAACCCCTTCCAGACCTGTGGTAATTGCAAGTTTTGCCTCTGAAGCATTTAAAAAAGCCATCCTGGATTTTTAAATTACATGAGGGAGAGCAGCCAAGATTTTATTGCTTACATTAAAAACAACACGCACCAAGAACAGGAAGTACTTACTACACAAACACTAGTCAAGCAGCTTTGTTGTTCTTTGTTGTCATTTAAAAAGCAATTTGCCTTAAGTAGAAAATGTAAAGTCATATAATTTATAAAAATGAATATAATAACAGGTAAACTGTTGCACTTCTTGTAGTTGCTGAGGTTAGGCAATAATAAAAGAAAGCTGAATAACATACTGATGATGTAACCCTTCCCTGGAAATGCAGATTAACTGGAACATCCATTACTCTTCCTTTATAAGACCCTTACTGGTATACAACTTTAATGGAGAGCAAGCTCCACAAAACATACATGCAAGAACTTAAAGGCCATTAGTGTCAGATTTTTTTCCCCCCAACTGTAAACACTTCAATAAAAAACCCTAACAAACATGTAAAATTGAAGTCTGAAGTTCCCTGTCCTTCCACCATGTGCACTAGAAATACCTAAGAATATCAGATGAGGTTACCAGAATGGAAGACTCGAGATTACAGGCATGTTTCAGCAGAGTGCTATAATCAGAGACACAGACATTCACCCCCCTAAAGTTTAAAGCAGCTAACCAAAGTTTAAAGCATTGGATTCAAGGTCTTACCTTGAGTAGCACTCTTTGGTCCTACATCTATAGCTAATTCTGATTTCAGGGGCATGTTTTAAAGCACTGTAGCTATAATTTAACAAGATTTTTAAACTGCAGTTAAAAATACGTCTGTGCTGCAAGTTGCACGGCAGTTTAAAGGAAGTTGCTCGTCTGCAGTAGTTTTCCTTGTGGGTGAGGTGAGCCACCTCCAACTGGAGCCTAATGCATTGTGCAAACTTAAGAACATACTGCTTTAGGAAGACTTGAGCTCAAATTTCTCCTCTTGCGGCACTTTAAAAGTAATTTTGTTAGCAGCCCCCCTTGATGCAGTTGCACGCTTGCTAAGTAGGTTAGAGCAGTTTTGCATAGCATGTTAAAGAAACTAAAAATCTTACTCTACTCTTTCTAGGTTGTACATTCTGAGAAGCAAAACAGCACAGACAAATAAGCATGCGGTCTCTGCTGTTAAGCTCTGACCATAGATCGAGCCTCCTCTCCTACCTTCGTGCATCCTTTCACCTTCCTTCCTCTCCATACTTGTAACAAGCAATCAGTCTTAACTCAAATTCTGCCTTCACGCGAAATTTTGACACAACCTCGGTGGACCCCGGTGGTTGTTAATATTTAGACCGGTATTCGGGCTGGAATGTCTGAACTGCAANGGCTTTTCCCTCACCGCTGTCCCCGTCACCCCGGCAGTGCCACCGATCCCCGGGCCCCACCGCGGCGCTCGCGGCCCGCGCCTCCATAGCAACGCGACGCCGCCACACAGGGGCAGCTGCCGCTCGCCTCACCCGTGTCGGGCTGGGGCTCCTTCAGCAGTGGGGTGCGATCCTCTCCCTCCTCGGG
>VWZN01021197.1:145190-243952 GCA_013396955.1 Regulus satrapa | reverse complement strand
GAGGAGAGGAGAGGAGAGGAGAGGAGAGGAGCCTCCCAGAACTGCTCTTAGTGGTCAGCGAGATCACAGGCTAAGTCTTTAGCCTAAAAACATGGCCAGGAGACCTTAGAAAGTTGTCCAGTATAGGACACATTTCAGACCTATGACAGCAGTGGCTAAACGTTTGGTTGTTACCAGAAGGTTTGGAAAGATGTAGCTCTTGGGTCCACACCCTCTTCATTTAAATAAACAAGACTGCTGCTGTGGGTGGTTGGCAGTGGAACAAACAGTTGCTTTTTGGACTGTGTGAATGAATACCCTATAGTGGCATTACTCAAGGGCTAAGTTTATTTAGACTGTGGTGTATTTGGTGACTTGAAACATGAAACCTTTCCTCAGTTCATTCTTAATCGCTGAGATAGGACTCCTCACCTTCCCTTCTTTCTTGTAGGCAGTAAGTGGTAAGAGAGTCCTCAGGGAGAGATAACTGGTGTTTACCTGTGTCAAAACTAAACACAGAGTTTTGTGCAAGTTTTATAAATAGTTGAAGTGTATTTTAAAAATAGTTCTTAATCACTCTATCTATAGAAGCCATTTTAGCTAGTATAGGGACTGATTCTGTAACAGGCAATTTGTGTAATATGAGGTTGACTCTCATGTTATATGATTGTCAACTAGATGTAATCTAAAATAGAATGGCATTTCTAAAAGATTTTATCTATATAATTAAGGTCTACATACCTCTATTTTTTTTCTTGATACCACAGTGGAGTGGGTTGGAAAGGGAAAGATTTTCTTTGTTTTCTTTTTTTTTTTTTAATTTTTGGATTAAAAAAAAAAAAAAAGACAAACTAAACTTAAGTGTCACAGTTTTAGCTTTTGACCAATTTCCAAGCAGAACGTTTGGGTTTTATTTTTAGAATGAAAAGAAGTTGTCCTGCAGGAGACCACATCCTAAACTTTTGATTTTCACAGTTGCTTTTAATCCTGTCTTCTTTTCTTTTTTTCAGTGTTGACCTTCTCTGGATGTGAGGAATGGAGGAAACCAGGACTGAAATAGCATCATCTACACCATTAAGAAGTGATTTTCTTCCCCTCTTGACAATTCTGTTTAATTTCCTTGGGAGCAGATCCCTGCTCTGTCTTTTTCAGGACACATTCATCTCTAAGAGATTTTGGTCTATTGAATCAAGAGCAACCTCACAGATTTTTGCCAAGCTGCCTGGAAGTTGCTGAGCCTGATCTCTATGTTATGGAATACAGAATTTCAGCAAGTTGACCCTCTATTTAGTCTCATTGCTTGGTTTAGACTTTTGAAAAGGCATTCATGTTTAATGGAAAGACATAAAAATAAGCAGAAACCACAGCTTTTCCTTAGTAGTGTGTTCAGGAAAATAACCTCTGTTGACAGTAAGTGCTTAATCTCCAACTTGCATTTGAGTGACTTTAATTGTCTGACCATTAGTTCTTGTTACATTTTCTACCATAGATCAGGACCCAGTTTATTTTTTTGTTGTTGTTATTTTTTGGCTTTTTTTCTATGAAAGAAACAAGTGTTATGAAGGCTCCTCTCAGTCTTCTCTGACTGATGAATTAAAGTTGGCATCCCTTTATCTGTTGTTTTAGGGCATTGTCTCCACACTTTGATTTACTTTTGTGTAAAATGTGGGAAATGAGTTTTGTCTACACTATGAATTGCTCTCAGGTGAGTCTGCTTTTGAAAGGAAGGTGCCTCTGCCTACAGGGATATACACTGGTCTAAAGAACAGACTGCTGTACTAACATTCCCTTTTTTATGGGTACATGAATGAAATAAAAGCTATTACAGAAACACACATTCATTAAAAAAATCTGCCAGTTTTTATGGCCCTAATTTAATGTGAAGTTACAGTGTACAAATGCACATATTCTAGAGTTCTGTGATTCACTGTCTATGACATTATGGAAAAACTGGGTTAAGAAGTTCCTTTTTAAAAACCTGTAATCGAAATTTACAGTTTAATTATAGGCTATAGTTTAAGATAATTAAATCTTCAGGGAATTCTTACATTCTTTAAAATCAAATAGTGTTAACTCACATTCAATTATTTAATAATAATAAGGTTTTTCTTGGCTGTTTCAGCTGTATTTGCAACAAAGTGAGGTTGCATTGACCTTTTGAAAACCCACAGAGCAAAGGGAATAAGGACACTAAGGTAAAATTATTAATGAAGCTTGGTAAATGGAATTTAATCACATACAATTATAAAAAAATACTGCCCTAGGAAAACAGATTTTTGAAGACAACCTGTCATCATTGATATATGTTTTTAGCTTCTCTCACTTTCAGAAAGAGCACATTTGCACGTTTTATCATGCCCCTACTGTATGATTCAACATTTTACAATCACAGAACAATTCTAAAATAAAATAATGGCTTTCCATGAGATTGCTTCCTAAATGTTCTCAATGTATGTATTGGATAAGATGCAGTGTATCACTCAAAATTAAGGGACTCAATACACCAAATAATGAAAAAAAGGCCAAAGTTCTTTATCAAAGTTACAGAGATTTGAGTGAGGTGGAGGATACAATTTTAAATCCTGACCTCTCTGCAGGCAGTGATTTCAGTGACACTGATGGCTGTAAAGCCTAGAGTTTACTTTGAGGCTGCCTACAGTGGAAATTTGAAGCTGCACATAAAATCCTATTACAGCTACCCTGTTCACTCACACTTTGGAGCATTGTCTCCACATCAGCAACAAGAACACAGGGTCATTTTATAGTAATTCCTTACATTTCTGTGAAATGCATCAACTGCTGAGAGCTATTGTCCTGGGAAAAATAGGGGACAAGGTCCTCACTTTCCTTCAGTTTTGTTCCTTTTGCACTGCTGAGTTCAAAAGGGTGAGGGAAGGTGGTAATCGAGAATTGTCTTTGTTGCTAAGGAATTTCTACATGTATCATTTGCAGATTTGTTCCTCAGACTTCCACATTTCCCATAGTATAATTTTGTAATTAATTCCTTCTTTAACTCCCCCTTTTTTTTTTCAGAATGTCATTTTTAAAAGTGAATCTCTCAAAACTTGATGCAGTCTTAACCATGAGGTCCTTCTACAAGGACCTTTCCTAATAGATAGTGCTTAATTTTGTTGGGATTTTTCAAAGTCCATACATAACACTACATATAATGCAATAATATAGTGCATGCTGATTTGGTCACATATATTTTTCATGGGTATGTTTAAAAAGTGTACAGATATTTTAAAATTAAAATATTATGAAAACGTATGTATATAATTCCAAGATCTTAAGATTTTTCTATTTTTTGTTGTTGTTGTTGTTGTTGTTGTTGTTTGGTTTTTTTAACAAAGAGGAAGATTTTATACTTTTTGGGCATAGCTTGCTTGTTCTTATGCCAGTCTTTGAACAAAAACTGATACACTCAAACATTGCCTGATCCAAAGCTTCTAAAAATTAATGTCCTTCTTTAGGATTGATTCACTGAATACTCAGTGAGGACTCTTAAAATATAGTCATCTTACATGCTCTGGAGAAAACAAGATATTTAAACTACTTCTCTTGATTTCCTGTTTAGATCTGTAATATAAATTGGTACTTTAAGAATGAGGATTAACTTGATTTGTTTAGAAGAAGAAATGTCTGTTCATTCAAATGTTGGTATTTCAATGAGTCATACAAATCTGTTCTGAAAAGTTCCTACCTCACTCCAGTGTCCATCCAGTGAATGTAAATAACCAGTTATAGAGAATTGCACAGTCCACATCTGATCAGGTGAATTCTATCCATTATGGGTGCAGTAACAGTTCAAGTTGGAAGAGAATTTATAATAACAATAAGAATTTATAAGTAACATTTTTCACCAAAGGGAAATGTCTTCAGCTAATAGGAAAAAAAAAGGTCTTAATTGTTGTGCAGACCAGGTTTTCATAAAGCTCCACCCTGATAGCTCAGGGCAAGTTTCAGTGCATGGCACACCCATTGACAGTGTAGTGTAAAACGTTATGACACATTCCATCAGCAGAGACAGCATCAGAGGCATTCTGGGAGAGCTTTAGAGCCTCTGTTCCTGTTAGTACTTTCCAGAAAACACAAATTTTTCAGGCTGACATCTAAGCAAGGAATGCGCCCTTCTACTACCACAGATGATCTTCCACTTATTTTTAGTGTTCACTTTAATTCTTGTCTGCTCACGATGAATGATAAAACAGACTATTGCTTCCTTCCTAGTGCCATGAATTGCTGAATCACAGTTTCTGCTAGGACCTCATCCAAGGCCTATTGAGATTGATTAAAAGAATTATCCATCCCATAAAAGAGCTCTGCTGCAGGCCCTGAGTTCAGTGATGCATAAGGCAACTGGCTAAGCTTTTGAAGAGAGAATATTATGCTGGAAGAGGCTGTAGTGGTCTTCTGATTCAAATTTCCACACAGTGTTCCACATAATCTGAAATTCTTCAGATTTCCCCGAATTTGCCTCATTTCATGGAAATATATTGTTTGTACCACAATCTGGAATGTCTGCTGAATCCAACTGAATACCAGACCATCCAAGTTCACTGTCTAATGCTAAAAGCAGACACAGGGCATTGACCATTCTGGTACTCAGTGCTGTAATTTTTTTTGAGATTTCCCCCAATATTTTAAGTACTCTAGTTCTTAGGTTTTTACATTTACCACAACAGTAGTTTTTTACATGTGATATTTGAGAAAAAGCAGACTTGCACTGCATGTATTTCTAGCCAATCTTTATATAAATACTAGAGCTTGCTAGGTGCTAAGGTTCTTCTAATTGACCCAGGCAGAATTTGCTTGTTGGACTCATTAAGAAATCATTCTGGTTTTTTGTATTTACTTCAACACAATTTTTATTCAGAATATACTTAGGCTGCAACTCAGAAGTGCAATTTCTGCTGGTACTGGTACATATATTTGGGCCAGACTTAAACTAAGTTGTATAGAAACAGGTAACAATATAGTTGTTAGCACAGCCAGTAGATATCTACAGCTGCAGATAACTTTTGCATCCTTTACTCACTCTGTCTGTCAGACGCCATCAAAGATTAGTAAAATAAGGTTCCTGGCTAGCAGCAAAGGTAGTAAAAATGGAATTTTCATAATAGTGACATTTCACAGATGGGTGTACAACTTGGGTCTGATAATGCTTGTTTAACTCCAAAACGTGAACATGGAACAGAGTGGGAACTGGCTTCTCTGGCTGGCATGCTGAGCACAAGAGCAGCCTGTTTTACCTCCCAAATTATTAAATCATTTCATGCTAGGTTATACTCCTTCAGATTTATTTCTAATGTGCAGAAGTGAGGTCCAAAACAAATTTCTCTTGCATGGCGATCTTTGTGCACAAATTAGTCTTTCAGGTGTTCATCAGAAACAGGCATTTAAAACATACTTAGGCTGGAGATGCTGGCAAATGGTTGTTTCTGTATCCTTGAGTGTGTAGAGCACCTAAGGTCTTTTGTTGAGTTAAAACATGTATGTCTCAACAGTTAATTAGTACTAATGTGATCCGTTCCTTCTGCTTGTTCTGGATGGGCAGGAATTTCTTAGCTGAGAATGTTATCTACTCTATAACGGGGTAGTAGACGGGGTATTCAAAAGCTTTTTACAACTAAGTGCCCCTAAGTTTAAATTTGACCAGTTTAGCATAAACTGAAGCACTGCTTGTTTTTCTTTGAGTTACCAGTGTGACCTAAATCAAACAGTGACATGTAACTTCATAACAAAACTCCAGTGTAGACAACTGTCAGTGGAAATGAGCAGATCAACAGAGTGCTGGGGAATGTACCAGTCCTGCAACAAGTAGAGCTGTGTGATCACTTATGCTTACTTAAAACTCAAGTCAAGTCCAGCAGAACAAATATCTTAGCACTTAATGAGCATGAATAGGATACCAGTTTAGCTCAATTCTCTCTAACTATGCTAATTTTCCAGTTACTCATGAGCCATCTTTACTCTGTGTGCAGAGAAATGTGCAGAGTTGGCTTGAGATACATGGTATAGCTTTAGGCAGTCACTGGCTATAGGGCTGAAAGTTTTTTCTGTTTCTTATCTGCCCATGCTCCACAGTTCCTTATCTGCATACTGTACTGATACTCTCTGCTGGGGCTCTGGGGCTGTGCTACAAACCGAAATGAGCTGCATCAGTTGTAAACCTCTCTCCAGAAAGAGCTGTATAGCACAGGCTGCAGAATAGGGTTTGGAGAGCTGTGGTTTGCAGAGCAGGGAGGTGCTAAATGGAGAATGGGAGAGGGAGACATCACACAGTAAAACTGCTCCCTGTTCAGGTACAGTAATGTTTGGTCACCAAAGAAGGACCACATTTGATGAAAGAATGTAGGATTTGAAGCAGTGTTTTGGGGAAACCAGAGGATATTATTACAGTGAAAATTAGCACCTGCAGAGCACTTTTGAAAATCAAGACCTTGTTTAGATCCAGGTAAGACACAACTCTGGAAATTATGTCTGAATGGGCGAATATGTTTAAGTTTTCTGCTAACTGGGAACTTACTGAATCCTTACATACCACACTTGATTTCTAAATGTTTAACCATTAAAATATTCGATATTTAACCTACAGTGTAGTATATCCTGGTTGGAAATGAAGTCACAAAAACATCTCTAAGTGCATGGATACAAGTGTAAGAAATGGAATACATGTTGTTACAGAATGGAATGTAACCATTTCTGTTCCTCCATTTCTTATCTGTTATAAATCTATTCAGGACAGAAGGAACCCTAATATAACAATCCATTTATTCTCTTACTTTCTGCTATAAAATTTCTTTATTGGCATTTTTGTAGAAGAAGAGATCAAATACATACACCAAAGTATCTTAAACTAGCAAGCCCCTAGGAGAAAAATTGGAAGATGAGAGTCTACAATACTGTTGCACAATTGGGCAAAATCTGTGACGTTTGCAAACATTTTCACTAATGAACTTTTTTGGACTATGTTCATGCTAATGAATTAAACAGTGCCAGCAAATGCTCTTGGGACTGGAAATTTATTGTCTCTACCCTCAAGTTGACCTTGGCATGTTTTGCACTGGCTGTGGTGTTCTCTTGAAAAATCTGTGGTGCAGTTTGGGGGTTAGCATGAACCATACCTGATAGGAAGTTGGGAAGTGACCACCTAGTTTTGGAGACTGAGAGAGCTGATCAGTATCGATAGGTATGGTAGAGTGCCAGTTTGGCTCAGTGCCAGGGAATGGAGACCTGTACTTTGTGTAGCTTTGCCATCTGAAGCTGGGGTTCTTGGGATGCAGTGCTACTGGAGTAGCAGTGACTGTTCATCTTCCCTGGCTGTTTCTCACATGTAAGAAGGAGTTACTAAAACCAACGGCAAACATCTCCCAAACTTTGCCTTCTCATGCCAGAAAGGCAAATGTAAAATATGTGAAAAGACTGCATGACTACCTGCCATACAATTAGAGCACAGTGTTTATGCACATTACTGTTCGTATCTGATTTTTTCATAAGATCACAGAGTCACGTTTCTGTTTAGGACTGTGACTGCATTTGGCTGGGTACCACTATGCAGAGGATGTCACTCCAGCACTTCTGAAGAGGCACACATGAAGAACTGGGTCTAATTTCTAAATGTATTAGCCTTGTCCCGCAATGAAAGAATTTGGACAACATAAACATTAGCTATCTAGTCCACACAGTTAAAATTAACATGCTAAAGGAACAGAATCTTACCCAAGCTGCTTCAGTGCATTCTTTGAACTCTGAATGTAGCTTAAGATTTATAAGTAGGCATGACCTTATTTTGCAAATATTGGGCACAGAGGACAGTCCAGGCAGAGCTGTATTACCAGTCGGTTCACATTTAAAAGTAGCTACGAGGATCCTTGAATTTCTGCCAGCATCCTTCTCCCTGTTCCGACCCAGAACCATTCCCGACTCGCCCCCGAGCCCGAGTCCCGGGCCAGCGCCCCTCTGCGGGCTCTCCGGGTCTCTCCAAGTCGACAACTGGGCAGTTCTCCGCAACAGGCTGCCGCTCTGCTCGGAGCTGCAGGCAGAACACGTNTCCCGCCCGGCCAGAGCCCCGAGCCCGGCCCTGCGCACAGCGACGGGCTCACCGGGCAGCGCGCACGGAGAGCCATGGCGCGGCCCCGCGGCGATGTCCGCTTCTTCCTCCTCCTCCTCCTCNTTTGCAAATATTGGGCACAGAGGACAGTCCAGGCAGAGCTGTATTACCAGTCGGTTCACATTTAAAAGTAGCTACGAGGATCCTTGAATTTCTGCCAGCATCCTTCTCCCTGTTCCGACCCAGAACCATTCCCGACTCGCCCCCGAGCCCGAGTCCCGGGCCAGCGCCCCTCTGCGGGCTCTCCGGGTCTCTCCAAGTCGACAACTGGGCAGTTCTCCGCAACAGGCTGCCGCTCTGCTTGGAGCTGCAGGCAGAACCCTTTGCTCTCCATGCTGGCGTTGGGCTCTGAGAATCCCCCCCGCTTCCCGGCTGCACCAGCCGCGGGCCGTGGGAGCGGCGGCCGAGGGGAGGCGAGGCGAGGCGCACCCGTGGGTGGGTATCGCTCTGCGGACAGATGTGTGCTGCCGCCGGGCCGCCCACCCCGGGCCGGCCCCGGGAACGCCCCGCGGGTGCTCATGCGGCTGCCGCCGGCGGAGCGTGCCTGGCGCTGGGGCGGGCGGGGGCAGCTCACCTTCCTTCCGTGCCGCCAGGCTGCGCGGGCAGCGCTGCCCGGGGCTCCCGGGCACCGTCCTGCGCCCCCGCAGCAGCCGGGGGGTGAGCATCACCTCCAGCCTCCGCTGCGGAGAGCGAGCGAGGAAGGGCTTGGCAGCGTGTATCGTATGTCTTTACGTGGACCGGTTACTTTTTTTTAGAGTGTGTTTCACTCCCTGCCTTTTCTCCTTTGCCCGTGTGGGCTTTCCAGACCGACGTTCCTTGTGGCAGCTCCCTGGAACATCAGGCCTGGAGCAAATTTGACTGTTGGGGTAGCTCTGCTGCCGGACAGCCCAGCACAGGTCACCGTAAAGGGAGAAGTGATCAGAGATAACGAGACCGTCTTGAGCAGGGAAATGGTCTTTGAGAGAGGTAAGAAAAAGAATGGGCTTGCTTTGGAAGTATTTCAGTTTGCCTTCTCATGGAAATATTTTGTTCTTCCCAAAATATCACCGCTTCTAAATGGTACTAAAATAGGAAATTTATTTTACCAAGTATGAGTCGCTATGGGAAAATAGTCTAGTACACTGCTGGCTCTGTTTGGAGTTGGGCAACTGAGCTGGATCGGAGTGATTGCATGGGTGTGCTAACTGTCTGTAAACTCTGAAAATAAATAGCAACAAAGTGTGATCGATATGGGATGTCCGAGGAACCAGAAAGTACTCTGCTGCATGTAGTGGGGACCCATGCACACTCTCCACTGTAGAAGTAGAGGAAGTGTTGCTTTCTGGTAGCTTGTTAAGGTGCAAAGTGGAAGCATGTGGGAGAACGGAAGAGGTGGAACAAACAAGCTAATATAGCAACTGGAGCTGCTCCTTCATGCCCTAAGAAAGTAATGACTGGAGGACCATAGGAAAGTGAAGATGACTGTCAGACACTTGGAAGCTCTGTGCATTTGAAGAAACAAGAATTTTTAAGGATCAGGGACTGAATTGTGGAAAGGTTGGGGATTGAAGATAGGTAAACATGAGAAAAGACTGATTTAATCTATGCTTCCAGCCTGGATTAGTGGGTGTGGGGGGAGTTCTGAAGAGCTGAGGTGTCCTGGCCAGTATTTCTTTTCAGTAAGGTCACCTGGCAACAGAAGTGTAGATATATTTTATCTGAGATTTTTCCTTATGAAAAAGAGAACATTTTGTATGGATAGTCCAGCTTTCACACTCCTCTTACTACGAGGTGATATAAATGATGTCGGAACTCTAGTTTTTATTTGTTAAAAGTAAAGAGCCTGAGCCAGCGTGAGGTACTGAAAAAAATCTACCCTGCTATAATGCTCTTTCTCTACTGCTTGTGTAATTCTTCTGTTAATGTCTTACATTCTGTTAATGTCTTGATGTAGATGCCTTAATTGGAAGCATCACACCTTCATTTCAAAGCCTTCACAGCTTGTAGAGATGATTGAGGCTTTGAGTGTGATGGAGTGCTTTTGGGCAGATAAAAAAAAAAAATTGAAATAGAACCAAAACAAACCTAAATCAGCCAGCTTTTGTTGCTTTCTTTTGAAAGCCAAAGTTTTGAAAAGAAAATAAATTTTCTTCTCCTTTTCTTCCTCTGACTATACTGGCTTTTATTTCCTGCTTCTGTTCTGTGTTAACATAGAGTTCAGTGAGCCTTGCATGAGTTTCAACCTGTCTGGTTTTGTACTTCTCAACATTAAAAGCCAGACAAGCAACTGGTAATTTCAAGCTTGTGAAAATATGTGGCTGTCTCTATCTTCTGAGCACACAGAATAATGCTTGACACTGGGAGCTGCTGAAGTCAAAGTGAGCAGTGGGTTGTCAGGATCAGGTATGGCACTGTATCAGACTGGATACATTGAGGGAAAAAAGGACAAGTGGTGCAGTGAATTAATAACTTCTGATATTTCCCAGTCTTTTAAATATATCTTTAAATTTTCTATGCTTTTTTACTTGATAAATGACACAAACAAAAAATTCCCATTGCAAAATTCTTACCATTTAGTATGTGGCCATCAAGTTGTATAATCTGTTAGTCATTTGTTTTCTGTGAACACAAAACTGTTAAGGGCCAGGGGTAAGGGAACTGCCCTGTAAAAGAGGATGTAGTCTTGAAGACATATGTCTAAAGGTGTTACAGGTATGAATCAGTTCTGACTCGGAGAGAAAGCAAGTTGTCAGAGAGAAGCAAACACAACTTGTCAGAATAAGAATATAGATCTTTAAAACTTTGAGGAACACAACAATCTTTAAGTAAAATATGAAGTGGTATTGTTATAGCTGAGGTTAGTCTGTGACTGAAGGACTGGAGGTTTTGTCAAACCAGCTGTTGCAGTTGAAGGAAAAAACCTAATCATATCTCCAGGCACATGAAATCTTCTTTAAATTAAATAATTGCTGCGTATATTAGTGTCCAGAAAATGTTGGTTTATCTGTCACTGAATACCTACCTTGGTTAGACTGCTCATTCAGTGGCACTGTTGCCTAAGCTGGCTCAGTTATGCTCTGTAGTTTTCCTTGCATGGTAACAGCAAAAGCAGGGGATTAACTGCTCTGAGAAACTGATCTGACTGAAAAATAAAGTTTTTATTTAGTTTGAATGTTTTTTATTTAGGCAGACAGGTCCCCTGGTTCAGTGTGCATATGTTTGTGCTGATGGAACTGAGCTGGAAATAGAATGAGGGAGACATAGGACAGGCTGAGGACTCAGATTTTATTAGGGATGTTTTTTCTGACAGACCAAGTTCATTCAAGTACCTCAGTGCAAAAGCTTTAAAAATTACATACCTGCTTGTCAAATGGTTCTCCAATTGCCTTAAATTAGCGATTCAGCCTGGTTCTCTAGCAGCAGCTAAATATGATACATATAGTGGTCTAAGTTTCTGAGTTAGCTTCATGAGAGGACCTTATTGTATTAGAGGCAGGGGTTTTTAAAAATTCTGATATAATTCGTGCTTTGTATAAGAAATAGAGTGTTTGCCTTGTGATGGTTGATAAAACATTTACTAATCTAATATTACTGGAAATGGAATTTTGATATCTAAGTGATTCTTGAGCAATTGTCTGTTAGAGAAACAATTAGCAGTGGAGATTGGTTCCCATCATTATTGTGCTTTTTATATAACTAAGGGAAAAGAAATATTAATAAGTGGCTAGTGGGTATTTGAAGTGAAGGAGAAAGTGTGCATGCACATGCATTTAAAGATATTTGAACTTGGCATAATATTCCAGAATCTAAATATACTGTATAGGAAGGGAGACTGTTTAGGATCAATATTTTTGTGCAGAATTTAAGTTAATTACGATTTAAAATAGTGAAATAAAGCCCAAAAAATCTCAACTAAATGTTTGCAAAGGGGAGGTTGCTGCTACAGGTAAACTTTGTGTGAGCAAGCACAACCCAAAAAAATAGAATGCGTCACCAGGAGAGAATAGGTTTCCATTGCCTACAGCGGGTGCCAGGAAAACACAAAGCACTAACTAAAGCTGTGTTTGTGTGCTGTACCGAGGCTTGACACACTTTCTGTGGAGATGCAGTATCAGAGAGATCCTCACCCTGATTGAACATGGCTGCAGAAGGTAACAATGACTTGTGTCCAATTGGAGCTGTTGGGTTTTCTGTGTTAACAATAGCAAGAAAGAAATTATGGGAATAACAGATGGACAAGTCAAATTTCCTACATGAATAGCTTGATCTTTAGTGACTGCAGGGAAGGGTGACTCTTGCCGTGCATCCTGCCATTGATAATAAAGATGTAGTATGAATTGGCAGGAGGTTTTTTCTTACAGGGCTTGCTATCCAGACATTGCTCTGTGTGTTATACCTTAATTGCAAGAGGTTCTGAAAATATTTCCTGTGTTAGTGCTAGAATGATTTGGAAAGAATAAGAAGCATATAAGTTGGAAAAAGGAGTTGGTTTTTGGAAAAGCTTCTAAGTGTAATGAGGCATCATTATTTGCCCTAATAGCATGAATATTTTTAATCCTAAAGAGTAAGATTCATTAGTTAAAGCTTTTGTTAATGCTTTTGCTAATCATAATGTATTTAAGGCATGGTGAGTGGGAATTATGCGAATTTACTGAAGAATTTGGTTTACAGTAACATGCATAGTTTGTAGATTACTTGTACATGTTAATTAATTTATGCTGCTTTTCTCTATTTGCAGAGAGGAGTACACTTACTTGTTAACAGAGGTTACTGAGCTAAAGCATGGTAAATACTCAGCTAGGATTTATGAAGCATGAGAGCATGAGTTTGTGAGAATGTTTGTCAAGCTCAGACATGTAATGATCTTCCATAGAGACAATGGAAAATCTCCTTTTACCAGAAGACATGCTTTACATACTTAATAATATGATTCTGGCCACATCAGGAGGAGAAACACTAGGAACAGTAAGTTGTAAAGTAGCACCTAAATGGGAATGAATGGCCTAAAACCATATCAGTCCCTGTTATTAAACTTGAGTTGTCTCTGTACTTTATGTCAGGATAAAATGACCAAGTTATTGGTGACTATGCAAAGGTTTTGCTGGCAGTTTAGTGGAACGTCTCCTTTCTGCCTAATTTTTTGTCAATACCTAAAAAGCCAAACAGTGAGAGTGCAGGAGTTGCAGTAGTGATTTTGCATCCATAACCTCTATATCCAAAGGTACATGTAGCTGTGTCTTATGAGAAATAAGTTGTTAAATAGTCAGCACGTGCACATAGCCTGTGCAAAATCAGAATGAAGGAGAAGATTTTGGGAAGGAGGCGTTGGGGCTGCACCCAGAGACTACTGATGTAGTAGAGAAGAAGGTGCTCTCTTATGGGCTTTCATATTGCTGGAGTACATAAAAGAAAAAAAAACCCTGAAAATATGAAAGAAAAGAACAAAACCCAACAGGTTTCTGTGCCTGTTGTTGAATCCATCCTGCTAAGGAACCCATTCAGTTGTTTGCAGAAAAATGGGAGTAGTGATCCTATCCAGTACTTGAGCTTCATTTTATTGTTTGGATGCTATTTGAGATTTGAGGGAAGGAGTCCTTCTGTGACTCAGGGCTTATGTGTCTGTACATGAGGTTTTTCTGGTCACCATGCTATTTGTCGAAATGCAGCCAAGGAGGGTGTGGCACATTGAGCACTGCAGGCTGTTTCTCAGTACCTTCAGAAGGGTGGGATGAAATAGAAATGCAGACAGTGGGGTAGCTCATACAGACAGAGGGAATATTATTACACCTCCCTGTTGCCACTGTGAACTGGACAGGCTTTGCAGCTTTTAGGAAAGGGAGGAGAGAGAAGAACAAACTAAAGGTTGTGAATTAGGGAAAAAAAAAGTGATGACAATACACAGGAATTCGTAGGTAACATGCTTTCAGAAACAAGAAGGGAAGCAAAGGGTGAAAATTCCTGAGGGATTCTTCCTAAAAGGATAAGTGCACATTAACAGAGCAGAGAGGTAAGAAATGAAGGAATCTAAACTGGCCAAAAAAACAACAGAAAGAAAGAAAACTGTATGTTGAAAGTGTAAATGAGATCAGATTACAAAGGAACTAACAGAAGTAGCATGGGTAACAGAGAACAAAACTGGTAAGGCCAAACCATCAGTAGGAAAGGATGTGAAAGGTAGTAAAGCAGGGGTTTAAAATACCATACTGATAGCAGGAAAGCTGGCAAAGGATGTGGCTTGCTACTCTGATGATTAATGATGCTGAGAGGCATTAAGTGTTTAGTCTTCACTAAGAAGATCAACTAACTGTCATAGAAAAGGCTTAAGAATTAAGATAAAAGGGGAGGAACAGTTTAAAGAGTGCTTTGGTCAAGTAGGTGTTTAAGCTTGATAAAATTGCCTGTAGAATATTTAGGGAATTGACTGAAGTAATTTAAAATCTGCTAGTGAAGTTTTGTGGTCATGAGTGAACAGAGAGGTTCTGGAAGATTGAAAACCTGCAAAGAAAATGTGTTGCACTAAGTGTAGTAGGTGGAGAAGAAGCAGGATTTTGTTCTATTTTGATTTTACTAAGGCTTTTGATAGTCTGGCATGGCACTTTGACAAGCCAGCTTGGGAAGCAGCATGAAATTGTTATTTAGTATATTTGTGGCTGCATGAAAAATAGTGTTCATCAAGTAAGTCTAAGTGGTTTACTCTCAAACTGGAAATGAGTTGCTCTGAAACGGTATTGTTCAGTATGATTGACATGAGTGAAAAGGGAGAATGTTTACTAGATCAGTGAAGGGGTGGTAAGGACACTGGGAAAGAGGATTAGATTTTGAACACATTTTGGCAATAGCGAAATGATTAGAGGACAAACTGGAGTGTGATTCACTAGAGCTAATGTGTAGTTCTGCTTCTGTTGATGAATAAAAGAATGTGTGTTTATTGGATGGGGAACAAGGTGATGCAGTCCTGCAGAAAAAGGGGCATGTGTGTAGGGAGGGTGATGGTTTAAAGGTAAGACAAGGTGAAAGGCTCGTAAAGGAATACTGTGGTGCTCAAAAAAGAAGGTAAACGTTGTATTCAGAGGTATACACAGGAGTATTTTCTGTAAACTATGAGAAAGTATTCTAGTAATCTTCACAGCCTAATTAGGCATCCTGGGGAATGCTGTGCTTGATTTTTGGCACTCATTGTGGAGCCTGTGAACCGACTGGAGAAATGCCAGCAGAGGGAAGGATCTGAGATCTCTCAGGAGACAAGTTCAAACCTGACAGAAAGAGATGGGCCTTCACATGAGATGAAAATAAATTGTGGAACTCCATGTCCCAGTTGTTGTGGATGGAAAACATGATCGCACAAATTTACAAGACAAAAGTCCACGAAAGATTGGTCTGATATAAAGACACACAGATTGCTTAGATTGGGAAGGGTACCCAAGGAGGCGTCACTGTCTACCTGTTCACTTTTAATGCTTTTCAGATGTCTATCCTTGACCATTGCTGCAGGTGGGCTCTTAGGCCAAACAGACTTTGATTTGACCCTGGGAGTCTCTTCTATCTTCTGGAAATTGTCTGAGGAGAGATGGGAGGAACTAGTGTGAAGTATCAGAAGTGTGCTGTCCACCTGCTATGTACTATTAGGTACATGAAAAGCAGCTTTGAAGAGAAAAGCCAGGGAGTTAACAGTAGATGGGTCTAAGGTGATATCCTTAGCAGTGTCTAGTTAGGTGTTCCAAGCTGAAGTGTTGAGTTACAGAAATACAGAAAATGTGGAGGCAGCAAGCAGTTGGGAATTTCATGAGTTTCCAGTCATACAGGGGTGACTTCTCTTTTCACAAGACCCTTGTGACTGTCAGCACTGGTAGAGTTGCTGGTTTCCATGCTGTGCTATCCATGACTACCTGGTTGTGAAGGCAGAGTTGAGGTCCTGTCAACAGAGATTGAATAGCAAGTGTCAAGAGATGATGCTCGTTCACCTAGATTCATTGCAGTCCAAATAAATATGTGCATAGAAAACATGGTTATAGTGACAGACTACTTCTTCAGCTTCCTGGAGGTGTAGTTGTGAGGTTCAGGTGCTTATTTTGTAAGGTTAGAGATTTATATTGACTTTATTTACTGATGTAGGAAGTGTCCAGTACTATTGTTATATAGTCAAATTCCCATAGATTCTGAAAGCATTATTTGCAATGAATGAGTTTGAGAGGTGACCTGACTTGGAAATTTTTCTTCAGTTACAGAGATTGATGTGATGAGGTTGCTGTTAATACTGGCAGATGTCTGGCATTTACGGGCTTAGCCGTATTTTGTTCTAATGTGATTTTCCTGTGTTTTAAGTTGAAATGAAAACTGCAGCTACTTTAAATTGCCTTGATAGTGGCTTTGTCTGTGTTTATTTCATGGACATCAGAATGGATAGTAATGGTGGCCAGTAGTGCCCTGAAAGCAGGATGTGGAGATGCATGTGAATTTGTGTGTTTGTACATCGCCACCAAGGTGATGAAGCATATTTCACATTTAGTTGTGTAAAGGGCTTAAGTCTGAGATTATTCTGAATTGTCTGTATAGTTTCACAGCTGGATCTGATGTCAAGAAAGTTTCCTGTGTACTAGTCAAAAATTGCCTTCCTGTACTGCTGTAAATTTATAATTCATGGCAGTATAGTTGGTATGGTATGGTAGGCAGTGCTAATGTCATACACATGACAAGAACTCCATGGGTGGCTCTTAGGTTTGTCTTGGGAAAAAGTTGAAAAGGGGTTGTACTTGAGTTTAAGTAATGATATTGCTTGGATAGCTCTCAGAAGGTCTCTGACAAAAAAGATTATTTAGTTTTGGAAATATGAAGCTGTTCTATTTTCCTACCCAGTGTGCAGTGTCTTAGATAAACCAGAGAGTGTTTTCTAAGTATTGTGTTCTTGCATCTGGTGGTCTCTGACTAGTCAGCTGAAAGTGGTAATAATAGTATAATCCATGGAGTTGGTTGGTTTATTTTAGAAGACTGAGTGAAGAATTAAATGTCTGAATTATGCTTTAAGTCTAAAAAGGGCCAGTCAGCAGGACACATGCTACTTGCCTGGGGAAGGGGTCATGGATGTGGCAGGGCCATCAGCAGTATGTCTTGGTCTGAGAAGGTAAGAGATGGTGGTTTTCCTCAAGGGTAGATCTGACAGTACTGACGAGGGAAGAATGGCTGAATCAGTGTAATGGATAAGCAGGGTACCACGACTCCTTTGCCATGTATGAGAATGCTGTGGCCAGGGGGCAGAGGAGAGGAAGGACAGTGCCTCTTCATACCTTCTGGTAAATCTGCATCTGTTCTCTCCTGGCTGAGAGTGTTTCTGGATATGCTGTGGTTGGGTTTCTCCCACTCTTCTGATAATGGGGATTAGGGAAAAGCTTTTGTATTTAGGTGGAGAAGGGATTTTTCCTAGTTGTCAGGAAAATATCCCTACAATTCCCTTTGCAGACTGAAGCTAGAATTAACAACTGCAGAGTTTGGTAAGACATAGCTTTAATCACAAAAACATTCATGCATTCTGCCTTTCTTCTGTCTGCCAGGGCTGTGGTGCCCTGTCTCTTGACCAGGCCCTTAGGTGATAAATTTTGGTCTGGTTTAGATTATTCCTCCTGTCCCCTTGCGTCGTTCTTCGCAGGCAGCACTGCTTCCTTGCCTCTCTTCCCTTTTTAATTTCTGAGTGTTTTGTAGCCTCCAGGTTTGCAAAAACAACTGAAAAGGATGAGGGGTGGAGGAAAGAGGGAGGAGGGTAGGAAGTGGCTGTGGAGGGAAGTATATAGTGCTGGCAGACAGGGTTTAGGAGGCTTTTTGGAGCAAGTTATACCCCTTTGCTACAGGCCTGTTGGCCTCATTTGGCTTTGGATGTCAGCCCAAATGCTGACGTCCACTGGCAGTCCCTGGTGTTGTGTTTGAGTGCTGTATTCCCCCTCCTTCTGTCATCTGGGCCAAACTGAGCTGTAACTTAACAGCAGTGGCTTAAGCTCTGTATTTTGGGCTCTTCATGTAAGCAGGCAGTGCTAATTTGGATGATAGCTTTAGCATGATAGATGAGGAGTATAGCATATTTAAAGCAAACTATGAACTCAACGGATTTGGAGGTCTTCTTTGAAGAATAAGTGTTTTTCAGTTCCTGGATAGCTTAGACCTTGGTATTACTGCTTCTTTTTATTTTTTTTCCTTTTCTTTTTGAACAGAAATAAAAATCTAGAAGGACATTGAAGAACAATAATTTTTATTTATATGATGTGAGATTTTAAAATTGATTCAGCAGTAAAAAATAACTCCATTTGCTTCTACAGAGAAAATTTTTTCTGTAAACATTTCATAAGCATGGATATATGAATATATCAGCTGCCAGAGCAAAGATGTGGCATAATTTCATTAAATCAGTCGGAAGTAATTCCAGTTATATTTTTTCTGTTCTCACACATTACTAAGAAGGATTGAGGACCTAGGTAGAAAAGCTTAAGAGTGAAAATCTGTTTGTAGCAATCAATACCTGCCACATGAGCTAGAATATACAGTCAGTGCTGGCTTTATGTAAATAAGAGATTGAAGTGCTACTTCACTGATATATATTGACACAAGCTGTAGTTCACTGTGCCAAGCCATACAGTCATTTTTCTAGAACCTCTGTCCTTTTCTAGGGGTGGAAGCTGAGACGTTTATTTATTTACTAGTCCTAGTGGTGTCATCTCAAAATGGGGTAGCATAAGTTTCTGGCTTTGGGTCAGGCCCATGCAGTGGGAAGAATTTAGGATGCCATTGTTTGTGTGGTTCTCCATAAGTCTGAAAAAACATGCATGTGTTTATGTAGAATTTTTAATGTTTTCTTTATTGATAATAATACTATTAAACTGACAAAAACTGGCAAAGTAGAAAAATACTTTTATATACTGCTGGCATGTCGCTCCCACAGTGTCTTTGATTCCACTTCTACTGGACAATCCTAAATGCCAAGGATTTTGAGGAAAAGGGAGCAGGACAGTGTGGCATTTGTTTCCACTGTATTTCCATGTATTTTCTCAGTGCAGTACTTATTGAATGAATACCATACAAGCCTCATTCTATGAAAGAAATAGTTTTGCAAATGACAAGGAGAGAATTTTTTTCTTAAAGGCTTGTATGACTTCTGTTGGGATTTTTTGGTAGTTTATTTTTTCACTTTCTTCAGGGTTAGTCTGGAACAGTCCACTGAATTTTTCAAGTGTCCCCCAAAAACACTGAAAGTATTCCCTAACTAATGTCTTGTGGTAGCAGGGACCCATGTTCTTGCCTGGTTGTTCCCTGCTATGTCCCATTCCAGTTGTGTTGGTGACCACTGCTGCAGAGAGCGGATGCAATGAGTCAGGAGGAAGTGTTCTGTGGTTTGCAGTGCTTGGTGTAGGCGGCTTAGCTGTTCTGGGTTCCTTTCTAAACCTACTTCTTCTGACTGGAGTTAGTTACCTGTATCTCATAACTGAAGGGATTTTTTGCAGAGATGTGTTGAAGGCAGACTGTTGCCGTTTCTGGGGACAGTAGATGCCACACTTGACTGGTCTCATGCGTGTGGGTAAAAGCCTGCACAATAGGAGGGCTTGCAGCAGAGCCGTGATATGTGCTAGCTGTTAGACCATGGTTAATTCTTTAAAAACCTGTAATTTCTGTATGATTAAATGTAACTTTAATTCATCAAGTGAACAGAAAAAAAAGGCGAATTTCCGCTATTCAACATTGGCATAAAGGAAGTGTTTTGCTTGAGGACATCCAAAATTATCCCTAGGCATGGTTGAGCAGAGCTCCAGGGAATTAACTGCAGTTTGGTAGTGTCTGAGAGCATGGGAAAATCTTGCTTGACAGGGGAATCCACTGCAATGCTGAAGAATTTCAGATCTACCCAGGCCGCTCAATTCCTAGCAAAATAATTACATAGTGACATAAACTGGAAGATTACCTCATGCCCTGGAGCCTCTTTTAATGATTCTCACTGGCTGGGAATTAGACAGTGCTCTGGCCTTTATCACAGCAGCCAGGGAGGCTGTGGCTCCCTAGCACTGCCTCAGAAGGTAAATCCCTTCTGAGTTGCACAAATGCAACTGTGATACAAATCTCTCTCCTCCCCAAGTCTTTCCCCATCTGCCTTACATTTTTACCTAGCTCAGACCTGATGTTAGCTCTCCCAGGCTTGGGAACAGGAAAGAAACCCTGTCATAAGATTTCTGGTCTTTTGCATGCTGCTTGTTCTCAAAACAGGTGAAGGCAAGCAGGCACTGCCCTGATGAGAAAGCTTTGCAATGTGTGTCCTTTGCAAGCTGGTAGGGGCTGCACAGAACTGTGCAGCAGTTCCCTTTGTCACTCTGCCCTTGCGGCGTGTGGGTACCAGTGTGTTTGCTCTGGCAGGGTAAAGATGGAAATAGAAACCCCATGGTGTACACACTGTACAAGTACAAATATCAGATTTGTACTTGGTCTCTCCCAGTGTACTGAAGTCATTCCTGTAGCCATTGCTGTAACTGTGTGGATTGGATTAAAGCTAGCACAGCGGAATTTCACCATGTGCATATCCGCTCAGACACATGCGGCAAATGGTTTCTATTCCTTGTTAATTGCCAGTTATCAGCAGTGACAAAGGTTATCTTTTTTCCTCTGGTGTTATGGGTTGTGGTTGTACAGACCCCAGCTTTAGCACAACCTTATTTCACAGAGGGAAAGGAACAAGAGAAGGGTTAGGGTTTCACCGTATAACTGAGGGAAATTCCAGGAGCTGAGGGAAATTTCAAAGATAACTTTGTACCATCTCTGTTGCTAGTTAGCATGCATCTTGCTCCCTTTACAGTGAAATACAATCCCCTGAAAAAAATTCTTCCTACTTAACAGGACAGTTACTCACTCTGTCCTGAGTTAGGAAGATGTAAGTTTCCTTTAGCTAAAATTATGTCTCTTAGTGCAATTGTTTGAGCATGGGATTATTGGGGTAGATGTTGGGAATAAATATATCAGTGCATCTAGAGGTGTTTATGTCGCTTATAGATCAGGTACTCTGCAGGACTTCGTAATGCCTCTCCTGTGTGCCAAGCAACCTTGGCCAAGTGAGAGGGCTCCCTGCCACTGTGAACTGGGGCAGTTTGTCCTCTCTACTGGCTACTGAGAAAACTATCTTGCCAGACACTCCTGCTGGAAAAACCTCAGAGGCCAATGGGGTTGCTCTGAGTTAATGACTGCATGAGATGCTTCTCAAGTGGAGAGAGGGATGATTTGAAAAGAAATGTAGGTTTGACAGCAACATAAGCACATTGTGGAAAGAACCGTGTTCCTTAGGACCAGTACTGCCCATGCCTGTTAAGGTTTTGAATACCAGAATGAAGTACTGGAGTGTGCTATCCACAGACTTCATTTGTGGCCTGTGAGTCATGTGGTTTAACCCAGTTTATAGTTTGAATAGATGGTACATACTGGATAACATTTTTCCTTTAGTGCTCTGGCAGCAGTCAGAGCAACCTGTATTCACTTTGAGATTCCTTCTGTTTGCCATTGTCAAAGGAAATAATTAATTGTCTTCTAAAACTAACATTTATTGAAGTTCAGAGGTTGAGTGATTGCTTCATCTTGGAATGCCTTTATGTCCAGGATCAAGAAAGACAATAATAAATAAATAAATAAATTTTTTTTCTTTCTTACTCTATGAAACAGTTGAGTAAAAGATAGGTATAAACCCGTGGCTTTTTAGGAGACATAAAATGGTCTAACTGAATAGAATCAGCAGAAGCAAATACGAGTCAACAGTGTGCCTTGGCAGACAAAAGGGGGAACCACATACTTGAGGGGTGAAGTGATCAGGACCTTTTCAAGTGAAATGTTGTGTTCTATTCTGTTCTGTTCTGTTCTATAATTCATGATTATAGATAATTAAGATAAGAGTGGTGAGACTAATGACTTCATGATGTAATGATATCCTGGACTTTAACAGGACATTTACTTGGATTCTAAAAATATTTGAGGCGACATTATCTAAAATAAAGCAATAAGATATTAACCCAAATATATTGATATGTTAGTTACATTTTCCCATGGTGACATAATTCCATGAGGTTAAATCTGGGTGCTCCTTTGCTTAAGTGATAAATCCTGTGCATGGTTTTAAAAATTTTAGTCTTTATCTGGGCTGCAGAATCAATGGAAAATAATAACTTGGGTGACGTAGAGGGTTGAATGGATGGTAAAAGTGTTTCAGTTTCTGTGAATGTAAAGAAAAATGTTCAAGCAGAGAACAGGGACAGCAGCCCCCACCAAACAGAGGAGTAATGTTGCTGTAGGTTGGCATTCATAGTTTTGCAGCAAAAGGTATCTCATCCATCAACCATGTAAGGGGAGGAGCACTGTTTTTCTAAGATAATGTTGATGTTTTGGTTTGTTTGTGTAGTTAATCTCACAGATTTCTGACAGTGTGATATTTCTTCTTTTTTGTTCAGGTACCTTTGGGACTCTTGTTCTACCAGTAGTAAGTACTTTTTTTTTTCCTTCCTTCCTTTCATCAGAAAATGTTGACTCCCTGTAACTTACCACCCATTGTTGTCAATATATTTTACATGTGATCACAGTTGTTTTCACAGGATCAGATGAGTGTATTTACTGACCAATAAATCAAGGGTTTTTCAGATCATATGCTCTGCAGCTTGTTAGAAGTAATTACAGGACTTGGGAGCTGTTTTCCAGCATCAACACAATTGATCATAAAACTTGAACACAGAAATTTGATTTGTGGTGTTTTTTTACTGGCCGATACCTACATCTATATTTTAGACTGACCACAAAGGCTACTTATAGCTGAAGAAATTGTGCAAAGCAACAATTGAGAAATACTAAAATAAAAACATATTTATATACAATCTTTGTAAGGGTTTGGAAATGTATATTCAGTGAAAATATGTAAAAAACCCCAAATGTGTTTCTTGAATTGTGTGTTGTGAAGGAATCCTGAATATTCATCTTGAAAACTCAATCAAAAGAATTATGTATTTATAGAATAAAAAAGTTTTACCAAAGTCATCTGTAAATGTGGGTATCCCTTAATCCAGTGGGTTTGTTCTGGTCTCAAATAAACTGTCTCTGATTAAATAATCTGGAAGTATTTCATAGATGGATAATCAATGACAATGAGCAGTTTAATATTATGAGGATTACTTAGTTTAAATGCATCTGTATGAGCTATACAGTAGCAAGCATATAAAATTCTGTCCATTAAAAAAAAAAAAATTAAATTAACAAGCTCCATAATATAATCTGTCCAGGTTTTAAAATGTTTAAGCACCTAAAACTAGGCAGGGTACTTTGTTCCCTTTCTCGCTGCTATCTGAAGTGATGAAAATGGACTAATTTTTTAACTGCAAGATTTTCTTTTCATTTGTCTAGCCAAAGTAGACTTAGATTTTGTCCAAAGTGTAATTTGCTAGTAGCAGAAGGTGGGTAATGAATTTCTGGATTCAGCCTCATCTTTTCCAGAGGAAACAGTAGCTTCTTTGTCTGAGGTACTGGTGGTGATGGTGGTTGGTGTAGTCAGAAGTACGTGAGATGGCCTTTTTCTCTCTTGTGTTAGGACTGCCAAAATGGGGATAGTAATACCATTCATTTGGGATGTTTTGACTAAGATAAAATATTTTCACAGCAAGTTCCTACTGCGTAGTATTAAAAGCTGCCTTGCTCATATTTGTGTTGAGAAACAACACTTTAGAGAAGGAGTTGGTGGGGCTGAGGTAGCCACTGTTATTGTGGCAATTGTGGAATTGTATTAGTTCAGTTTCTGGTAGCACAGATGTGTGAAACAGAAGGTGGTTACGTTGCACCTCAGCTGTCCTAATATCTTTACATCAGGAAAGGCAGTTTTGTCACCATGTTTTGGGAAGGAAAGATCCTTTGAAATATAACAAGTATAGAAGTCTAGGGAGGAGCCAATGCTAGCTATCATTATTTGTGGTAGGAAAGGGGTACAGGAAAATGGATGAGGTTTTTAAATGGCATTTGCAGAAGATTTACATATTTAAAGAAGAAATTGAAGACAATTGCAAGCATGCTAAAATAATGCTGTAAGACTGCAATTCACTGCAATGATGAAACAAAACAAGGTTATTTTCCCCCATTCTGATTTTGAACTATTATAATATGTCCTGGACTTCTTGTAGTGAATCATATCTGCTTTTTAAAAATTACAGCTTCTTTAAGAAATAGTAATATTCATAAATGAATATTTGAGGTAATAATAATATTGTATTTGACAGATGCAGTAGCTAAAGCTGTTCCTCTTATTTAAGATATTGCAGAATACTTGGCGTGGAATTTGGAGGGTGTTGAAATATGTGAATCATATGTTCTTGGCAATGTGTGTACAAAAACCTGCGGCTGAAGAAAATGCAAAATCCGTTTCAGTGTGGAACTTTGCATCTGAAATTTAATTCTATAAATCCAGATTTTCAAGGGAGGATGTCTTCTTCCCATGCCATAATAGGCCTGCTTATGGGTGAATAAAAGCCTTTTTAATTTTTCCCCTGGATTTTTTTTTCCTGGTTTGTTTTTAAAAACAAAGTCAACAGAGAGGGATGGAACTGTAGTTGATTCCTCTTTATAGATAAATGCTCAGAGAAGGAAATGTATTCTCTACATACATTTGCATCTTCCTCATTTGTCACTCAGTGACATTATCCCATGTTTGTGAATCCTTGTTACCTCACTGTGCACTGTTAAAATGAGCTTTGACAGCAGTACAGCTTTTCTTCATAGCACTTGGTAGGATACTTTTGAAGTGCTGGGCCTGGCAAGTTAACAGCTGTAATTTTCATTACAGTGCAAGAGGAGTGCTTCAGTTCCATATGTTATGCTGAAAAATGCAAGCCTGTCTGCTTAGTTGTCTTAACTTTAGAGGTTTTCCTCCAGATTTACAGTTTTAACTCCAAACAGAAGCATGTGACTCTTAAGCTTTTCAGCAGTGCTGCTTGTTGGAATGAGCTGTGTGCTGTGTTAAAACCCTTCCCCTTCCTCAAAGAGATGTTCTGGTGGTGCAGAAGCCAGCATCTGGGTTGGGCTGTCCCTGGGGTCACTGGTTGTCTCTGAAGGCTCTGCTCAAGTAAAATTCTGGTGTGCTGCAGCATCTCTGCTTTAAGCCTTTCAACCCCTGTGATTTGGATTCCTCCCAGCTAACTTTAGGAAATGAAGTGATGCATCTGAATTATGAGCTCTAGATTTCCTCTGTGCACTGGAAAGACAGAGAGAGAGAGAAGAAACTTCTGCATGATTACTCTGATCTTGCGTGGTTTAAATTTCCTTGCCAGTGATATCTCTCTCTTCTGCCAGCACTGAAGGAGCCTTCAACGCTGACCCAAAATAAGTTAACCATATGAAATTTCTGTTCCTTTATTTCTTAATATCTTTTGAAGAATAATTATTTTACTTTCTAAATGAGTTACAGTATGGGCTGTAATTATGAATTATGAAAGTGAAATGAGACAAAAATCACTGAGATTGCTATTGAAAAGCAGTACCTTACCTCATGATAAATAAATTCTGTATTTGATTTTTCTACCCCATAGGACATAAAGTGAAACACTGTAAAAAAACAAGTGCAAAGTTCTCTTACTGTCCTGCTTGTAACTTTATAAGTAGCTTACATGTGCCTTCTTCAGATATTTTATTTTTGGAAAATTTATTAGCAAAAAGTAATGAATAAAAATATTAGCCCATTATATCAAACTGAATAAATTTCTAAATAACTGAAAAGAGAGAGCACAATCTATGTGTGTGAGTCTGTGAATTGTATAGGAATGCATAGATACTTCTGTGGTTGAAAACCTGATTACTACTTAAAATTAGATGGAAATGTGTTGAAAAGATGCTTCTGATAAGAAATTTTATGGTAACTGTTGAAATAAGGCAATAAAGTAATTAATAAAATCCCCTTTCCCTTTTTGAGAATGTACATACGTTGGCAAGTTCAGGTATATATTAGTTCTTTATGTCAAATGTTTTTTAAATCATAATGTCTTCAGGAATATTTTGGATACCTAATAGAGAGTCACCATTTCTTTTTAAGCTGCCTCTGAACAGTGCTTCTGGGAATTATGAATTATTGGTGGAGGGCCGTGCTGATGGCCGACACATCTTCTCTAACCGTACCAGCCTGATGTACATGGCAAAGAGCTCCTCTGTGTTCATCCAGACTGATAAATCTATGTATAAACCAGGACAAGATGTGCTCTTCCGGATTGTCACCGTCTATCCTGATCTCAAACCCTATCAAGTGTCTCTGAATATATATATCCGAGTAAGTATCCACAGGAACATAGTTAGGTGTTAGAATGTGTCGTGTGTTCCAAGTTTGTGACAAATACAGGCTGTATGTATTGCTGCCTAAATCTTGCTAGCAAGGCCACTCACGTTTGACATGCAGCTTGACTTTTCTCCTAGGATCCTCGGAAGAAATTGATTCAGCAGTGGTTGATGGAGGAGGGTGATCTGGGTGTAGTTTCCAAAAAATTTCAGTTGTCAATGAACCCTCCACTAGGAGACTGGTCCATAGAGGTGGAAGTGAACGTGAGTATTAACATTGCCAAATCACGGAGAGATTTCTTTCTTCTGCTAGATGTGTATAAAATTGTGTTTACATTGCTGAAAGCAGTTATAAACATGGATCATGAGATGAGCAAATCCTCTCCTCATGTCAAATATTTTGCAAGATACTATGCAAAGCTAATATGCAAATCTCACAACATTTTCAATAGTATATGGTTTTGTAGGGAAGGATACAAAAAACCACATACATACTTTATCCTAAGGTCTGTGTTTTGATTCCAGAATAAAAATGGTATTAAAAAGGTGAGGAGTTGTAATATTAATATAAAAGAAAAATCTCACGGAATAGATTTTTTTTTTTCATTTTTAAGTGAAATGCCCTTATGTTTATTTTGCAAGCAAATACACATAAATTTGTTGTACCATGCTGGTGAGCCAGTGAGTGTCTCAAAGGTTGAGGAACCAAGACTATTTACAGATCTTTGCCTAGTTTTAGGTGTGTTTCAGCAACTCACAATGACGGATGAGTTACTGAGGAAAAAATAACTCTGTAAAATAGAAAGGATGACTAGTTAGACAGAACTATTGCAAAACAAAACTGGAGTAGTCTGTGTTGCATGTTTCTATTGGTTGTAGTTCTCTCAGGCCAATCCTTCAAGCTGTTACACTCCTCATACACCATGGAACATGTTTCAAAAATAGCTGGAGGTTTAGCTGTTCAAAATTCTGTGTGTCAGGGTTATTCAGCCTGCTTTTGAATACCTATAATTTGGGACTGCATTTCCTATTTGGCTTGCAGTGGCTGTTCAGAGACATTTAGCAAGTGTAAACAGGACTGCTTAATGTTTCATAATGAGGGAGATGAGGGGTGGAAAGGAGAAAAAGTCATGTGATCATGTACTACTTGGGGGTAACGTTTACCAGTACCAGTTTTATGTTTGATAGATTTCTATAGGCTTAGGTTAGTGAGGGGTGGTGCTCAAGTGAGAGTCAGGACTGAATTTTTCAAGCACTTTGTCATGTGGGTGTGGAGTTGTTGCTGTTGTCTGTGATGGGAAAATGTATTAAGTTGTTCCTGTGCTCCTCCCTGTGTTCTGCCACTCCTTCCTCTCCCCTGACTGCTGTTCAGTAGCTTCTCAGTCACACCGGAGCAGCTAAAGTGCAGTGGGGAAGTGATCCAAACTGAAAGGCATCTGTGTGTTTAGACCAGAGCAGTTCACTGATCTAGCTGACAAGCCATCCCCACTCACAGCTAGTTGTGGGTGCCTTTCCACAGCTGGGGAAGTGTGGCTCAGACGTGGAAACAAAGGCTGGTGGCAGTGGTGGGCTCCTTCAACAGCGCACGTGCCAAGCAAAAAAGTGTTTATGAAATGTTGCTTGGGCTTTCTGCAAAGGCTTGAGTAATGCTGAAATGAGGAGATAATTGATGAAGGAATTATGGCAGCTGTTTTCAGGATTTGAATGAGTACCACTCCCTCCTGAAACAAAACCAAAAAGAAAAAAAACAATTGTGAAGTTGAAAGAAAAATGCTGTGTAAGTTCATGTGGGCTAATGAAACAGCTGTGAGACATGTGAAGTGAAATCTTAATAGAGTGTAGTTGATTGTATTCTAAATTTTAGCCATGCTACAGAAGGTTAGTGAACTTGGAAAATAATGTCAGAGTGGGAATGCCTCTCAAGTTGTGAGTAACAAGGAGAAAGTAAATAGAGACTGCTTTGTTCCTAACTATTTCAACATACAGCTAAAGGGCGTCAGGTAAAGGACGTAAAGAGTAATTTCAAAATGACTGAACATCATAACTGAACTGCAGAGCACAGCACTAGCAGTTATTGTGAATACTGAAAATTTAGATGGGATTAAAAAGTGTCTGGAAAAACTTTCAGTACACTCCATTGAGAACTGATAGTTAAAAAGGCCTGAGGTGTCAACTCAAGACACAATGTCACTCCTGGCTACCCTGGTTGATGCAGTTTCCTAGGTGTGCTCTATTACTTCATGGTTGCTTTTTTGGAAGATGCATTCTAACAATACAGATTGCTGGAGCAGCTGAATACAATAGTACCAAATTTACGTTAAAAGGAGATCAGGGTAAATGGTTCCTTTTGAAGTTCAAACTCTTTGAATGGAAAATTAAAATAGAGGAGAAAAGGGAATGTATATTATACTTTAAAAAACCCCAAAACCAAAAAAAGAAACCCAACAAACAAACAAACAGTTTTAGGCCTTGGTGTTGAGAACAAGTTGGCTATTCTTACAGTGCTTATCATTTGGGAATAGAACAAATAGAATAGCAACCCTGAGTCCCACACAGAAATATTTACTTTCAAGCCCTTTTTTGTTTACACCTGCTCTGCTTTAATTTTCAAATTGCATGTTGAATATAATGTCATAGCAATATGCATTATTTCTACAGCATGTGCCTACACAGCATCTTAATTGGATAAGGGTATCATATGCATGGCACATTAAATGGCTATTGCAATATTCACACTATCAGATTAGGTTTGCCTAAGGCTCATTTTTCTGATAGTGTGTCAATATTGGATTAACGAAACCTGCAAGACACCTTACAGGATAAAGGAAAATAATTTTTCTAATGGGAAACTCTATTCTCTTGGTTGCAAGGGAGTTTATGCCATGAAATACAAGACCATATGGGGTGGGGTTCAGTTTGAACATTGAGGTGTGTAGGGGTCTCTGTGGTGGTGATATAGTGGAGATTTAGTCAGTATCCAATGAAAGCTAGTGAGTGACCAGATCACTCCTAGTGGGTATTCCTAACTATTAGCTGGACATTCCTCTCTCTTCTGCAGCAGTTCTGCTGTTCAAGGCAGGTGTGTATTTTATTGTGTCACACTTCAAGTTGTATAGATTTACCAATCTCTTCCTGATAACAGAGATCACCGAGAAACTTAGATTTACTGCTAAGGGAGATGCAGTATATGACTGGGATTTTTAATGGCTATGTCTTCCTATCCTCAACTAGTACTGCCAGCTCTGGCTCTGCATGGCATCCAGCACAGCTTATGGGTCTATTCAGGCTTTAGGAACATCTTCATACAGCAAACCTAGACTGATCCATGCATGACTTAGCTATCCTGATGCCATGACCTGAACTTTCTAGTTAAATATCCAGCCTTTCTTTCTCAGATTTCCCTCTTGCCTTTAAAGAATTGTTGAGCCATTAAATAACATTTCCCTCCTCGTGATTATGGATTAGTTTCCAAGTGTACTGAGTCTTAATTTTTGGAAGTGCTACCTCTGAATCCTGTTTTAATCAGGTTTTGGCTGCTTGCTGCTGTTGAACATCCTGTAGTATTTTTAATAAAAGTTCAGGTGTTAGTACAGCTGTTCCAGGAAAACTCAAGACGGAGTAATTACAGTCTAGTTTCCAAGTCTCTACCTTGTATTTTAGTTGGATATCTTTATATTTCCTGTTGCGAAAAGACTTCTAGTTGCTGAGTTTTAGTAACATGCACCTCCAACCAGAGGTTGTTTCTCTTTAAATGGCATTTTGTAATGTAATTTATGGAAGTTATGTATAAATTTATGATAAAATCCTGAAGAGTAGTAGTAGATCAAATACTGAAGAGTGTTTCAGTTGCAACAGGGGCTTTCCAAAATATTTTTAAGAGTATTAAATTTTTTTAAAAGCTTCAACTACAAAGAAAACTTTCAGAATCAACTGGGAATGAATATATATTTTACATTGCATTTTTTTTAGCTTTGGAGATTTAATGTATGTTGCAGGGTATCCACAGCGAATTCTATCATGTTTTATTGCTAGGTCAGTTATTGATTTCACATTTGATGTGTTAAGTTTAATCTTGTATATATAATTGCTTGAAAAATGTGTCACACTTCTTCAAAATCAGGCCATACGTAAAGCCTTTGGCATTGCCTGTGCAATGTGTTTTGCAAATGTGCACAGATATTCAATCAGGGTCTGCTAGTGTAAATAGTGGTGACACTGGTAGGACTCTGACTAGTTTCTGGAAACTCTGCTATTGAATTTGAACAGAACTTCATTTTAGAGTTTGTTTCTTGCTGGTGAAGCAAGGCATGGAAGTGATCATGAAGTCCTTCTGTTAGTTCTGTCTAGACAGAAGAGATCTAGACAGAACAGATCTAAAGATCTGTTTTATTTAGCTGCAAAGCCAAGGTGGAAGAGTGCTCCTGACAGGGCATGTGAGACAGTGAGGTAGCCCCAGGAATGCAGCCGATGCCAGCACTGTGCTTTTTCAGGGCAAAGCCCTGGACCACACCCAGAGTCTTTCCCTGTGCCCTAACAGCGATGCATGTCAATGTCAGAAATAAATAAGAAAATGGATCCAGACCAGATTAATTTCAGGGACCTTCAGTTGCCAAAGAGGAAAAAAAATCTGTGGGGAGCAGCTCCTGTGACCTCACTTTTGTTGGATCAGACCCAGTGAATTCAAACAGGGCAATGCATCCCAGCAGAGCAGAACCTAGACTGTAGTTGCTAGGGATTCTTGGATGTCAGGATACACAACCTTTAAGATTCTCCTGCAGGAAAAACTCATCCTTATCGTCCCAGAACACTTATATGGAGCTCTTTTTGGCACTGTTTTCTTACTCTGGGCAATTTGCACTGAATGCAGTAGGTGTTGTGCAGTTTAAGAAATGCTTATTTAGAGCAAAATGTTGTTAGTCTGGAAGGATGAGTGTACTTAAGAAGCAGAAGAGGATATGGAAGACAAAACCTGTACTGGAATGAAGCGGCTCTGGAAAAAATGGAATAGGCATGGGGTTGTTTTCCTAGCTTAAAGAAAGCCCCTGAAAAATCTCTCTTGGGTTGTGCATATATAATTAATTGACTAACTGCTTGTCTCAAAAGCCACTATTCCCAGAAACTGGTTTAACAACTTCCACTTTGGTATATTTGAACAATATTTGCCAGAGAGACAGCCTTGCCCTGATAAACTAAAATGATAGAGTGGTTGAAGGGCTATTACTTGTTCTTCTTCAGACCAGCTTGGCTAAAAAAACGTGTTAATGGAAAATCTGGCTTGGTATTCACATCATCAAGGTGATCAAGTAGGGTCTTTGCCTTTCTCTGAACTATGAAGAACAGCTTGATTTCTTTCACAAAGCTTGTAATTTTAGAGAAGATGCAAGAAGCACTATTCTCACTGTAATCTGTTTTCTACTGTTTACAGTTTAGTTGAATCTTAGTTTTTAATTTTGCTTTTAAAAAAAATATTTATTTTTACTTATAAGATAATAGGAAACAACATTTTATTTTCAAGGGAGATACTTTTTAACCATGCTATCTGGGGTAACATTTTGTTCAGGGTTTGCTTTATGGCAAGGGTTCCATATATACTTAGTATTGGAAATAAAAGCTGTACAGAGAATGTGAGATGGATTCACCACAGGTTATTTCCCTAAGATATGTGTTCCTAAGACTACCTGATAGTAAATATCTGATTGTGGACTGATTTATGCGTGTCAATGCTGTAGCATTTTGCATTGCAAATATTATGATTTGCACAAATGTTGTGAAAATAGCTGAGTCTGCATGTATATTTTCAAACCAAGGAGTAGAAATATGGCAGTTATTTTGGTGACCAGCAACTTAATCATGAAATCGGCAGCAATCTGATTTTTACTTTGATAGGGGTATTTTTCTAGGAAATATGTAAATACAGGTATATAAAGGGCTTGGTCTGAGATGCTTAACTTGCAAAGTTGTTGATCAGGTAACAAAAGTTTATAATTGTTTCTAGTTTAGGCCTGGTCCTAGGGCTTTCACCCTTGGAGTTCTCAGCTTATCCTCTCTTGCTACAGTCTTTCCTATCTGATAAATCTTGATGTCACCTGACAATTGGTTATCCATATTCATTCTTCTTTTCCCTCCCGAAGGACATCTCTAAATAAGTGAATAATTTAGAAAAACAGGAAAATAGATGAGAATGCAAGTAACAGCACATGATGTAGTTTTAAAAAATTTATTTCTTTCTTTGATTTTAAGTTACAAATAGCTGAGGCAAGAACATACAACCCAAGGGTTGTATCTCTGCTGAAGTAAGTATGAACTGTAGACTGTAAAAAAAACTGCAGCCACCTTTTGAGTAAATGTAGAATCATAATCTTATACAAGGTTTTGAAATAGTCTTGTCCGCTAGATAGACACTGTAGGAGCTTCTTGTCTGTAGAGGTTAATATAAGATGTGCTAGCAAAGATGGTGCTGGTATGTCAGTCATGGTTTGTCATGATGACTGTGACTACTCTTGCTAGGTGGTTTTATGCTAGCTAGCTCAGGTATTCCATTTTTTTCAGTACAGAAACCAGGTATATGTAGATGTCTGCAGACTGGAAGCTGCACAAGCTGTTCATGGTAAATACTTACAGCCTGCTTCACATGAACTTCCGTCTCCTTCTGTTTTGCAAATATATACTGTTGATCTCTACAGGAGCTAATAGTGATTGAGCCATAATTTAAAATCACACCATGTCAGAAATTGTAGTTTAACTGGAATATGGGTGGGATTTGGCCAAGGAGGCATGTTAAACTTACCAGTCTAACCACAATTGTATGTATTTTCTCATATGAATTTTTTTCAATAGGGTCAAGTTCATTATCAAAGATTTAAAGTGATGGAATATGGTAAGTGTTATTTAGTAGTGACCAAAATCAGTAGTGATACTCCATTGATTTATACTAGCTTCCCTTGTCTGGCATGAACATTTTAAGTACTCACAGAAAGTTTAATTTCCAAATCTTTGGCTTCTCTGAGATGGACAAAAAATAACATCTTATCAGCTGCCCTGTTTATCTTTGACAGCTTTAATGATCCCAAAATATCTGTATAGTATCTGGCTGTGAAGCTTGCTGATGAATAAGTGAAATGCTTTATATTTTAGACCTACAAGCTTATGTTCAGGCTGTTTTTATGATGCTTTTTTCTCTTTTCAACAAAAAAATTTAGTCTGGGGATTGGGTAAAAAAATACATCTTGCCTTATATTAGTCATAGTAGACTAGTAGTCTTTATCAAATTATATGTTCTACTTTTGTTATTTAGTTCTACTTTGTTACTTTTTTGTTACTTTAAAAAATATTCCTTCTGTGACTTCAATGCTTCTTGCATTTTTTTTTTCTTTTTAGTTTTACCAAAATTTGATGTCATGATAACAACACCCTTATACTACTCTTTGAGAGATGAAGATGTAAGTGGTGTTGTCTCTGCAAAGTAAGTAAATCACTGATACTGTTGTCACTCTTAAAAAACTTGTGGGTCTCTAAATGCCAAAGTAATAACATATTTAGAATGCTAATAAAGCCGCATCTATTCAAAATTAGTTGGCTGCTATCTATTTCTAGTTACTGGATTTTGTTGTAATAAGATTCAGCAGATTTTCAGACTTCTAGGAAGTTCTTTTGGTCTGGGAAATATACTTCTAGACTATAGCTATACATTTTCAGCTACCTTATTTGAAAATTTCTTAAGTTTCTTCCATGTAATATGTATTTTTGATTTTTTTCTTTTTTTATTTTTTCTTTTTTTTTTCTTATAGTTCTTTTATGTTACTCTCCAACTTACCATGTTAAGGTCTATAGGTAGAGTAACTATATTTTATTAGGCAACTTGGAAAATTAGGCAAACTTCTGTGAGCATCCTCCTTGTTCCAGTAAATCAATATTGAGCATTTCAAGTATAGGTTTCTCATATCAAAGTACCTATAGCTGTAAATAGGTAAAGAAAAATTCAGAAGAGGCTTCAGTGTAGACTGCTATGTAAATAATATTTTATTTTTCAGCTGAGCAAATATCTAGACCAAAAATTACTGTGCAATAATTTCAGATATAAATTAATTTTATTTTTGAAGATGAGAGCTAGATAGACCTACCTGATACATCCATGAAGACTGAAATAAAGGGTCTTTTGCGGGTTATCTAATGCCTTAAAATACATACCTTCTGATGAAGCACTCGATTTACAAATGAAATGCAGAAATCATTGTTCAGCAAGCTATTTAAATTAATGTTTGGACTTGGAGAAAACACTTCATTCTATAGAGTCTGTGCAGCCTGCTATTATAAATTATCAATGCCAGGTTGGATGGGGCCCTGTGCCACCTGATCTAGTGGGTGGCATCCCTGTACATGGCAAAGGGGTTAGAACTATATGACCTTTAAGATCCCTTCCATCTCAAACCATTCTGTGATTCTGTGAATCTCTTAAGGGGGAATTTTAAAAAAGTTCTGCTCACTTTTTTCCCCCATTCTACTTTGCTTTTGGAATCCATTATATGCCAGCTAATATTTGGTTTCTTAAGCTGTTTGACTTCAATTAGGTTTGCTTAGACTGAGTTCAAATGCAAGACAGTGTTATCAGGGTTATTCCTGTAACTATGCTGTTTGATTTTTTTCCTTCTGTCTGCTTTTTGGCTTTGATGTTACTTAAGTGGCTGCATAATGATTTAAAGTACTTTCAAGCTATCACACCTGCTTGTATTACTGCTGAAGACTAGAATGATTTTTGCTGATCTCTCTGTCCAAACCACGTTCCTCCCTCCCTTCGCTTCTCTCTGTCAATCTGATAATGTCATGGGCTCTCAAGTGTGGCTTGGAAACATTTAAACAAAATTTTATTTTATTGCTGCTTAGTGACTGCAGGTTGCTACTGTCATCTTGAGAAGGGAGTATGTTACAGCTTGCAGATTTGCCACAGCTAGACATTGTTTGCAATGACTTCTTGAGACTATGATTACTAAATAAGTAGTAATAATTATTACCAAATATCTGGAGATGTCTCATTTTGTGTTAGCAGTATTCGGTAAGCAAAATGCTTGCACTTCTCACATCCCTTTTTAAGTCTACTCCATGTTAGTTGTGAAGCTGCATCAGTGTTCTGTTCAATAACTTGCTTCTAGCTTAGTATAACTTCTGTACATCATACAGCCCATAATAATTTTAACAGGTTTGTAGAGCTTGTAGTGGGAAGAGCGGCACTGTGTATATCTTCTCCAGGTTTTGGGCTTCCAGCTTTAGTGTTGATAAACTGGTCTCAGTATGGCAAACTCTATGTTTCAAAGTAGAAATGTGTTCTACCCATGTTTGAGAATAATATTTTAGTAGGATCTTTTGCCTTGAGAGCTCTTTAGGAGCCCAAGTCCTGGAGGGGTGGTGTGTTGTTTGACTTTGCCTGATGTGTTTCAGGTACACATATGGAAAGCCAGTAAAGGGAACTGTAACAGTCACTTGCCTTTCTGTTTCTTACTGGACAAACAAGAGAAATATAACAACAACAATGGACGTGAGTAAATCTCTTAGTAGTTTCTTTAGGTCTGAGTCCTGTTGCGGGTTAAATGATGCTTGGAATCATTCCTGAGTGCCAAGTTCAGCTGGAGAGTTAAACTCTCTTTAATTTCCAGCCTAAAGCATCTGCATTCCATGGTGCATACATACCATTGTTGGGAATGATATGTGGCATCTGTGCTCTCTTAACTTACTTGTGTCTGGAAGTTATTTTGGAGAGTACCAACTGACCCCGGTAGAAAAATTTTTCAGGATCTGCATTAGGGACTGGAACATCCGTGCTCAGGAATGGTCTCTGGCCCTATGTCTGCACCTGCACTCTGAGCTCTGTGTCACAAGGCTGGAGGAGAACACTCCAGTTGTCTAGGTGGAGCTCTAACACGGTAGAAACCAAAGCATTTTGCCTACTAATTGCCAGCAATTACATTTGAGCTGCTGCACTAATTGTAACCTGAAGCATGACTTTTTAAAAGACACATATTTTCAATCTGAGGGCTTTAGAAAGGTGATAGATTATTTGCATTCTCTTTGCAAAATCAGACATTTTAATTTTGAGATGTGGACTGTGTTAAAAAGGTTAAATTTTTGCCACATTAAGTGAGTAAAATTTTCTGTTTGTTGATTTCAGTCACTGTCTGACTTCAGTGCCTTCAGCAGCACTTAGTCTGCAGAAACTCTGTGCTCAAATGTTGAATAGGGTACACCCCTCTCCTCAGACAGGAAATTGTTCACTGTATTTTCCTGTAAAGCTTATGTACCACTGCACTAGTCATGTAGAAGTGGATAATTCTGGAAATTAGGGAAAAAAAGAGAAACTTTTTCCATAAAGCATTGTTGCCTCTAAAAAAAGCAGTGAACTTCTACTGGATTTAATAAAAATAGTTGCTGACAGCAAAAAAATAAAGGGTCAGCATTCATAATTTTCTGGTGCTCACACTCCAAAACTTGTATGCAGAGAGAGCTAGGGAACTTAACCACAAACTACTATAGACAGAAGGGTGTCCTTGGCTTTTCTGGCCCAACAGTTATTTTTTTCCTACATTGCAGATAAATGGATCTGTGAATGTAAGCTGCAACAAGCTTATGTTACAAAACTTGAATGCTGAGCAGTCGTGGCACCAGGGTGACAGCAATTACACGGAGCCCATAGAAATGATCGCGGTGGTGACTGAGTCACTCACAGGTATGTGCCTGTGTGAGGTCTTCTGACAGAAATCCACCGTGCCTTACTGCTGTGTGGAGGAGGTTGGAGCTCTAGAAAAGTATCATGTACTTGATGTCAGCACAAACCATCCACATTCAAATAAACATTAACTGAATGTTGCTTGCCTATAAGTTTAATATTTTCACCAGCTGTTAACTCGGTTGGATAGAGTTCTATGTGAAATGATTTTTTAAATAACAAAGAAACACATTCCTAAAGTCAGTGATTGATCATTTTTGATGAGAAGAGCAGGCATAAAGAATTGCTAGCATTAGCCTGAATTTTAAAAACTTAACTTTAATCATAAACTTACTGGACATTGTGTATTTGTAAGCCACATTAGTAGAAAGAGTTCTTTAGTCCTAGGTTGTCCACAGCCTGGCCTCTTCTAGATGGACTGATTTGCAAACTGAGGGGTTTTTTGTGAGTTCATGTTCTGCTGCACCTTGCACATTAGGAAAAAAATAAAAATCACGTGTACGAAATTCCTGCTTGTCCCAGAAACTAGGTTTTATTGCAGACTTTCTGTAGAAACCACGGCAAGGTGTGCAGCTGGCTGGTTTGGGATTTAATAAGTTCCTTCCTTGTGTTGTTCTGACATAGTCTGTGTGAGTGGAGCCCTATGTGGTATATCTTATATTGTGTTGTGGCAGACAGTACCAGTATATACACCACCTTTGTACAGAAGCTCAGCTAGAAGGATGAAGAATGATAGGAGTGGAACTGGTGAAAAATATGATAGAATTATTTCAAAGTCATGGCCAGTAAATTGTATTGCTGCTGAAGTCATATATGCATGTTGTCTAAACACATACAATTATTCAACAGGAATCTCCCAGAATTCAAGTACCATCATATTTCCAAAGCAAAGTGACTATTTTATTGAATTTCTGGACTACACTAGAGTTATAAAGCCTTCTCTGAACTTCATAGCTACTGTAAGTTCTTTTGTTTGTTATTGTCTGTTGATAAACAAATGTGACTTCTCTGTGCTTAGATAGCAAAGTTTGCCTTGGATTTTTAAGTGAAACTTGCAGATTTGTTTTCAGATTCCTTCCTTTTTTCACAATACTTATCCTAAGCTTGGAGGCATTTGCTCTAGAGCTTTAGAAAAGGGTGAAGTGGCAGGGAATGATCTTGTTTTGGCAGGATATATTTGTGTATGGTTTGTCAGCATTCCTATGGAAGAGAAATCTTCCCTAGCTGTTTTTTTGACTGTGCTTTGAAACAACAGATTAGTTACTAAATTTCAAACCTCTTTATAGTATTTGTATATCTGTGTGTGTGTATATATATATATAATTTTTTTTTTATATAGTGAATTTGTATATTTAAGCATCTTTTACATAATTTAGTTAAAAGTCACCAAACCACATTGCTTTCAAGCAAAAGTGTTGCTTCTGCCTTCTGTCCTGTCTTTTTCATGCCACCTGCAGTCCACTTGTAGAAATATTTCATGTTCTTTGTTCTGTCCCTCATCTGCATTCAGTATTTCTACATTTTTCAGAGGTTGCATATTTTATCACTGCATTTTTCTTGAAAAGGGCAGTCAATTTTACAATTCTTGGGCCTTTACTGTATAGAAATGAGACCTAAGTAGCAGTCATTTAGGGTGAATATACTCTTCCAGAGTAGATTGGCTCAAGATGTAGCCTCATCATTTGGGCTTTTGGTTTTTGTTCTTTACATTTTTTTTTGCCAGCATCCCAGTTTGAATCCACCTGTCCTTTTCTCCTCTTCCAAAGATGAACTGAGTGAGATATAGCTGAGGTATCTGCCAATTCTTGCAGCTGGCAGACAGGAAAGTATCAGTTATGCTCCCAAAGAAGTCTGAATGAACAGCTGCTGCTGTTACTAAAAAGTGGAGATCTTACATGAAGAGAATATGCTGTTCAAAGAGAGAATAGGAAAATGATGGCAGAGGAGGAAAGGTAATGCAGTGAGATCTGTGCACTGAAAAAGAAAAGGGCAACATTAGATCAGTGCTTTTAAATATAAAAGTTGTTTTTTTTGGTAGTGTATAATGCAGAAAAAGAATGATTTTACTGGATGACAGTCTGCTTGGATGTGGGCATAAAGGTTGTAAGTTGTAGTGCTGACTGATGTATGATGGAGTGGAGAAATTGCAGGCTATCAGTTTGGGCCTGGTTTCAATCTTCAACTCATTTGATGAATTCATAAACACATCTGACACAGCACCATCTCTGCTCATCTGCCTCATTTTCCCATATGATGTAAGTGTTAGATTGCTCTTTGTTGTGGTGGTGAAATGCAAGTGATAAAATTAAGTATTCAGACTGTAGGTAGAATATATATAGTTTACCCAAGACACAAACACTTTCAACTAGAAGGGTAATTGGGAGAGCTGAAATGCAGCATGTCTTCTTTCAGTTCCATCTACTTTGCTTTTACTCATTTTTTATTTCCTGGAGTTATGAATAATTTTGTTCTTGCCTGACTTGCTTGCTTGCAGTGCTTACTAGGGAACAGAAAAAAACTATTGTTATGTGCAAAATCTGAGGATGCATTATTTTTTACAAAAATATGATGTGAGTGCAAATATAGTGTTCCATTCTATGTACTGTGCATTTTAACTTTACCCTGGTTGATGGTTTGATAAACATTTTATTTCTTTTTGTTTAGCTAAAGGTGTCACGTTCTGATAGCAATCAGCTGACAGCTGAAGAGAGGCAGAATCTTGTAACAATCACTGCACAACAGTCAGACCTGCTTTTCCATCACTCTTCACTTTCTCACCTGGAAAATGAGGCAACAGAGGAGAGAAATCTGACCGTCCATGTCCTGAACTACACGGTCCCAGAAAATGGAATAATTGATTTTGAGTTTCCAGTCCTGTCTGATACAAAAACTCTGAGAGTTCAGGTACTGCTTTGTAAGATGTTGCTTTGGAGTGCTGACACACTAAATTGCGTGGGCTGGGATCAGTGATAGGCTGTCCTGCTGTCTGCAGCAGCTGACATGTCACCTATTGTTATTCTTGTTACTTCATGTTACAGCTGGAAAGAAAGTGAGAGATCCTGTCAAATGGGGTTTAATAAACGTACTGTGATATCAAAGGAACTCAAAAGATACCCAAAGCATAAAGGGGACTTTTGCTAAGGCTACCATGCTCTTCTAAGCTGTACCACATATATGAACACCACAGATTTTGCTGTTTTGTTAAGAGTTTTTTTTTTTTTCCCCACTGTCCCACAGGCAGAGTTCCTCAGCAGTAAAACTGACATAGGTGTTTATGATGTGTTCAGCTCCCCCAGTCAGACTTATCTCCAGGTTAAAACAAAGAGCCAGGATATAAAGGTACAGTCTGAAACCAAACCTGCCATGATGAAAAACAGGTTACTCATTCTTTTTCCATACTCATCCATATGAATTGTGCTTTTCCTAGGCTGGGAAGCCTTTTGAGCTGAGCATTGCAAGCAACAAGCCAGTGAGAGAGTATCACTATCTGGTAAGTGACAGGTTTTGCATATGGGAACAATCCAAGATGATTTTTACCAACTTGAGAAATGCTCCAGTGAGTGGAATGTGATTAAACATTTGAGAGATTCAGCATTTTAATTGTACTTTGTGGAACAGGAGGCCCAAAAACTTCCTTTCCCCTGGAATGGTCCTTTTTGAAAGAGAGCTCTATTATTCTTCTTAGGAGGAGTGCCCCAGGCACTGTAAGGAAATGCTTCTGGAAAAAGTGCTTCTCTGATCTGGGTGTTGGGTTATCTCTGCTTGCAGATGTGAGACAAGGAGCAGTTGTGAGAGCAATACTGTTTCTTACTGTGCAGAACATCTGCAATGGGAGGAGGGACAAGAATGTCCCAGGAGCAGCCCAGACTGTGTCTTTGTCAGCAGATGCAGATGGAAGCAGGGGCCTGGTGGAGCCTGTGTGCTGATTCAGGACTGTCAGGCTGAGCCTGTGGGTGTACAGGGTGAGAAGAGTTGAGGAAACCTGCCGAGGGCGTTGTTAACAAGGGAGATTGATGGGGGAAACATTTAAAAATAAATGTCTTGGGTAGTGGCTTAATTGCTCAGCTGCTCTACTGTATCTTGAAGGATCAGAATGGAAAGTTTTATCATATATACTATCATAAGTTTACCATCCTGTCCTTAACATGCCTGTCTTGTTCACAGTCTACAACTTAGTGACCATGGTAGCTAGGTTTCTTTTTCTTTCACAGATTTTAATAGTAAAATGAATTAGGTAAAACATGTACAATTTGGGAATTCTTATGTATTTTCTAAAGTAGAAACACTGTCTTGAAGGTTTAAAATAAATCAGGCCATGCAATCAAAGGCAGGAAAGTGCCCATCATCTCTCTGTCTTCATTAAGGACTGTATGATCCAGTAGAAACAAATTTAGAGTGAAAAAAATTGATGCTGTGAACCTGAAATTCAGGTATTTGGAGTAGCTTCAGACTAGCTCTAATCTGATCTTAAAATGAATGCCTGCTTTTAAACTGGAGCATATTACTGCACCCCAGTTCATACTCTCCATGAGGCAAACCAGAGTGTTCTAAGTAAGGGTGTTTTGGAGGTTCGCTTTTAAAACTACAGGCCTGATCCAAACTCAAATGCTGTTACAGATAACCCACATGAGCCAACCCTATTACTGTTGTATTTTTATGTTCTCATACCATATGTGTGCACTTGTAGTTCTTTACTTGTCCATAGTGATACAGAAATTAAAACATGGAAAAACCCTATTATTTAAATATTGCATCAGCTACCATGCCCATTTTCACAGAACTGGTCTACCAGTTAGGAAAAAAAAGAAAAAAAAAGGAATCACATCTGTGTGTCTTTTCTTTAGCATCTACTTAGAGAATGAATTGCTGAGCTTATGACTTACTGAGGATACCAACAGAGGAACTGTTTGATTTTTTTTTTCTTTTTTTCCTCTTTCAGGTATTATCTAAGGAACAAATTATGTCTTTTGGCACAAACTCTGCAAAAACATTCACTTTAACAGCAGAAAATTCCTGGGCCCCTTTGATATCTATACTTGTGTTCTATGTAGATGAGTTTGGAGTGGTTGTGAATGATGTTCTCACTGTCCCCATCCAGCCTGCTTTGGATGACAAGGTAATTGTACTTAACTTGAGCCTGAGACCGTGTTTTTGTCTGTTCTTTTGTAAACAGTATTTTTAGATCTTAGAATTGCAAATGTAAAATGTTTTTCATTGAGGATCTAATCTGAGGTTTGTGCAAGTCTTTGGAAAGGCTTTTGATAATAACAGTACAATTAAGGTCCAGTTTTTGCATATTTGAAGTCCTTTCTACTGGTGCTGTGTTTTCCACATGGACAGATGCACAGCATCTCCTTGTGTTTTTAGTGGTTTGGTCAATTACTGAGCCAAAGATGACTCTGGCCAGTATAGTGACAAGGTGTCATAAGTGCTCTAAGGGTAGAATTGTGAAAGTTTTTAAAGACTTTGTTTTAGCCAGGCAGTGGTCACATTATGACCAGTGTTTGTGTTTCATGTGATTATTCATACTCTAACTCAAAAAAGTTGAAAGAAGAGTGGGAAAATGCCCATTGCATCAATGAATTGATTTTTCCAGGGTGAGATTTGTTCCTTTGTGCAAATAAAAGCCTCACTATAACTTTATAGGTGAGATCATCCAAAGGCTGGATGGGTTCAAATTCTTTCTCTCCTCTGGAGGCTTTAACACTTTTAACCAGACATCAGTAGGGAGACTGTTTGTCCTGCTGCATGAAAAATGTCTCCATTTGCCTAATGATTCATCTAAGTTACAGAAAGTCCTCGGAAAAAGAATCTCAGAGGTCCCCAGTGCCCCAAAGGTTCTAGGAAAAGCAAATCCAAGGTTTTAATAATGGCCAAATAATCTAAAAAAACAACTTCCTGGGAGATTTTAACAGCTGTAGATACCACTGTAGAATTTCACTTTTTTTACTGTGCTTCACTTTTTTCTAGATTAAGATCTCTTGGAGCAAAGATAAGGCCAAGCCATCTGAGAAAGTCTCCCTTAAAATCAGTACAACAGAGCCAGGATCAATAATTGGGCTTTCAGTTGTTGATAAAAGTGCAAAGCTTCTGGGAGAAAATGGTGACATAACAGAAGAATCTGTAAGTATATGGGAAAAGAAGGTTGCCATCATTGTGTATATGAAAGATGTATATCTGTGAAAATGTTACAGATTATATGCTGAGCAACCAATGTTCTTTGAGCATGATTTTTAGCCTGTAATTATGCATTTTTTTAAACTTTTGCAAGTTGCACGAGTGGCAGAGACTGTAAGGCTTAAAAAGTAATAGACACAGCATTTCCAATTCCAATTTATATTTCGTTGTTCTTAATTTGATAAATTGTTAAGACTTGGCAGTTTCTTCTTTCAGAAAAGACAAAAGTCAGAAAAAAACCCATATGATTTGTGCTTTGTGCTTTGTGCTATTTATAATTAATAATATAAAATAAAGAATTTTTTTTTCTTGGGAGGGCAGAATAAATTATTAATATTTTAAAATTACCTTACTTGCAGAAGCTCTACTGCATCTGCAGTTTGAAAGAGCATACAATATATGTGTAATTCCTAAAGTGCTCAAAGGACATAGCCTAAGTGCCAAAAAATATCAATGAGTTCTATCAATGTAAATATCAATGTAATCTCTACTTCAGGCTTGTACACAGTCTTGGCCACTCTTTCATTAATCATAAAACCACAACAGTCTAACACCCTGAAACCTGTCACAGATTATTTTCTCTTTGGCATGAGAGCTAAGCAACCTACAGCTTGTGGTACTGCTGTATGAATTTGCAACAGTGGAAGTTCCTAAAACTGTGAGTTGGCATTCAGTCTTGGGATTTTTTTTTTTTTCCTTAGGTCCTCCATGAGCTCAATTTATACAGCACAGTGCAGTATTTCCCCCTGGTCAGAGGTTCTTTTGGTGTATTTCAGGTACTTTTTAAAAAAAAGTATTTTATTTTTAAAAATAATTCTAGGCTGTTGTTTCTTTTACTGCTTAAGGATTTGAACATCACTTGCTAGAAAAAAGTAAACTTTCTAACTTTTGCAGCTATAGACAGTGTAATGTTTTCATGACTTATATGAGTTTCAAATTGTGAATTTTGACAATTTATGTTAGTCAGAGTGCCAAGGAATATATTTATGCTTCCATAAATACAGGTTGCTTTAAGCTTGATTTAGTCTTCACTTTGAACAGTTTTCAGTCATTATGGCAATATTCAGATTCATATAATATCACTTTTTTGAGTTTCTGCATATTATTTGCCTTATTTTTATGCTTGCTTTATGACATTATTTACCTAAAAAGAAAGAAGATAAAAAGAAAATAGATAAGCAGTGTTGATGTCCTGAATGTCCTGTATTGAAATATACTGTTTAAATTTTATCCAGAAATGCAGCCTGTGGGTATCAACTGATGCAGTTCTTGAGGAGGATAAGGAACATTTTCTTTGTAAGTAATACAACAAATATAGCCAAATCTAATTCACTGAGTGGGGAAGGAGGTCCATGGAATAAGGCCCCTATTATATCTTAGTGTGCTGCATACAGGTTGCATCCTGCCTTGCAAATCATTACCATTTCAAAGACATACAAAATTCATATGATCAGCATTTCAGAAGTTTTCCTTTTTTACTGCTGTGACATTACCCTTTAAAAGTCTGAGGATAAATGGGGTTTTCCTTTGCAGCTCTAGTTGATATATATTGCAGTGGTTTGTGTTTTGTGCAGCCACATTACACCAGTTTCATCAGCACTCCAAAGAGGCCATGTAGAAATTTGTTATTCATTAAAATAAAAAAGTTCCCAGTGTCCCAGAGTAGTCTTATTTTGATGAGTACAAGTCTTATTATGATATGTAACAAAGCTATAGATTAGACTCCAGACAATGTATTAATTTGACTTTTCTTAACTGTATTTATTGGAGCATTTGAAATATAGATATTTGGAGGTAGAACAGTATTTTTTATTTTGTAGATGATGGAATCATACCCCTAGAGGATGGTTTCGGTGATGATATGCCGGTATCTAAAAATGGACCTCCTGACTTCAGCAATCTCTATGTGAGGACACATTTTCCAGAGACTTGGCTTTGGGTCGACACTAAAACAAGGTATCAGTTAGAAGGTTTCAGTAGCATTCTGCACTGGTGCTGAAGAATGTAGATTTATATTCTGCTACCACCTAGAGGTCACAAGTGAGATTGGAGATCGAAAAAAGGAGTTGTACAGCTGCTCAAGAGAGGGTTATACCTGACTGAAGAAGGTAACCTAGGAGTTTCAGCAGAAGATAGGTAAAAGTCTGGAGACAAAAGAAATAAACTCTTACAAATGAGGAGATAATGGATAGGGAGACCTAGCCTTTTTCTCTACAGTACATAAAAAGATGGTGGTTAGCCCAGAAAGGAAAATCTGTTGCTATCTGCACCTAATTCAGTGAACAGTTCAAACTGTTGAATGATGGTGAAATATGACCTGTGCTGTGAATCACAAATCTTATATTATTTTACAACTGAGAAGTTCAGGAAGCAACCATCACCTGGAATTGTTTTAAAGGATCTGTAAAAGTGGATTGCATGTAATGTGATCCAGTGTAATTACCTTCAATTCATGTAATTCACAATAATTTAAATTTTTAAAATAATTTTGATCCCATCACAGTATTTCTAAATAGTTAGAAAAAGAAAAATGGATAATGAAAGGCTTTTCTGTCTAGGATTTTGGACTTAATTTTTCATGCATTTTAAACATAAAATAAAAAGTCCACTTACTGATGTCTGTAAATGGATGATTTTGAAAGTCTGCTCTCCCTTTCTGCCTGACATCAGATCTGACACAGACACCACAATGGATGCCATTGTACCTGATACCATCACATCCTGGGTAGCCAGTGCTTTTGTGATCTCTGAAAACGGCGGACTTGGAGTTACGACTGCTCCAGTGGAGGTACCATCTCACTAGAGAGTTCTCCTTAAAGGCTGGTAACACTGCACATTGCTGCTGGATTCTCTCATTTAGTTCTAAGAGCAGCATCTCCTTATACTAGTGAAGAGATTGAGAGGCTGTGTGTGTTCAAACTGTGAAAATAACAACCTCACATCACTGAAAACGTACATGATATTGTGTCTGCCTTCCCTTCCTGCTCATATTGATATCTAATACTCCACACAGATATTTGGACGCCTATTTCTGTTGGAATGTTGGTTTTTTTTCTGTTAAAGTGCTTCCAGGATGTGCTCATTTCAGAATCTTTGTGCGTAGAAAGGGGGAATGACTATTTGGGAGCAGTGTTCCATGTTTTCTTGTCTCTGCCCAGAGAGCCATGAGTTGGCTGGGATGCGAGAGGTGTTTGTCTGCTGCTCTGCTGACACTTAGGCCTTACCCCAGGAGTGAGAACAGGAGAGTTGATTAAAGACTAAGTTTATCTATCAAAAGCATTCCTGGAGGAAACATAGGTAGAACCTGCTCTAGGTAAACTTGCAGGGGGCTCAGACTAGATGTCATCCCTTCCAACACAACCATTCCGTGATCTGTGACAGGTACTACATTTTGGATGAATTAGCCTGTGGACCAGAGTGGACACTAACCATGGGGTGGGTCTTCTTGCTCCCGAATTCCTGTGTCCTGAGGCTCTTTTCTTGCTTCCAAGTGTTCAAGGTGTTTAGCAATTTAAGCTAAATTCAGCAGCCCTCAGGTTAGATCTATAAGCTGAGATTCCCAGTGTGCAAGTGCAGTTGTCCTAGGATCACTTTATATTGAAAGAAACCACTACTTAGAGAGTTGTTTAGCCTGTTTAAAATAGGAATTAGTTTTTGAAGTCTCATTTAGCTAGTATTTTACATACACAGAAAAATTCATCCATTCACTAGGTTAAGATCCTAGAGAAATTATGTTCCTATCAGAGAAAACTCCACTTCCATACTTAAGTTTAGAAAGGTTGAGACTGTAGTAGTGGGCCATAGATTTCCATCTTGGCTTCTGGACTAGTTTAAGCATAGCTTGAAGAATGCCAACTTTATCCATTTTAAGTTCTCATGCCCTCAAATTCTTGGGGAGAGGCAACTTTTGTGATCCAAACTGAGATCTAGGTCCAGATTTCACAGTTGGTTGCTATACCAGACACAGAGCATGTGCTTTGAACATCCTGATCTGAACTCCACTGCTGAATTTGGAGCCCAATCTGGATTCTGTGGCCAAGGCTCCTTTGAGACTGGAATCTTGATTCTTGTTTCTTTCACTTGGCTTGGCAGAGATGGGACAGAAAGAGGAATAGTTTTCTGATTAAAACTGTATGGAAATACACACTTGGCCTCTCATCCTCAAATGTGAGAAGGCTCCAAGTAGAACAGATGTTGAGATAATAATTTAGCTATAATCACCCCCATGCACTGTTCAGTACTTCACTATTGTTGGGACATTTAGGTTGTGCTTAGAGTTCCATATGGCTGAAACATGTTAAATCACTACCATCCAGAGAGGCAAGTAAAAGAAAGACATGAAAAATAATTTTGGGGAAATAAATGACATCTGCATGCTTTATGTCATGTACTGCTTTGCATCATGGTTTTATTCTGACTTCTACACAGAGTGTCAGTTTTACTCACTTTTATTTTATTGTAATATATTGGCATATTCCTGAGTGTAAAACTTCAGTTTTAAAGAAAAGTAAAACAAAAAAGACAAAGAAAATAGGTACTTAGGGAAAACCTTTACTATGAGCTAACCAAGAAAGTCTCCATCAGAACTTCTCTAATATTTAATATCACAAAGAAGCTTATGACACTGAGAGCTTTAGGAAACAACCTTTTATATTTTTTTAGAGAAAGCATTAGAATATTTGCTAGCTAGAGAAAAGAGTTGGGGGATTTTTGTTTCTCAAACTTAAAACACTTGGAAGATGTTTTTGAATGCAAACTGAATAAAATTTTTTTTTAGTTGACATTTTGGTAATAAAGTATATAATGTCTCAGCCATTCTTACTGTACAGATGTTCATAAACAGTGAAAATTTGATCCCATTTAACTTGATGCAACCTTACCATTGACTTCTTAGAGCCAAAATTTCTTCCAAACCCCTTTGTTTGCAGATAAAAGAAACTGCTTGCTGGCATATTTCTGCAGTTTTTATCTTAATTAATATAGTATGTATTTTTAGAAGTATAACTAAAGAACTTATGCTAAGATTGATCTCACTAAATTTAAAAAAAGTCATTGTAAGGTGTACTAGTGTATTGATATGAAGATAGATCAACTGACATTAATCCATTACTTGTCAGTTAAAGCAATTCAGTTACCTTAATGAGAGCTCAGGACAAATCACAGCTGGCAGACTTGCCAGATGATAGACTGACAGTCCTAATTCAGTTGCTTCTGTTGGGGTTGCCCTGTCAAAGCTGTCAGGACTTTCATCTGAACGGTGTCTCTAAAGGTGATAAAGACCAGAAGCATCTTCACCTTCTGTTTCAGCTCTGCAGTAGCATGTTTTGTCAGCTATAGAGTACAACTAAACATTACCCTGTCATTGAATTTAAAAGTGATTGGAAGACACGTTGTATAGGAATTTTATTTCTAGTCTCTGATTGTAAGGGTTCATGACTAATTTTGTTTTGCAGCTAGAAGTTTTTCAGCCTTTTTTCATTTTCCTGAACCTTCCGTACTCTGTCATCAGAGGAGAGCAGTTCATTTTGGAAGTGAACATCTTTAATTATTTGAAAGAAGAAGCTGAGGTAACATAACAATGTCTTTATCTTTTAATGTTACTAGATATTGCAGGCTTTTCATCACTGGTGGAGACCGTGTTTTTCTTTGTGATAATTGCTGTATTTTCTTTAATGGACAAACCTATTTCTCTGTACACAAAACAGGTAGCAGATTATGAAAGCACCTTTTCAAAATTAACACTTTGCATTGCAAATGTTACTGTATTTACAGGTTACTGTGATCCTGGATATGAATGATGCTTTTGAAATTATTCTAACATCCAATGAAATAAATGCTACAACAAATCAACAATCTATATCTATCCCCAGTGAAGATGGTAAAACTGTTCAATTCCCAATCAAGCCAAAACAGCTGGGAGAGATTCCCATCAAAGTGACAGCAATGTCATCTGCTGCTTCTGATGCTGTTATCCAGAAAGTTTTAGTCAAGGTAAACAGTCTGCAGCTTGGCTTGTTCCTGAAGTAAATTGGTTCCTGAAAACAGGCAACATAGTGCAGCAAAAAGGCAAACCAATGTACTTGTCTTGCTCTGTATGGTTGGTTTGGGGTCAGGTGGCTTTAAGTAGTGAACACTTCTTATAAAAAAACCTTTTTAAAAGTCCTTTAAAATTCTTTAGATCCCCTTCCAGGAATGAACACACAGATCTGTTCTACCTCATGTAGTTTGTCCAATGCTTCTTGAAAGCAAGGTGAAAGCTATTTGTGTATCACTGAACCCCTGGTGCTGCAGCTGATTTAACAGCCTGTGGACAGTGGACCTGGTAACTGTTTCTGATAAGTGTAGTCGATTTTGCCATACATCTGGCTCTCATTCAAAGCCTATTTTAGATTAACATTTCTCGATTTTGCTACAGGTGTAATTTTAGCCTCTGAACTTTCTGGTAAACCAGACACTGATAAGACTTGCCCAGTTTTGGATGTCTAAGTCTGATTCATGTTAGGCTTCATTTCAGTGGAAGATGGTAGACATTTATGTACCTCACCCTACAATAAAAGCTTAAGATCATAGAATCAAAGAATGGTTGAGGTTGGAAGGGAGTAGCATGACCTTCCTGCTCAGGGCAGGATCAATTACAGAAGGATACTCAGAATCCCTGTCTTTATCTTTATAGGCTGAAGGATTGGAACAGACATATTCCCAGACAGTCCTTTTGGATTTGACTGGGAATAAACGACAAGCAGTGTCAAAAACTTTGGAATTCACTTTTCCTTCTGATGTTGTAAGTGACAGTGAGAGAGTGCAGGTCACTGCTGTTGGTAAGAAATAACTTTCCTCTTTCTCTCATTAGGAAATTAAATATGGCATTAATTTTTATTTAACTGCAGTATAAGTAGGTTGAATCATTAAGTCACAGTAATTTACCATTGTGCATTAGGCTAAACATAGGGAGACCTTATGGACGGAGTGTTTTATTTATTTGATCTGTTTAATTTATGGCAATATGGTGTTTGTAAGGTATTTTTAGAGTTAGAGAGTTGGATTTCGGTCAGGAAGGTCCTGCAAAGTTTGCTAGTATTCTGTTCTAATTGTGCTGATTGCAGAATGATACCTATAACCTGAGTAATTGTTGTTTACTGTGACACCGAGGCTTTGATAACTGTAGGTCAAACAAGGAATAAATAAGATTTCAAATACTTACCACTATTGAAACTTTTTCCTAGATTAGATAGATTTTGGTTATGTGTGGGGGGGGTTGTTTGTTTGTTTGTTTTTTTAAAATTTTTAAATGGCAACTCTTTGAAATGCTTCTGTAGTTGGAAAGATCTGTAAGGAGGTGCATCAGTGGGGCTAAAGTTGATCAGTAGATGAAGTACCTTTTCTGCCTGCTTAGTGGTGTTTAGTAGAAACATTCCTAATATATTATGTTTTCTCCCTTTATGTGTGAGTTACGCACTTATTTGCAGTAAGTTTTAGTTTATTTTGGTTGAATTTTATCTTTCAGGTGATTTGCTTGGACCTTCTATCAACGGTTTGTCATCATTGATTAAGATGCCTTATGGCTGTGGTGAACAGAACATGATCAATTTTGCTCCGAATGTTTATATTTTGCAGTACTTGATTAAAACCAGGCAGCTGAGAGAGAATATTAGATCAAAAGCTGTATCGTTTATGAGAAAAGGTCTGTATGCATAAAAGAAAGATGGTAGATTTTTAAGAACTCTTCCCAGTAAGATTTCTGTGACTCTGCATCTGGTGTTTGAAATATTGCTCAGTTTGTGTTATGAGAACTGGAGGAGAAACCCATTTATTTTCTTTTTTTTCCTCTTTATTCTGGGCTGATAGCATTAGACAGCAAATTATTTTGTTTACAAGGACAAATTTTCTCAGGAAAAAATTGTTGGCTTTGTATAATTGCTTTTTTTCAGATGTGAAATGTGTTTTAGAAGGTAATTCACATGGATTTCCTAGACGGTTATTACTTTTCATTTGATAAAACCACATGTGAGCTAGCATTTCTGATCTCTGCCTGAGGCACAGCAGTTTAAAATGAGTCAGTGAGCAGAGTGAACCATATTCATCCCACATCTTCAGTGGCACCACCCTGACCTGACGTGTCCTTGTAGAGCTCAAGGAGTGGCATTTGATCTCATGACTGGCTTTTTTGCCCACACAAATTTTAGACTTGGTCAGAAGTGAGCTCTGTGCTAGAAATCAAAAGCTGGAAAATTTTAGTGGGAAATTGTTGCATATTTGAATCAGGAGATGCTCCAGGACATCACAAAGTTTGGAGCTCACAGTTGTGCTCTGGCTTTTGGATCAGACAGTGTCTAACTGCGGTGTCCCACACTCGCCATGTGTCAGGCCCCATGCTGAGCCTGGTTCTCAGAGAGCAATGACACCAGCCCCATATGAGCTACACCCCTACTAAGGCATCTTGATGACATTTTCAATTTTTGTTTACTCTCTCTAAGTCTTTTTTCTTTGATTTTTAAATTTTTTTTTAAGTTGTTGACATTTTCTTTGGAAAAGGCACAGCTCAAAATAAATTTTCCTTTCATCAGGATTCCAAATTTCTGTCAAAGCAGTTAAATGAATTTATTTTTTTTTAAACTATTCCTACTACATGGTTTGGTTGAAAAGTACAGTGGGGAGGAAGAGATGTGTTATGTAAACAGCTACTCTGAAGTTTGTAAGCAATCTATCATCTTTTATGACTGAGCTTTGGTACCATAGTTTTCTGAAGTTTTCCAATAGTGGATTTATTTAAGTTATTTCAAAAGCAGATGGAAATTACAGGTTTAAATGTCACTTACATACAGGGTGTATTGTGTTCTTAACTTCTTTCTGAGGCTTTGAATTTGGGTATATGTTTTTAACACTGTAGGTGCCAAAACAGTAAGTATGCTGAAATATTTACAACCCTCACATAGAGAAGAACCACAATCTAAAAAATATTCTGTTTTCTGCTTTATTTTAATAATTATTTTCTGTTGTTGCACTGATTATTTTTTTCAAGTGTGATCTTCAAGTTGGAATTTAGCTTAAGATGTAATTTTTATAGGCTCAGTATTTGAAAGGATTCTTATGTTGTTTAATTTAAAACAGACTATTTCATATGTCATAATTCACCAAATATTTTTAAAATTAACCTCAGAATCTGAAGTAAATACAATTAATTTATGACTAAATACTTGTGAGAAGAAGGGATCATATAGCCAGCAGAAACTGCTGTATGATCTTTCTTTTAGCAGTTTTATTTACTTAGAATATAGGCAAAGCCAAAGAAAAGTTGCCTTTTAAGCACATTTCTTAATTGTAATGACAAATCCCATCTTTAAATCACTTTTTTCTGAAATTGAAAAGCCCCTGATTGGTCTGAAAGCTTTGTTGTGAGACCCAAAGAGGTAAAGATTTTGAGCAGAATTTACAAGCTGTTCAAGAGGTGAGATCCTTTAGTGTTCCCCATCTTTCTGAAGTCCTTTGCCTCCTGGTACATTCCCCTTTCAGCCTCACACGCTCTTTTCAGCGAGTGTCCTGCATCTCTCAGGTTCCAGCCAACCCTCTGAGAACAGCAGTGGACACCTTCATAATAGGATTTTCCTCCTTTTTTTCCTTTTCCTTGCCTTTCCACTTTCTCGTGTTGACCTTTGAGGTATAATTTGTCACGTGTGATTGAGTGTCCCTTGGCCCGGGCGCGGTGGTTCGCAGCCTCCAGGTCTCTGGTCCCAGCGTTCCTGCTGCCGTTCCCGTGTTGGATGCACTCGCCTTGGGAAACTTGTGCGTGACTGCAGCAGGGCTGGCACTGAGACAAAGGCAAACAGAATGTTAGGAAATAGCTGAGTGATCTCCCTCCCTCTGTTTCTGCTCATCTTTCTGATCCCTCCCGAGCTTTCACTCTGGGATGAATTTGTGGCTGTGTAAGGGCTGCTCAGCAGTCTTTGTTAAGCAGGCTGAAAGTTGTAGTACAGTGCTTTTGAACTGCCAGCAGCATGATGATTATAATAGTTATTGCTGTATATTGCCAGTTCTGAAGAGAGGCAGAAGACCTTATTTTCAGGCCTGGCAGTCAGATACTCCTGAAGATGAAGCAGTCTGTTTGTATGTATACATGTATTTGTGCTCCTCATGGAATGTTATTTGGAGCCTTTAACTTTGACGGTGACTTTTGCTTTTCACAGGGAAAAATGCCACTCATTCCTCTTTTTTTTCCCTTTCATTTAAGAGTGCTTTACTTAGTATCATTAACTGAGATGAACGGTATGTCTGTATCTGAAAGATTACCAGTTTTAGTGATGTAATTAGCCACTTTCATGCTAAATACATAATAAACCCCCTCTATTAAAGCAACCATTTGAATTGCAAATTCTTCTAAAGACCCAAAAGCTAAATTAATTGTTACTGGGGTTACATGGGAAGGTACCCAGATACACTGTAGCAGATTCACAGCTTTATTTCTCAGTCTCTTCCATTACAGAGAGATCATGACTAGGAATTCATCTTATACTGGCACTTTATATTGTTTATATTGATTGAGGGACCGGGCCATTTGTTCCTCAGTAATTAGGGGCATGGTTCACTCACCGTGTATCTACAGTCAGGATGGAATGGAAGCGGGTGACTAATCCTTTATCAGTGAAAGCAAGAACCATTTTACAGGGTTGTGGTTACGGTTGTAGCTGGATGGACATCACAGGACACTCATTCATTTGTATGGGAATTATTGATGGCTGCCTGAGAATTTTCTTTCTGCCTCTCTGATTCTGTATTGTACCTGTATTTGTCAGGTCTTTGATTAACAAATATACTTTCTTAATTTTAATGGCTCAAATAGTCAAACCAAGGGAAAAGATAAAGATCAGGGAAAGAAAAGATGTGTTATGAAATGCTGTAAATAGATGCCGTTACTATTCTGGAGTCACAAATGGCAGGCAATTTCAAGGCAAGAAAGGCTTTAGATACCAGAAACTACAGTGAGTAGCATATCATAGGCAGCTCTTAATTTCTAACATGAATGAACACTGGTTCTGTACAGAAGTCATCTATGAGTGAGAATGCTGCTGGTGGTTGTGAACAGCCAGTGAGCCTTTGAGGCCCTTTTATTATTTTATTTATAGATGTCCCGCAGTCAGGAGATAGCTGCACTTGTTCAGGATATTGAAAAGAATATTAGGATAATGTTTTAAATCGTTCTTCTTAGGATTTCAGGATCTTCAGGTCTTTTGTCAGAACAACATCTTCCTTCTTGCCTTTCTAATAGCAAGCCTACGGATTTGGCAAAAGCCACCTGAAGAGGAGCCCTGGTTTTCCAGCAGCATTTGTGGCCTTGCCCTTCCGGTTGGAAAACACTTTATTTTTGTTTGTCCTTCCTTCTGCTGTAAAGATGGAGCACTACTGTAGGCACACAAGATTCCCAAGAAGATGAAGCAATGACCTATAGCTGCATCTCTGCACTGTCTGGGTGGCTGAGGAGCAGCTGCAGGAGTTTCTTGTTCTCCTTTTGTGGATGCATCCTTCGTGTTATTTATGCCCACTTCCTCACCATTTTTTACAAAGTTTTGCGTGTTCCTGCATGTTTGGGAGGTTTTTAGGAAATATAAGCTTAAGTTGTGTTTTTCTCAGCCTTAGAAAGTGCCTTGCTTCATATCAGCAGTTTCAGTTCCAGTTTGTGCTAGAACCCGCATAAAAATGTTCAATACCTGTCTCTACTTTTCTACTTCAGGCTACCAGAGAGAGCTGCTTTTCCAGAGGGATGATGGCTCTTTTAGTGCCTTTGGAAATGAAGATCCCTCTGGGAGCACATGGTGAGTAGTTCTGCCAGAATCATTGTGGAATTTTAGTATTTTAGATATTTTTCCTGCATCTGAAAAGTTTTTGTCAAGCTGGTAAAAGTTTCCAGCTGTATTAGCCGTCTGCCTGGTTTTCATTAGGTGTTTAGGCCAACTCTAAGGTCTTTCTTGCTGGATAACATATTGTCAAAGACATTACTAGGGCAAGGCTTTTTAATTTTTGAAAAACAAAATAGGAATGATGAATTATTTTAACCAGGAAATGATTTAGTCTGAAAGTTTTTTATGCTGCTTTCCTCAAAGGAATGAAGAGTAACAAATTAGTTACTCTTGAACTTTACTGAAACCATTTAGGGCTATGTGATCATCACTGCTTCAAACAGTTATCTCTCTACTGGAAGCTGAAGACTGACTGAAACATTTTGTAGGGGATGAACAGAGTTACTAGTGGTAAAAATTCTACTTTGCATCTGTCACACTTCCTTTTATTGAAACTGTAAACACAGCTGAAAAAGTATTTTCAGTACTGAGTTTCACTCCAGGAAGCATAGAGAGCATAGTTGTGGAAGCAGATAGATAACAGAGAGAGGTTCCAGCACTTTGTTCTGCTGACCCTTGTTCAGTTTAGGTGTACTTACATATTCCAGTGCATGCTTCTGTCCCTGTTACTGTGCCAGTGAAAGAGACTTTCTTCTGGACTCAGTGGGCATCTTTCATTGACATCAGCAGGACTTGCCTTTGACTCAGTATTGATGGATTGGAAGATGAAGATTATTTACCTGTACTGGCAACTCTAGTACTTAAATAGTGCAATGACTACTTACATAAGTGCACATTTGGAAAGAAGAGAGTTGAGGAATAATGTGGGATTAATAATGAAACAACAAAGGTTGTTTCGAGGATATAATTGCGGGAATAGTGGTGGTAATCAACATCCCAGTTACAACTGCATTACTTTGTAACTAAAACTTCTGTTTAGCAGCAGAAGGCAGGGGAGCAATGTTTGAATAAAGATTTACATGTGCTGGGAGTCTCAGAGTTTATACTCTGAACACAGCAGCTGTAGAAGGGGTGATTTTCAGGAACAAGGACGTATCATCATTTTTTGCTGGATTAAGTTTAATCTACTTGTTTATCTGGGTGAGGTATGTGTTTTACCCTGCTTGGGAGGGATATGTAGGATACCTTATGCTTTATAGTATTCTTATGTCATCTGAAACAGAGGAAGCTGTAATGCATGCCTAATTTTGACTTACTTAATGAACCTTTTCCCCAAGGTTATCAGCCTTTGTATTGAGATGTTTCCTTCAAGCTCGTCCGTTCATAGATATTGACGAAGAGGTACTCATGGATACAGCTAAATGGATTGTCCGTCATCAGAAATTAAATGGAGAGTTCCAGGAGCCTGGGAAAGTGTTACACAGTGATCTTCAAGGAGGCACCAATAATCCAATTACTCTCACAGCTTACATCATGTCATCCCTCCTAGGATTCCCAGATAAGCAGGTATTTGAATTCATAAATATGTTTTGTAGTTACTAGAATGTTTCATAAATTTCCTTAGTACCTGGAAAATACTTGGTAGTTAATAGAAAAGGAGGGATACTTCAATACAGACAAAATTTAACCTCATTCTGTTAAACATCCCTTAACTATTCAAAGCAATGCAAAGTTGTGTTAAGCCCTTCAGTTTTATCTTTGCAAAATCTAAAGGCAGTTTCTGTTAGCGAGGATACTGTCATGACTTTAGTCCAAGAATTTGCAAAGAAATTTCTTGGGAGGAACTAGTTTTAAAGATGTCAAGCCATTCCAATTGATTTAATTGAAATTACTCATTTTCATAAAGGCAGTGCCATATCAAAAGGCTTGCCTTTGAGATTTATCTGTGACTCTGAAAGAGATTTTCATCATTTCTTGACTGTGGTTTGGGGCTAGTAAGTTTTCTGGTTCAGTCCAAATTTTTCTTTTATATTTTTCTATTCTGAGATATATTTTATTCACTGTACATTCTTTGATATTGTCTTAATTTTCAGCATGCTTATGCCATCAAGACTGCTACAAACTTTCTGGAAGATAAATTAGGAGAAGGCATTTCAGATAATTACACTTTGGCACTTGTGACATACGCATTGTCCTGGGCAAAAAGTACAAGAGCGAAGGAAGCACTGAATATGCTGAACCAGAGAGCAGAACACCAAGGTACTGCACAACTATCTTGCACAGTTGTACAGATAGATTTCTGTCAAATTTAAAAATGTCTATCGTATATCTACAGCTGTGCATTCAAAATTCAAATCTCTTCAGAATATGACATAGAGAATTAGCTAAGAAGTTCCAAGATGGCCTTAAGGAGAAGTGTCCATAAACAAGTGACAATTCACAACAAAGCTTGGCCTTTCAGTCCCAGTTCCTGTGTTTCTGGTAGGAGTGCTGTGATGCTATTGAAGGACATGACTTGTCACTTTTCCTATTTTATTATGCACACTCATAAGATCAGTCTGGTTAAAGAGAGATAGATGGATGAAGTTAACTATTCCAGTGTAGTTTGGAGACATTAGGGGTGTATTGGGGGGCAATGAGTATTGGAAAGAAGAGGTGAAGTATTGGACTTTCTGTAAGGCAAAACAGTGATCTTTTGCACTTTCTCTAGGAACCTATCATCTCAGTATATTTAACCTCTTTCAAGTTCAGCTGAATTTTTTTTCCTAATCTGGAGGAAGAACATATGGAGGATAAGAAATGGAAGTTTTTGGCTCAAAATATTAACTATTGTCTTGAAAAATCCAAAGGAATTCATGTTGTAGCCTAGCAACAGAGTCTTTTGAGTGTCTGTCTATGTTTAGAGATGTAACTTTTAAAGTTAGGCCTTTTGGACAGTCACTTCTGGGAAGAGGAAAAAGTAATTTTTTGGGGAAGGCTTCACTCAAGAATGAGTCTATTGAGCAGCTGTGCTGCCTGAGGTACCCTCTCTGGACCTGAGAGCAAGGAGCACTGGAACATCAAGATGGCCTTTTCAGAAGGGCTCCATTATGTGAGCACTTCAGCTGATAAAGAAAGGATCAATTTAAAAACTGAAATCAGTTGAGTGACTATTTGGACTATTCAGACTCCAGCTTTTTTGTATCTAGATTCAAACATTGTTGAGGAAGTACTTAAGTCAGTCCTTTGTGGAACACAGGCCTAAACATTAAGAAAAATGTCATAGATTCTTGCTAGAGCCCATGTATAAGCGTTGATGAAGAGGTTTCCCCTAAGAATTTTCTGGAAATCCAAAGACTTCAGTCAGTGGATCTGAGATTGTTATTGTTTCCTTTTATAGGAGAATTTCATTTTTGGGTAACACCTGCTTCTGAAATTTCTGACTCATGGCAGCCACGATCCATTGATATTGAACTTGCAGCGTATGCTCTGCTCTCTCACTTTCATCAAGACAGATTAGCTGAGGGGATCCCTATTATGAAATGGTTAAGTCATCAAAGAAATCACCTTGGGGGATTTTCATCTACTCAGGTAACATCTTGTCTTAAGGGTATTTGCTATACTTTCTAAACAAGCAGTGTATATTTAAAAATAAAGAAAGACCATTTGTACCTAATAATTACTGACTTTTGTTTTGCTGTAATAGCCTTGGTTATGTACAAGCTTACTCTGTTGGCATCTTACTTCTGAACTGGCAGTTTTCGTATTTTTGGCAAGTCTAACAAAAAGGAGAATTAGAGGGAGATTTTCCTTATATAATGTACTAATAACCAATTAAGAAGAAATAGTAGTGCCATGGAAAAGTAATTAAACGTATTCTTGAAATAAGTATCTTGAATATCTATGCTTTCTTTCTTTCCAAGGAGAGAAGCCTCTTTTCATGTGCAGGTCCTCAAACTCCTGAAATGCTATTAACTTAGCCTTTAACTAAAGGGATTAGGTTTTAGAAAAACAGCCTAACCTAATCCCTCTGTTGGCATTTGCTCTTAACTTAATAATGTAGTTTGTCCTTACTATTGCATAGATTTTTGATGGGCCATGAAATTTTAAAAAATCTTCATTATCTCCAGAAGGTTTCCATTTATTGAAGCCGCATCTTGTAAGCTGTGCTGACATCCAAAAAATTAGATAGTACTTTGGATTGCATTAGCTTAAACTAGGTTTTAAATTAACTACAAATGCTGGTCACAGTAAAATGTCACATTTCATCATGCTGCTTGGTACCAAGGTGTACAGGCTCTCCTTCATTATTTTCAGATGTTGGTTGGTATTAATCTGAGAGAAATGTGTTCCGAGTAAAATGCAATTTAAGAACCAGCCTGGTTCCCTATAGGTATTTTCTTACACTTTCTTAATGTGTTAATTCTTGCTTATTATTTGGAGAGGTTGATTGAATCACTAAATGAGTTTAAAAAGCTTTTCTCTGTTCTCCAGAAACCTATTTTACTTGGAAGTTTGAAAATCTAGCAATGTATTTACCCATGAGAGTAAAATTAAGAAATTAATTTAATCCTTTTGTTCTTCTATAGTCTAAACTGTTTTGATTTCAAAATTACTCCGATGTCTTGCTAGATGCCTTTTTTTAATTTGTAGGAATGACTTAATAGTTTTCTACTTAACTTCTAAGATTGCTTTAAAAATGTTTGGAGTGTTTCCTTCTAAGAGTTTATTACATAAGAAACTTCATATATTGTTGAACAACAAGGAGGAAAGTATTAAGTTCAATGTGTGATACTTTATAAGTTAGGGTGCAGTAATTCACCATAATCTGTATAAATGATACAGTTTACTGTGAATTTGCAGTTGCTAATCAGCTGATCTTTCTGCATTTTAAGAAGTCAGTGGAGAGATCATCTCAGACAAGGATGTGGCATGGGGAGGAGAGTTGGGTTTTTTATCAGTTAGAGTTCATAGTCAGCACATGCTAGGCCCTTAAGGTATGGCACAGTCATCATGTTGTAGGGAATGAATTCCTGTTATGTTAGAATTTTGTTACTAGAAGTGGCCTAATAATGAATAAAGTATCTGTATGGCAAGCCTGAAAGGCCAATTTCTTCACTCTAACTGCTTAAAAATAGGTACAAAATGAACTGTGTGGACAGTAAAAATCCCTGAGAAGAATAGAGACATTTATTTGGTTACTATATTTCTTCCCAGAAAGTAGCGAATGTTAAAATTCTCATTCCCTAAACTGTGCTGGACCAAACGTGCCTCTTGTGTTCAAAACCTGGAGAATAAAGTCTATATTTCTTCCCAGAAAGTAGCGAATGTTAAAATTCTCATTCCCTAAACTGTGCTGGACCAAACGTGCCTCTTGTGTTCAAAACCTGGAGAACAAAGTCTACAATCACACACAAAGATTAAAAAAAAGAATTTTAGGTACATGTATGACAGTGTGTTTGTAAGTATATTCATCAGTGGTTATACAGTTGCACAAAACTTTGGATCAAATACAGAGGGTAAACTGGGCTGAAACCCTTTGAAATTGTTGCTGAGTGATAAAAATTCATTTCCAGCCTAAAATTAGTGTTAATAACTTTTCAGACTTACAGCTTTTGTGTCAGTGATCAAGGCACCCTGAAAATCTCCTGTGCAGTACTGAATACTTAATGCCCAGTCACTAAATAAATACAGAAATTAGATCTAGAAACTGCTAGAAAGTAGCAATATTGTTACTTTCCTCTGTGTCTTTCTCCATGGTTGGGGTGGTGTACAATTCTGGCTGTTGTGTCTTTCAGCTTGTCGTTGAATTGCACATACCTTGCACAAGAGGAAAATTTCTTTAGCTGGCTCCCACCTCATTTTCCATTTCCACAGGAGATAGCTTCTTGTCTTGTGTTGCTCTCTCTTCTGGGCTGGGACTTTCATTCCAGAGGAATCCAGATATGGACGTGGCTGCAGGAAGATTCCAGCTTAATCAACAAATGGGTCAATGCAGGGACCACGAGCTCCCCAAGGCATGGTCTACGTGCTGCGCTGACTTCTTCTTTTAAATACTGAGGGGTTTGTTTCTCTCAACAGGACACAGTGGTGGCTCTACATGCCTTGAGTCTGTTTGCAGCTCTCACTGCAGCAAGGAAAACAGATATGGATATCACAGTGACAGCCCCTTCTTTGGAAATGCCAAAAACATTCTCAATTGATACGCGAAACCGTTTCCTGCTTCAGACTAAGGAGGTACTGAAAAAAGTGAGGAATACTTTTGTAGTCTGCTGACTGAAAGCCCTTTGAAAATAATGGTTTACTCATTTTTCTTTCAGATTCCCCCTGCACAGCAAATGACAATTACAGTGTCAGCGGAGGGAATGGGATTTGCTGTCTTTCAGGTAGGCAATGCAGGCAATCAGGTAGGCATTCTTGCTAAAGACATGCTTTTAGTAAGGAAGGTGTTTTTTGGAAGCTTTATACAACATGCTAATAGGAACGGTCTTCCAAAATGTCTTAAATCAGTAGCAAAGCACTTCACTAACTGAGGAATGCTGTGAATAAAACAATGATATATTCCTGTCATTGTTTCTGACCAATAGCCTGGCCTTTTAAGTACTGCTGAACGGTTTTGGAGCACTTCCATGGGCCAGAGCTGTATTAAAGCAGCCCTGTAGAAATGCAATGCAAGAAATGTCCATATGCAAGAGAAAGGATTGCAGTAATACACTGGCAGGCACAGAGTTCAGAGTAAAACAGGTATGTGGACTAGGTAAAAATGCCTCACTGAGAACCTGTGGTAAGCCATAAAAGGCACAGATCACTAGAGCACAAGATTGCATTGCTACTTATAGGAGTTATTTTCCTTGAATTGAAATACAAAGCAACAGAAACGAAAAAGAAGAGATTATTACAGCTAGGTTCTCCAGAAATGTTTACAATGTTCTGAAATACCATGAAAAATAGAGTCAAGGGATCCTGCAAACCACAAACAGTAGTAGACACCTAGCATCAGCTGAAAGTGTGAGCATGGCAGAAAGTGAAAGGAGAAATATCAGAATAAAACGGTGTTGGATCTAACTGGAAATGGCTGGCAGTGGATCTCACTTCCCTGGTGCCCTCTCCATGACAATTGGTTGTGATCAAACAGGTGAAAGAGTAGACTTTGGAAAAGCTAGCAGAAATACTAATGTCTGAGCATAAGAGACTCATTTTATTGAGAGTATAAACTTAGAATTGCTGACTGTGTTGCAAAACAAGAGTTACTACTGGACTACTATTCATACTTGAGAAAGCTGATCCAAAGCCACTCTTAAGTGTCTCCAAGTTTTATGCTAGGCCAGATTCTATCTCAAGCTCTGTCCAGGCTGTCCTTCACTTTAGTGTTCTTATGCATCTGGGAAGCAAAAAAACCATGGTGATGGTTGGTAAATATGCTTTGGGATAAAAAACCTTTTCAAAAGAAGTCTTCACAGCTGCCTATCAGCAGTGAACAGCAGATGGAGGTACACCTCATTAATTCACCACCAGTCTGCAAAACCCACAGTGCCATAAATCACAACACATGTTTATCAGTTTCCAGAAGTACAAATGAAGTTTACAGCAAAGTTCAAAAGTTTCAGAGGATAATTTAGATTCAAGCTTGCAGGCCAAGATAGGAATGAACATCTCAGCAGGACTGTGTTCACACATCTGTGGTTCCAGTGTGCCCGTGTATGTGTGTTTGTGTGGAGTGTAACAAAGTGTAACAAAGGGCTCCAGAACAGTTAAGACTATATGTAACCCTAATTATTATTGAGAAATATTCCCTGATATTAAGTCACTAAATTTGTCAGGCGAGCTGATCAAAAAAACTTTTCAGCAAATTATTTCTTGCTGGAAGACACTGATTTGTTGAAATTTGTGAGAACATATTGGTTCCAATTATGTTATTTCCAGCAGGAAAATTTCACATTAAAATCAGCATTTCTGGTGAAGACTGGGCAGAAGTCTTCAACTGAGAATAGTCAGTTGACTGGTGGGAGCACTCCCTGTATAACACCAGGGATTAAGTTCCTGCTTTGTTGCATGAACCTGGAAATGTGTTCACAGAGAACTGCTGTTCAGGAAACAAGTCTAGATTGCCTTGTTCATGTAGGTCACTGTGCTGTTGCCTCTTTTCCTGAAGCTTTGAGTCGGAGATGCTGTGACTTGATTCAGAATATTGCACTTAGCACTCTGGCGTGGGTGCTCCAAAACCTTGTCTTTGCTGAGATCAGTTCTTTCCTTCTGCTTCCTTTGGCAGGTCTGATATTCTTAAAGAAAGAGCACTGAGGACGTTGAATGAGATTTCTATTTTTCCCAGACACAGGCTAGGTCTGGATCAGATTTAATAAATCAGATAGCATATGACATTGCAATGGCATTTCTTCAGCTGGGTTTCATTGTCTTGGGCCCATCAGAGTACAGTGGTAAGAATCACTGTTCTGGGATTTGACTTTCTCGCCAATTGTAGCTTGTCAAAACAGTAATTCATTTAAATATCACACAACAGAAGATTAAATTCATTAATGGAAACACTGTGTTTTCCCAAGAGAATGGATTCTTAGAGGAAAAAAAGACTTTTTTTTTTTTTTTTCCAGTGAACTCTCACTGTCTATGTTTAAATGTTGGCAATGCATTCACTCCTGACCCTTCATCATCTCATAAAATGTATTTATTTTGGATATTAGAGGCAGACATTTGCTTACAGCTTTTTGGTCCTGCTGTCAACAGATTTCCTAGCTTGTCTCTCTGTATGTGGGTATATCCGATGCATGACCTAAGACACAGCAAGAGGGAAGAGAGGATGGGTTAAGGTATTGTGAAAGATGCTCTAGAGAAAGAAGCCAAAGAAGCACTCTTCCCTAGGAGGCCTGCTGAAAGTCTTGAAAGAAATACCTCTCTGTTGTCTAAAACGACTGTGAACTGGTCTTGACGCATGACTAAAATAATTGGCATGACCCATGCCTTCTTGGAAGGAAGGAGAATGCCACTAACATCTGGAACTAGCAACAAGGGGAGGGTGGACAGGCTCAAACAAAGGTGGGTATGGGCAAAGTGGATAGGTGAACAAGATCTCCTTGATTTCCTGATCAGGTGTAGACAGCGAATGAGGAAAAAACCCCAGAATCCCCTGTAAGTCATTACTGGAAACACTGGCTGTTTTTCCACTCAGTGTATATTTGCTGGACTTAGGCAGAGGACTGAGCATTATTTAGTGTGATGGTACTAAGATAGGTACATGGTGAAGTGCACACATATTTCTCCTTTCTGTTTGAATGGATGTTGAGTACTCAAAAAGGGACAGAAAACAGTGGAGATGTTTTCACTGAATTCACGTCCTCGGTCAAGGTTATTTATGCTGCTAAGTTGAAGAAGAAAAGGGCTAGGCATTGATTGGGGATTATAAATATGCCATATTTTTAGTAGTGCAGTGAAGTTGGTAGTGTCAGCTATTATTATGAGCATCACTCTCATGCAGAACACTTGCTTTTAGTTTTCTCTCCTTGGGCCTCTAACCAGAACTCGTTTCACTATACACAAGACTGGACCAGTGCTGTCTTTAGCTTTGGCAGTTGCCTTTTAAAAGTTTAGAAATGCAGTCGCTAATTTTGTTAATTTAGTGTGAGTTTCTGAATAATAGCCTTCTGTCTCCAAAGTAAGTGTGTATAGAGAAGAAGGCTTTAATTGAACTCTGTGTTTTGAAAACATTTTCCTTCATTGTCATGAGAAATAGGGAAAAGAAAGTCAGACCATAACAGCAATGGCTTATTCCGTGAAAATACTAGTTGATTGACCTGTTCAGAATGTGGTTTCAGAACATCTTGCCTTGGCAGTAAATTCCCATTCATTAACTTTTTCTGGCAAAAGTTAAAACACTTGTTTCTATGATGACAGATTGTTGAGGCACTGCTTTTTGTGTGCCTTCTACTGGCAGCCTTTCTAGATTGGTTTCATCCTTGGTACTGCCTTCTCCTGTGGAGCAGTTGTACGTGATAAATCTTCACAGTTGCACTGTGGTTGTCCTGAATGCCTCTACAGAATTGGCTCTGCACTCATACAGCCTGCTAAATTCAACAATGTTGGGCAGGACAGTGGGAATTATGTGTAGAGATTGAAAGAAGGAGCATAATTTTGTATCAAAAAGTGGAAGACATGGCAGCAAAAGCAAAAATTAGAAATTTAAGATGAATTACCTCAAGTCATCCAGATGAAACACATAGCATGGTGAGGGAGTTCTTTGCTTTTAGTAGAATGATAAGCAGAGAGTGGCTAAAATAACTCCCCTTGCAAGACCCCAGTGTACATTTTTCTTGGCTAAAGAAAAGGGAATGAAAAGCGCTTCTGGAAAATCAAAGTTCTTCTACAGTGGTTTCAGGTAACAAATGGAAAATTGTCAGTCCAAATTTAAAGGTATGACAGGGGCTTGTCCAAGTTATAGGTCAGCAAGTCAATTATAGGCTAGCAGATCTATGTAAATGTGCATTTTCTCATGTGAACACTCATCTGACATTATGGAATTAGCAACTTAGTGTTTAAACCACATTGATCTGCTTTACATGTCACCTGATGCCTGTAATTGCAATCCACAGCTCAATGTTATGTACAACACAAAACACACCGACCAGAGGCTTGGATCTGTCCAAAATCAAGAAGCCTTTGACTTGAATATTGATGTAAAAGATGATAAAGATGATAAAAACCACATGACTTTGAATGTGTGCACAAGGTAGGTAAATCATTTGGAGCATCTTAAACATATCCTTGTATATACCAACTTTGGATTACTTTAAAGAAACTAAATTATCCGTTTGTTTGTATGAATTTACTAATGTATGGGATATAAATATATGCCTGAAGAAAATGAAAATTACTTTGCACAAATGATAGTAGTTAAACTAAGACTCAATTCATAAGTCAAGTTTTGCTGGCCAGGTGATATTTTTTTTAAAAAACTAGTATGCAGAAAGTCAGAGGTACCCTAAATGGTAGAGGTATGTAAAAGAGTTTGTGTGAAATACAAGGAAAAAAAGGCTTCTTTGGTGCAAGTGTTTTTGAGCTATAGGGATGAGTGAGGACAGACTTGAAAATCGAATCAGTATCTCTGCATTCTAAATTGAGTAGCAGACTCTGACAAGGGTCTATTCATGAAAAGAACCCTTTGGTTTTGATACAGAAGTTTTTTTCTTGTAAAGAGAGTAGGAAGTTTTGAAGGGCTGAAAATACCATGGAGTAAAGTAATTGTTCTTTGTTAGTCTCTGTAATTAACTTCACTCAGAACAATTTTGACAGGAGTTTACATAATGATAAATTTGCATTGCCTTATTGTGCAACTATCTTTGAGGTCTTTCATTCACCAGTAGTTAAGAACTTGGTAATACAATACAATACAATACATAATTCTAGATTTGAAAGAGGTGGTAAGTTTTCCACCCAGGCTAATTCTGTTCTTTTTTGCTGAATAAAGGGGGAATGAGGCAGGAGGATAGGTGAGAATGTGTGCATCTGGGGTGATGTTTCTTGTTAAGTAATCACCTACTAAAAATTGAGCTGAGACTGCTCAAGTGTCATCTGAGGGACCACAGAACAACCACCTGGTGTTACCTCGATAGAATTTGTATCACGTGAGAATATAGGTGACATTGAACTGCATATTCCTAGGTCAGCCAGTCAATCAAGTTATTTATTTGGCTGCTTTGTGCCTCCATTTTTCTTGCTGTGGAGGTGTTCATGCACATATTTCAAAGGTATATTTGAAGGTTTGTTTTCTGGCAGTTTCTTCACTATGCGTTTCCTATTGTAGTTACTAAGGCCACTGCATATTTCATACAAAACCCTATAGGATGTTTTATCTCTCTATTTATGGGTTTTGTCTTCTATCTTTTATTAACCACAAGAATGTTGTTGGGATGACTGCATTTTTTTTATTTAAGGATTTCATCTGTTCTTCCTCTAGAAACACTGTTTTCTTCTTGTGACATTATGCATATATAAGATGTAACATCTTGTTATATTCCTCATAAATGCAAGAGTTGCAAAGCACCACCTGATCCATCTTGATTACTCTTACATGGCTTTCATCCACACCCTCTTTTTGCTATTTATTTAAATTTTGTACGCTGTATACCTAAAATTATTCTTACGCTCCGCCTACCAGAAGGGAGCTGTGACTGGAGATGGAGCCTGTAGGTGACACCACCATACAAATAATCAGCTATAGAGAATACGATTTCAATACAGAGGATTGATTTAATTTGGAAAATAGCCAGCAGGCATAAAGCCAGAGTTCTGTTTTTATATGTTTCTAGTATTCAGTTCAGTCACACAGATGGTGGGCAGAGACACTAGAATACACGAGAGCTCTTGAAACAGAAGGGGCTTGTTCTCTTATGAAGTGCCAACAGCATTCTAAAGTCTAGCACAAACTCCTGACATGTAAAGGGCTTACATGGTGGGTTTGGGTTAAGTCTTTTCTGGGCAATCTGACTCTCTAGCTAAGACCTTTCACTTAAAATACAGAGAGGAAGTGTTCCACCTCTCTGGGAAGCCTCTAGGGTAGTGATGCTTTAATTGCAAAGTGTTCAAAGAATAGGGGGAAATCTATTGACATGGGAAAGCAGCCTTAAGAGACTATTTGGAACATTTAGTTAGTTCCAACATCAGTTCCATCAACTTTTATTGTGGACTGGTACTTTGAGTAAGTCTCTTTAAATTCCTTAGGCTGTGGCTTCATCTCTGATTGCTGAGCTTGATAGACTAGTCATCTTCCTCTTCTTTTCCCTATAAATTTTATATAATATATGCCTTATTTTTATTCCTAAATTAGTTTAAAGTTGGCCTACTTATGATCTTTATAATATGATCTGGCTTTCTAGTAGAGAAAACAATATAGAAAGACTGCTGAAATCTTGAGTGGGTATGTATAGTCTAGTTGGGGGTGTGGATCTAACTGTGGATATTCATAGTTAGGTACTGAAGGCTTCAAACTTCAAAATTTTTTTCTTTTCTTTCATCTGGTGAATATCTACCTTCTTTCAGCCAGCTTGATAGTAGTTTACTATGGTCATCTTAACTGGGTATTATTTATGACACTAAAGCAGATGATGTCTCATTCAAATTGAAGTGGTTATTGGTTAGAGGAGCTAACTCACTCTCTGTGAGGCAAATACAGAGGACTGCTAGTTTTTTCTAAGTCTTATTGCCCATATACTTTTTCCAAACATGGGAAACCCATCACTGATGGTTCTAGTTACTCTCTCATTTCTGCTCTCTGTCCACACTGGCTTGGTTTTTTTTTTTTTCTCTTCTTTGTATCATCTGTGAGAGGGTCTCATCCTGATTTCATTTTGCTGAAGAGCTGAAACATGAAGTTCAACTGAAAATATTGCCATTTTCTTCAGGTACAAGTTTCAAGTCTGTCTTTCTTTTACTGGTCATACTCGCATGATGATTTTTTTCTCCCTTTTTTTAAGAGTCCATGGAGTTAAAGAGATGGTACCACAACCCACCCCCAAGGGTGCCTCTCTTCCTTTTTTGAGAGCCAGATCCTCATAACTTCTAGGGATATATCTAATTCACTCCTTGACACTACCAAGACAGTTTGGTTCCCTGTTGGTGTTTTAGTAGCACCCCAGCCTGGCTAGACAGCTTGGGTCTTTTACTCTCCTCTCACTGGTAATTATGCAGAAATAATTACATCCAGTTCCAATTCAGTTATTTGTTTTCAATAGCAGCTACTTTGGCACAGCACATCACTGAACAGATGGTTTCATTTGTTTCTAATCTTGTGAGCCAACTGAAGTCAGCGTTGTGCTGTATTTCTTTCAAAGTCGTATCTGCCTTGAATCAGCCAGGCTTAACAGCATTGCTTTGAAAACAACTCTTCCCTTTTATTTATTTATTTTTTAACTACCCAGCTCTACAAAGAAATAGTTTAATTACTTTCAATACTGCCATGCTTTCGAAATGAGGATTGGAGACACTTCTATCCTAGTGGAACAACCATCATTTACCTTTCATGCTATGGCTAGGGAAACTTTTCTGCTACCTGCTTTATTTAAAGCAGTAAAATCTTTTGCAGGCCATTTAGGTGATACTTGCAGCACAGAGCACCATAAATGTATTTTGATACATCTTTTATCCACCACAATGTGCAAGGCTTGCTTAGTAGAGCAAACCTTTACTCCAGCATCTGGTTTTCACATTGGAAGAAGATACAATAATAAGCATTATTTAGGAAAAAAGAAGAGACTCAACTCACTAAATCTTTTTCCAAATCTGGATTAATGACATGGCTATGCATTCTGAAACTGAAACTTTGAGAAATAATTTGGTAATGACTGTTAATGGAACCATCAGTTTCTCTGAAGAAAATATGAAAAGGTTTGGGGGACTTCTTTGATGTATACACCTGTATGTTGGCCTCCAAAATGACTAAAAGCAAAACAATGCATCCAGAGAAGAAATGCATATTTTTCAGCACAAGAATTCCTACAACAGTTTCTTAATTGCTTCTTTTGAAATGTGTTGAATTGCTATAGTTTCTGCGTATTCATAATATAAACCTGTACTAATAGACGCTGATTGAAAGTTCCTCATGGTGTCAGTGTAGTCTCTTACATGATTTATGTATTGCAGTTATCTCAATGCTAAACCAGTATTTATTTGCATATGTGGTTAAAATTAGCAGGCAAAATAATTGAGAAATTATTTCCTAGCTCTTAATAGTTAGAAATTTTCTTGTCAGTATTTTGTTCCGTTTGTTTCCTATGTGTTCCTAAGCATTATTACTTCCTTAGTTGGGACTTAAAGATGAAACATTTTCTTTGGAGTGTGGGCTACTGTATTTCTACTAAAAGTTTCTTTGTCTCTGTCTTTTGAAAAGGTACTTTGGTTCTGGCACAGCTCCCAATAGTGGTATGGTCCTCATGGAGGTTGGCTTACTCAGTGGTTTCTCTGTGTCACCAGATTTTGTTGCATTAGACAATACAATTAAGAAGACAGAAAAAGACAATGGAAAAGTAAACCTATACTTAGATTCTGTAAGTAGAAAATAACAAAGAAATGTGTTTGTGGTGATGTTAATCTTGACTCTGACATTGTTAGGCTTAAATTTGGAAGGCATTGTGGTTGTATTCTTTCAGGAAATCAACATCTGCTGTTTACATGGAATTAATACTTCAGGTTTTTAGTGAGACTGATTGGTTAGGTGCAACTCAACTGTATTTTTAAGTGGTTTCTAAAGTAGGCCTCTTAAAAATCACGCATAAGAAGGCAGACATTTTAAGGAGTGTGTAATTTGACCAAAATGACTGCAAATGAGATAAGCATCTTTATATGCATCCTGACTCTTAAGCCTTTAGAAATGGACTACCACTGAGCTGAAAGTCCTTACCTCTTCCATAATGTCACCATCCGCAGGGTTCTCAGGATTTTTCTCTTCTGTTTTTCTAGCTAAATGGAACACAAGTTTGTGTGGATATTCCAACTGTGAGAGACTTCAAGGTGGCAAATATCCAAGATGCTTCAGTGACTGTAGTGGATTACTATGAACCTAGTAAGTGTCAGTCATTTCAAATGGTTATTAATTATTCAGAAGTTTAGAAGAAAGTTTCTTCCTGTAGGAATAAAAGAAATTTTAGTGAAGGAAAAGCTGCATTGACCTATAGCCTTTTTGGACATTTGCATTCCCAGTTTGCTGTCAAATCATAGTGTTTTCACATACCTGTTGTCCTAAGGGGTTAGCTCCTCGGCTATTGAAAATTGTCTGGCCCAATATGTTCCTAAAACTATCAAAATACAGCAGGAGCTTCACTGTGATTCACTTACCAAGTTAATAATTACCTCTTAAGTAGCTTTGTCAACTGTTTATTACTTGAATTAAGAGTCCTTTATGGGAGAAAATGCCAACGTTTTGACTTCTGCTGTTACCTAAAAAAGGTGTACATTGGAAAAGGAGTTTCAAGGGTACAGAGCTCTTTGGCAAAATTTACAAGCAAAAAAATTACAGGCTGCTGGAGAAGATACTAGATTTAAATTACATGAAGCACATGGTACATTATTAATGATTTGGGCTTGTTTTGAGAGAAGGCGTAAAAAAGTTGTATAGGCAGTTTTTTAATGCTTTTTCAGAACATTACAAAAGACAGCCAAATAGGATGTGTGCTACTTCAGCTAGATGGAGATCACATTTATTCTATATATGTTGGAATTCATCAAACACAGAATTTTAAATTAAAACAGGAAATTAATGTTTTTAAGTACACTGCCCATTAATTAGAGCATGTTTAAAGGACTAGTGGCTTAAAAAAATTACAGCAAGGTTTTATCTGAGGGAAACACATAAGACTTAGAATTTGTGGCCAAAAACGAATTTCTGGTTTCTGGGAGAAGAGCTCAGGACCTAATATTTTATAAGAATGCTAATAGATAGGCTAATAAATACGTTTGTCGTAAATGTAAATGCACATATGTAAATATTTTTATTATATGTAAATAAATGTAGTCCATAAATTAGTTAGGGTAATTAATTAGTAACCTTACTAATATTAAGGTACAAAATTTATATGATGTCATCAGTGCTGTAATTTCTTTAATTTCAAGGAAATTATTTGTGCAAATATTATTTTACAGGACACCATTCCTATTACTATATAACATAGATATATTATTGGTCAACCTGTATACATATGCCATGTTTGAGTTGTTCTGGGGAAACTCCTTCCTGTCTAATACAGGAATGTGTTTTTATTTTAATTCATTATTTTCCATCATAGTTGTAATTGGTGAGTACAGAGTCAATATATCCCTGCAAGCTGCAGGAATAGATTTTATGTGATGATGACAGATTCATGTCATATTCAGAGCTAGGAAATGCCTAGGGTTCTCCTGCTCTGGCATTTATTGATAAATGTGATTTTCTTGTGGCAGATAGTACAAATGGCATAGAGTAAGAGCTGGCTTGGATGCTAGTACAGCAATATTCTCTTACCTGACTTTCTAGAACTAGATGGGTATCACTGTTTGGTAAGCATTTTGGCCCACAAAATTACGTATGTTTTTAGGAACCTGAGGCTTGTAATGAAACTGAGTATAATTTCAGTTTAAAAATGCTATGACTAAAAAAAGAAGTTGTAAGGTCTGTAGTTGGAAGGGAAAAAAAATAGAAAAAAGCCACTATGAAAAAAAAAAACAACCAACTTTGCAGAAGCTTGTTCAGTCAGAAATACCATGCGTTGATGTGTCTGAAATGATTTTTCAAACTTCTAGTCTGGCTCTGTAGCAGAGAGTTCCCTTCAGGGAATGGGAGAGTAAAATAAAAGAACAGGACCTAGGTGAAGTAAGCAGTTCCCAGATGAAAGCTGAAGGTCCCTTACATGATAGTGAGAGAAAGCATCAGTTAGGAGAGACCTTGCTCTTAAATATTACAGCCAGCAACTTGCCAGGTACAGCATCTGGGTCCCTTTGTTGAGTAGGTGGGGCAAAATTCCTTTCAAAATGTTTGTGCAAGGTTTGTGAACAGATTGAGTCTATGAAAGTGAACCTTTCACCAGGCATTGCCCTGAAAATGTTGAGGTGTTCTGGGTGAAGAAAAATGAGTGATGGGCTGAGCTTAAATACCAACTCTGGGAAGTGTTTTGCAGTGTATGATGAGGTCTGTGTCAGAGTTTAGTGAATCTTTAAAAAAGATTTCTTTTTGAAGCTAGGTTCTTGGTTAATTTTTGGAAGTTCATTAACTAATGTTAACTAATCTTTCTGAACAGGGAGAAGAGCAGTGAGAAGCTATAATTCAGAAGTAATGCAAAGTATAACCTCTTGTGACTTCTGTGAAAGTGATTGCAACCTTTGCCACCGAGATGGTTCTGCAGCCTTGCTTCAGCACTCTTCTTTGGCTTCCTTGTTCAGTGTGCTCTTTGTCCTTCATGTAAACTTGCTGTGCAGTTGGGTGCTGTAAAAGGAAACAGATTATGTTTCACATCTGAGGTTTCCATAAATTATCCAAAGAAAATTTTATGTTCAGATACCAGCCCGTCTTTAGTGATTGCCATGACCAAACTCCTGCTGTGTTCAGGGAGAACTGGGCTGGCCCATATGGTAAATTTCTGGCTGTGCCAGAAAACTTCTACAAGTGTCTGCTGGAAAAGCTTTCCAAGGGTTAGTTTCACATTAAATTTATTTTCTGAAGAAGCACAGAGTTACTGAGAAAGCAGTGTGATAAAAAGCAAACTTAGCTCCATATTCCCATTACCCCAGCTTCCAGCTGTGCTCGTTTTTTTGGGATGCATGTTAGTTTACCAAGCTTTTCCAAAACACTATCTGCTTCTCCATTAGGGTGTTGATAAGCAATGATAGGAACTTGGTATCAGAGCTCACTTTGTTCTGTTCTGAAGATGTGACACTCAACATCAATACTGAATTTCTCAGTGTGCTCTCATGGGGAATAATATGAAAAAAAGGAGCTGACTTCAGAGCAGATCCAAGAGCCAAAAAGTACTGCATTTACAATCTGCTGAATGCTTCAGAAAGTTGTCAGTCTTTTTTTTTTTTCCTCTTTTTTTTTTTTTTCAATTGTTACAGAGAAGGTAGGCAGTTTTTTTTGCCAATTCATAAGCTAATCATGCTTGAAAATAAGGCCTCAGGATGTTCTCATGCATTTTACTCTGAAAGGCATTTTACTGTAAATACATCAAAGATAAAGTCTGTTTTTCAGACTTCATTTTTCCAGGGTTATTCAGAAACAAACGGAGTTCTCTTTCCATGTGAGAATGCTGGTGTCAGCTGGCATATATTTATGGCTGGATGAAGGAAGTTTGCTTTGAACCTGCTCTGGTTTTTTTGATGTCTCCTAGAAATATCACTCTGGGTCATCATTTGTGTCTCATGCTTTCAGTGTCATCTTGTCAACAGTTCATGTGGCATAACCCCAAACAGTTGTTTACGGCTCTTAGTGCCATGTGAGTTGGGGGACCTAGATGCCATCCGTGCCCCCTGTTGCTGGTGCTGGGAGAGGCTTTTAGGAGGCATGGGCTGCATGTGAATTCAGTCCAGCAAACAATTCACACGCTTGCTTAACTTCAGCTATGTCCATGTATGCTCCAGTGCTCTGCTGAAGCGGGATGGAGGAGAGGGATGGTGAAAACTAGCAGGCACTTCTACACCCAAACCTGCTCTTTGCACATGGGGAGAATCACAGTGAGTGTGGAAGTGTGTGAGCTTGGGAGCTTGTTGCTCCTGAGTGCAGCCAATCTGTCCTTCTTGTACATAGACTCTAATATCTAATGATTACTACTTTTTGATAAGGCAGCCAAGCTGTTACACTCCTCATGAAATGAAGTTAATAGCTGTCATGCTGACTAAAAGAGGTGGAAATTATAATTTCTATTGATTACCTTCCTTTCTAACCTTTTTGAGACGAAGTGTGTTTTTGTGCACATGTAATAATATGACAGTCACTTTCCTTGAGCAATTTTCTAATTTTTATTCAATTTTTGCTATGGCTTAAAATGTATGTTTTTGTATTTATGCTCATCTATAATGTTGTTCACAAAGGAAATTTTGCATAGTAGCATGGGAAAAGGCCTGAACTGGAGGTGCCTTCTAATACCAATGTATAGGTTTTAACTGCAAAACTAGTTTAGCTGGGGTTATTTGTTTTACTTCACCTGCTTTCGGAATTTCCAGTGTTTTTCACAAATTTGGGGTTCTGTCCCATTTCTCAGGCAGAGCTGAGGCCTGGTTCTTCATGATCATTCATGCTTTTCACTTGTCCTTGATGTGTTTTGGATTTAGCCTTTTGAGTAGTTAATTAGCGCCTGAGCAGAGCGTGTTTGCTGCTCTGACCCACATGAAGTAACGTATTTATTGAAGCCAAACACACTGCTTAGTCAGTAGAATGCAGGATCTCATCCTCTGTAAGCCAATCACTGGGCTACATGGGCCCAAAACTAAGAGAAAGCAAGGTACAGACTTAAATCTCTGCATCTCAAATCCTTTCTACATGGGCCCAAAACTAAGAGAAAGGAAGGTACAGACTTAAATCTCTGCATCTCAAATCCTTTATTAATTTATGGGAGCCTAAATCAATCTTTGCCAAGTGTAAGATCTGAAAGAAAAATCTCCTCTAAACTGGGATGTGTTTTTCTGTGGATTTGATTTTCTTGTGACCTATAAAAGTTGGTCTTCTCTTGTCTTGAAGGAGACCAGACTTGACATGTCATTTACCTCCCTGTTATATAATTTCAAAAACCCAAAGCTCACATACTTGCAGGTTTTACTATATTCAGGGCTTCTAATAGGGACATTGGTACCTGATTAATGATAGGGTAAAGGGGCTTCTTTTCTAGACAAGATGTACTGGAGATAAATTGCTCTTTTGCAGTAGAATAGTAGGAATAAATTAGTTCTGTTATGCATGCAGCCCAATCTTCCTGAAAATCCTCCAAGAAAAATGGATTTAAACTGCTTAGTTGAGTTTTGGACAGTGCAGCTTTTACTAGTATTCCCTTACATTTGTTTTTGAGACAAACAACACATGTTTTTAAATGGCTTTTGGCTCCCTTGAACACTATATTAAGAATCATCAGTCATAATGCACCATGTCAGGGAAATTGTTGGAGTCAATGAATAAACATCCTCTTTTATTTTACTTTATTCCATACAGCAGGCATATTATTGCAGGCATCCAAATCTGCATCTGTTTCAAGCTATTTTAAAGGAACAGTGTACGTTGTATGGCTTCAAACAAATGTTTACACCAGGTGGCCTTCTAACATTCCTGCATCAGGGCTTTCAGTCACTTTGCAGTAGTTGCTGGTGCTTTGAATGAATTGCAGAGGATAAATTTTATACTGTGTTGGCAGTGAATGGAACAGCAGAAGTGGAATATTATTTGTCATTGTCCCTTTTTTTTTCCCTCGCCATTGTGTGGGAACCTTTACACAAATGCTCAGCATATGTATTATCCCTATTGGTCTATAACATCCATTTTGGATGTTAGGTAGGCCATGCACCCACTGAAGTTAACAGGCAATAGCAAAAAGTCTCTTGGGACCCTTTAGCAATAAGGTCTACAAGGAGCTTTAAGGGATGATGCTAAAAACAATAATGAGAAGGTATTTTGTGATGGAGTCTTTGTGTTGTGTTGTATTTTCTGAACATTTCTGCTGTTCATTGAAATCTGAATGTACGCTGCTGATTCCCATGCCCTTTTCAGCCACAGGGTGTCAGTGGACATGGTTTAGGGTCCTTAATATGCTATTGAATCGTAAAAGATACTTATTTAGGCTTAAGCCTAAAACAAAATGTATTTTAAAGGTGTTCCCCCTAAACCTGCCTCTGCTGTCATCCATTATCTTAGCTGAGGGTTTCTCTACAGGTTTCAATGTCGGTGTCATTTAGAGATTTTCCATGCTAGATGCTTTTATACAGAACAGGGAATGAGTGCTGCTTAACAGGTTTAGAGCACCTCAGAATCTGCATGCTAGGCCAGCTCCATGGCTGGTTTCATTCCCAGCATGGCACTACCATGGAATTATTTATGTTGGAAAACACCTTTAAAATCATTGGGTTCAACCATTAAGCCAGCTTTGCCAAGATCGCCAGTAAACCGTGTTTCGAAGTGCACATCTACTCTCTTTCTAAAAACCCCCAGGGATGGTGACACCACTGCTTCCATTGGCAGCCTGTTCTGGTGCTTAACAGTGAAGAAATCTTACCTAATATCCAACCTAGACCTTCCCTGACACAACTTGGATCAAACACAAGCAGTGCAGGTATTCCCAGTTATCTTCCATACCATGTGCTCCTGTGCACTTCACAAGCAGGAGCTTGTGGCTTGTGCACATCAGTGACACATGATCAAAGGGGCAGGTGGCCACACAGACCCAAGAAAAGCATGAGAGCCAGGTCCAGTGTTCGGAGAATCACAGAATGTGAAGGGGTTGGAATGGCCCTTACAGATCATCTTGTCCCAAGCTCCCCTGCCATGTTCAGGGACATCTCCCACTGTACCACGTTTCTCAAGGCCTTACCCAGCCTGGTTTGAACACTGCTGGGGTTGGGGCATCCACAACCCCCCTGGGCAACCTGTTCCAGTGTCTCACTACCCTCACAGTAAAAAAAATCCCTAATAAAAGTTTCCCGTCTTTCAGTTGGAACTCATTTACTCCTTGTCCTGTTACTACAGTTCCTGACGGAGTCCCTCTCTGGCAGGCTCCCTTCAGATACTGGAAGGTTGCTGTGAGGTCTCCACACCTTCTCTTCTCCAGGTGAACAATCCCAACTTGCTCAACATGTCTTCACAGGGGAGGTGCTCCACTCCCGTTATCAGCTTCATGGCCTTCCTGAACTTGCTGTAACACTCTCATGTTCTTCTTATATTACAGGCCTCTTTTTTTGCCTTGAAAGTCACTGTTGACAATCAAACCTAAGGTGTAAAAATCCATTTTATTCAGTTTTCAGAATATTATCTGAACAATATTTCTCTGAATATGTTGTTCAAGTTGGTATGAATATTGACAAGATCTGATTTTCGCTGAATCCTGCAGAAAACATATGCATATATATAACATATATGTTATAGGCTACAGTGTTCTGAATAATTTTTGTCTGAAACTCTAAGATGATTAAATTTTAATTCTAATGACTAATATTTTTGTTATAACATTTCTTCTTCTACTATAAGTCCTTATGCAGTGAACCATCTCTATGTGATCTGAAGATTTTGAAATTAGATGCTTAATTTATCTATATAATAGCAGTTGTTTCCTTTTCCCCATATCAAAATATTCACTTCCATATTGTTATTAATTTGAATGTATTTCTGTGTGCCAAATGGAAATGCCATTGCTCTATTGGTATTCTAGGCAATGAAGGCTGGTAGTGTGCTGTATTAGGTTAATCTAATGATTATTTTTCCTATAGATACCTTTTCAGATAGGTATCAGCATTAATTCCTTGTGTGCTGCATTTTGAGTCACCAGTACTCCAATTTAAGGTTTATCTTTAAATTAAAATAATTTGTTGTATTTCTTAGTAGCTACCCAAAAACTTCATCAGCATTTCTTATATCTTATAATGTTATATTATGAGCTGGTTTTTTTGTTGTTGTTGCAGTTTTTAGTTTTGTTGGGTAGTATGGGATACTAAATACAAAGAAGAAAATAAAAATATGCTCGTTCAATGGAAGTATATTGCAGGTATAATGTCCTACTGACTGGCACATCTCTTCTTTTTCCATATCAGGCCTTAAACAATTTGAACTAAAATTCTTGCCTTGAGACATAGCCAGATACCCAATTTGATCTAAGTTAGGATCATCATTCACATTTCCACTTTTGATCAAATCAGAAAGCAGAGAAAAATAATGCTTTTATGAGCTGTTTTGAGCAGAGGTGAACTAACATGCCAACTATGCAAATAGCTTCTGTCTTTTGAAGTAATAATGCAAATGTTAAGGAACTAGACTGTTTCAAAGGACTTTGGAAGATTGTCATTAGTTTATTTTTCTTCAAATAAAATTTGCAATAGCTATTTTTAAATGCTATTAAAGATGACTTTTAATAATATATGTCTAATGTTTGCTTGTTTAACAATACAACTACTTGTAGTAGATCACAGTTTCTGTATACTGCTGACCACTATCCATCCTCAGTACTTTTTAGAGGTTTCCTCATCTGTGTTTCAAAGGTCATAATTTAATAACATAAATAAAATTTTTTAAAAAGTATTACAACAGTGGCTTCCCTGGTCAGGCTGTAAACAGTCATGTCAATTTAAAAGTCTGCTATTTTGTTCAACATGAAGTTATTGCAAAGTTTGCTGGTATCTGTAATGGAGGTCACATAGTCTTATGGGATGAGCTCAGTTCAGGTAGGAACCCTGTGGTCATGGAGAACATCAGGACCTGTACTGGTATGTGAAAAGGAGAAAATCATCCAGATATAGAGCTAATTGCTGAAGTGGAAGTAAAAGAACACTTTTTATATAAAAAAAAAAAGTGAAAAAGTGCTTTTTATGTCTTTAGTAAAAGAAATTTTTATGACAAAACATTTTATACAAACATAATTAATGAGTGGTTTTGGTTTTTTTTTTTTTTTCCCCATGACGTGCTTTTTTAACTGCCATATTTTGTGGTTCAGAAGTTTGTTCTCGATGACACTGTCTTTTCCTAATTTTCCTTATAATTCTCTTGCTGTTCACCTTGCCTGCCCTTGAAAGAGCTTCCTGGCCCATTTCAACTCTGAGGTCAGGATCTTCTCAGCCTCACTTATCTCTTTTGCCCTGATCCCTCACCATCTTGCCTGTAAGTTCAGTAGCCATTTCTGTGCTCATGTGTCGCAAATCTACCATCGCTTCAGAGCCTTTATGACCTGTCAAGACAAAAGTCTTCTTTGATCTCATGGAGAAGTAGCTATCAGCTCATACCCAGGATGAATAAAAACCACTTGGGACTTGTCAGCACAGACTTATGAAGCTGAAATAATCTTTAACCAACTTTCTAGCTTTCTGTAGTATGGGGATTGGCTTTGTGCATGAGGAGAAACAGTGGATGGACTTTAGTAAGGCTTTCTCTCATCATTTTTTTCTGTTTCAATATTGATAATAGTCCTAAACAAAGACAATTTGGAACATGAGATATTCTAATGATATAGACCCATCTCTGGAAAAGTGTTTTTTGGACCAGGTAAAATGTAAAAGCAACCAGAGCTTAAGTATAAATACCTGTGCAGACATACCGTCCCTTCTTACACAAGACATGTCTGGCAGATGCAGTGCAGGACTGGTGATTCATCTCTCTCCTGCCCCATGGACACTTCTGAAGGAGCCCTGGGCCCATGCCAAGGGTGTGCTTGGTGGAGGTGCTCGCACTCGGACCGCAGCATCCTGGGGGTTCATGGCTTGAGACCCCTGCCACCATCTTGGGCTGCTTAGGTAAGTGAGGATTTTAATAGGGCTGAAGCAAAGAATGAGAAATCACATCCCTAATAAAGAGGGATAAAATGACATAGAAAAGAGGCTCAACAGCCACCTTACCAGGGAGACTTTGTGGATTTTCCTTGGGATTCTTCTGGCTCATACTGATGCCAAAGGAGGACTGAGCTGATGGATACTTTAGGTAAGTGGATAGACATTTTGTTCTATTTTATTTTAGACAAGAATGCTCAGTTAAAATGCTGGATCAAGAGGCAAGGATAGCAATATAAACACATGTGGAAATAATGTACTAAGAAAGCTCTGTGGTTTCATATGCAGAAAACAGATAGAAGCCAACTCTAGCTCAGTGGGCAGCTAATTAAGCCAGAGATTTCTCTGTACATTGTATTCTAAGTTCAGTACAAAAGTGTGTATCAGCAAGGTGCCATGTGATTTTTGTCTTGTAGTTCACACATTGATTTCAGGAATGAACTACGCATCATCCCCATGGTATTTATGTCAAGATGAGGTGGCTGGATGTTAGATGAGTGTCAAGATGATAAATACATCTTGTTTGTGTGGATGATCATTGTCCTTGAACAGTTGTTTACATGCAGTTTAGATCTGTTGTTTTTCTGTTCCTGATTTTAATTGACTCTTAAAATAATAAAAATACAAATGTTTTTAATGTTCAAAAACATGAAGTTTTATTGAGACAGTTGCAAGGAGCGATTTTGCCATTGATACATATTCTGCTTGCTCCACTTAAGATTGAATGCTACAGCTTTCATGGTTCCTTTCTCAACTCCATCCACAATTTTTTCCAATACACAGAGACCAACCACAGTCTAAAAGACTTTTATTACAGGATACAGGAGAAGAAGAAAAAAAAAAAAAGAAAAAAGAAGTGTGAATTCTTTGTGAGGAAGCACAGCGTGTGGTCTCAAAGTGCTACCTCTCACCAAAGGAGTATGAGACTTCACATTACACAGAAAACAAAGCCTGGTGTGATCAACACAGCTCTGCCTCAGCTTCTCTGGTTTCCTTCTTTTTCCACTCCTTTATAATGACTTTATTCTTCTGCTTTTGCAAGAAGTAGAGCTGGGGTAATGCTGCATAAGGTCATATGCAGGAACATTCTCTAACACAATCCTGAACTTCAAGTCCCTCTAGATTAGCACATTTCACCTGGCAACCAGTGGGGCACATCTGGCTTGCAGGAGGTTTGAACATAGCCATTTTCCTTGGAGGTGATTGAAAACAAGTTATGTGAACTGCAAGCAGAACCAGGCAGCGGCCGGCACAAGGTGACAAGGAGAGGGGCAGAACAAAGGCGGCTGCCTGGAGCGGGAACTGCCTGGCAGAGAGCACTGGTTTGCACGATCTCACCCCAATGGCCAGGCACGAGAGTGACTGTCTCCCACCTGGGGAGGCAGCCAGCCTCTGTGCCTGGTCTCTGGCCAAAACATGCCTTTGGCAATGGGATGTGAGTCTGTCTGAGAGACAGGAGAAAGCTGGCTGTGTGGAAGAAGGAAAGCGAGAGTGGGAGAAGGAGCAGCGCTTTACTGCAATTGGTGTTGGACTGTTGGTGCTAGATCAATGTATAGGTCAGTATTCTGTGCTAGGGGCATCAAAACTGACTGTCCAAGCTGACATCTTGTTTGACAGGTCACAAAACATTTCTACGTGTGTGCAAGTGGCATTTTCTTGGCCTGAACACAAACCTCTTGCTCCATGTCCCATGCAGGGCATGTGCAGAGTATGGATGTCTGTGTGAAGGATGTTCAGGAGCAGATCACACTGCTGTAAACAACCAGTGAGATTCAGTGACCACAGGTTGCAGTGCAAAAAGGCAAACAACAGAGCGTGATGTACAAACGAGTACACAACATTTGGAGCCCTTCTAAGCTATTGGCCATGCTTTGTTAAAGTCTGTGACAGGAAACCAGTGCCCTGGATGTGGGGCTCCTGGGGGCAGAGAACAAGAGCTGTCTAGGAAGCTCAGCCACTATGGGAAGATTGAATGAATTAGGGCCTCTTGAAGCTCCAGGAGGTAGGGGTGTGGTTAAGATAATTCTCTCTCAGCTATGTCTATTTCAAAAACCCTTAAACATTGTGGTTAAGATACTTTTCTCTCAGCTATATCTATCTATTTCAAAAACCCTTGAACATTCACAAGAGTAATTATTTCACTGTGATCCTAAGAGGTAATAAGATGAAAACCAGGTGAATAAATTGCAGAAAGTTTCAGTTTAAACAGCAGGGGAAACTCTTCCAATGAGAGAAACAAACTGTTGGGCTGTCACTCTGGATGACAGCCTGCTTCTTTCTTCGTAAGGAAGAGCAAGTTAGCAAAACACCTAATAATGACTCAGGTTTGTATGAGACTGTCTAGGTAGTGGAGATGGAATAAGTAATCTCTTGATGTCCTTCCCAGAGCTGTTTTCTTATGAGCTGATGACTGCAAGCTCTGCTGCTGTCGCAAAGAATTGGACAGTTTTTACAAGAGACTTATTGAAATGCACGAGGTGTAACTTTCTGCAGATGGTAAGGGAAGTGCTGAAAAGTGGCTTTGAATTTACTGGAGTTATAGTGGAGTAGTTATGTGGTGATTATGAAAATCTAGGCCATAATTCCCTCCAAAAGTCATTGCTAATCCTTAAGAGCAAAGTAGGACTGCCCAGACATTTGATTTATAATAGGGTTCACAGTATGTGCAGAATGAAATTAAGTCTTGAAAAGGCTTCATTAGAAAGTAGAGGATCAGGTGTTCTATAAGAAGGGTTATCAGATATAGTAATCTGAATTTTTGAGCCTTTCAGGGGTTGGCAAGAAGTAGTTGTGACCCAGCAACCTAATTACAAATTGGAGCCTGCAGCCACAGGTGCTGTTCTCTCCGGCTGCTCCTATGGTCAGGCCAAATAATATCTTAGGTTTTGTAGGTTTCAACACCCAGCTCCTCATCATTATAAAGAGATTTAAATGTTGTGTTTGTGACTGTGGTGGTTACAGCTGTGATGTTATATTACAGCTTGCAGATTCAATGTACAGACTATGAGCAAGCTACCTGGGGAGTGTTTTCATTAGTGGCTATGATTTGATGCCAAGATTTGTCCTCCATATCATATTACTGCTGAAGTTTCTTACTACTTCACCTTTTCCTTCCCAAAGATAAAATCAAAATGCCAGAGGTAACAAAACTGGAAAAGTTATACCAAATTCATTCAGTGTGTGCTGAAGGCAGGCTGTAAGGCAGGTCTACACCTATCGCCTGTAAAATACATCTATAGATGAGGCTGACATGGTCCCAGTGCTTCCTATTATTATATTTCTTGCTGTACTTGGAATCTTGCCATATTTTAAGTGCAGCGACTGGCTGTGCAAGGGCCTTGGGAGTCTAGGACTGTACAAGACTCCAGGAGTCAAGGCCTTTCTAGGGTGTCTCAGCCTTAGGGGTCCTCATGAGCTTTCTTAGTGATTAGCTCTGTTCTTACTATTCCCTGGCACCAAGGGGCTGTGGAATAAAAAAGTCTTCTTCTTTAAGCAACCAAATATCTGTCACATAGGTAGTGTTCACTGGTGTGCTGGAAGTGCAGTGCAATGGGTGGTTGTTCTGTGTTTACCAACAGACTGCTGCTCCAGCAAAGACTGTGCTGAGGATTGAGCCTTGAAGGGGTCAACCATGTAACAAACCACTGTAGGGCATCAGCCTCAGTAGGAGACGTTTGCTGCTGGATGTGGCTGTTGGCAATGAGAGCTGACAGCTTGACAAACCTGGTGATTCAAAACTGAAACAATCTTGGGAGGCAATACAGAGGTTAATGTTATGGGTTATAAAACAAGTAAGGAATTTCTTTCTTCCTGATGAGAATTCTCACTGCCTCCATAAGGGCAACTTGGGAAGAGAACAAGCAAAGACAGAGAGATGTTCTGACACATTTTTAAGCTCTTGAAAAAGTTATTCAGAACTATTCTGTGTCTTTTCAAATATGCCATTAACATTTACAGAGGGAAGTCTGTTCTGGTTGTTCAACAACACAGCTTGCTAGAGCTGCTAGCAACCATTCAAGGGACTAGGAGAATTACAGAGTGTAGCCAGTAGAGCATATTTATCAAGGAGAAATTGACCAAACTCAGCCTGCAGGATTATGTGGAGGCAGCTCTAAAGTATAGGGAGAGATTTTTCACCTCTGCAACTTACAAATTTTGCATACCCACATAAGAATGGAAGCACAGAAGTTTGGTTTTTTTCTGTTCTACAGCTTGCAGCTGCATATATCAACAACTTACATTTCAAATCCTCCCAAAGATGTGAAATGCCCAATGGTGTAGGTCTGATGTCCTGGAGGTTTAACTCAACATCTCCAAAAGAGTGTTGATGAGGTATGCATACTTGTTTGGTATTTTCTGTATTTCTGTTCTTCTGGGGTACTCATCATATGAAAGATGCCATGATGCTGGATCACAGCAAATGCCAGAATTTGAGTTTGCCAGAATTACAGCTGCCCTTGAGTAATTTTAGCTTTGCAGTCTGGGAAAACAGTCGATTGCATCAATTTTAAAAGTTAACTGCTGTGTTATTAATTTGTAAAAAAATTATTTGTTCTTTGTGGAGATGGAAATCATTAGCACAAATGGGTGCATGCCTTGCAGCACGTAGGGCACAGGCAGAGTCAGGCATGGAATTTTCTTTGGAGGCCACCAAGGAGTCTCAGCTGAGGCACCTTTTCAAAGTCCTGATGTAATGCTCATCCGCCAGCTGTGCATATTATGATTTTTTAGGCTGCCTTCAAGTACTTATGTTGAATATTTCAGAATCAGAAATACAGATGACTTTCAGTTCTTGGTTTCTGAAAATCCCTGAGTCCCAGGGAGCTGTAAGTGATCTTCTCCTTTGAAAATGAGCTCACTGCTCTTCAGTGACCTAGCTATGGTTATAGGAGCTTACTGGTAAGTTAAGATTGGAAAAAAAATTTGCCAACAGGCAAAAAATGAAAAAAAATCTGCACACACAGTATTTAAATAACTTGTGTTATGCCTAGTGGGTGAGCCTGGCAGGGTCTGAAAACCAGGTGACAAAAGACATTTCAAATCCTTTTTCTCCTGATGCCAACAAAGAGCTTGATGTAATTCTAGTTGCTCTCCTCAGCCCTCAGCATGCTGTATTAGATTTTATCTGGTTTTATTAGAGTAGTCAGTTTTTGTGCAAGTCTTTCCATACATGAGTTAAGCAGAGAAAATAAAGGAGGTAGAAATATGAAATGAATGTAGTAATTCTTTAAATGACTATGCTATTATATTTTTTTTCTTTTACTTACAGCAGAGCAAACAAAGTTTATGTACCGCCATCTTTTATGAAGGAGGTTGATGCTCAAGCAGAAAAGGTTTACATTTAATTTGTGATTTAAAATCCCCTTTTTAAAGCTGGTTTGGAAAATGCTAGCAGTTTGGAGAAAATACATGTTTAGCCACTGTCTGTTTCCACTGGATCCTATGCCCAGCCCATCCTATTACAAGGTTCCAAAGCCGCAGGAACTTACCAAGTTTCCTTTCAATCTTCTAGATGATCTGCAAGTATTTCAGTGAGTCTTGTGTAGAATCCTAATATAAAATTATACCCCTTAATTAAATAAAGAACATGCAGTTCAGTACTCAAAGATTTTTTGAAAACAAGTTTTTCTTTTGAATTTAATTATAGGCAGATTTTATAGTTGGTTTTATGAAAGCATATCAAAATATATCCATCATATTCATTAAAAAATTTTGCAAACAAAGAGAATATCTTCAAAAGCTCAGGAAACAGTTTAGTTACCTTATGTCATGAAGAACAAATTCCCCTTTTGAAAAATCTCTTATGTGTAATAGTAACTGAGGTACTAATTTTCTAAACAGATTTTGTGCAAATGGATTCTGCTTCATATTAACCTTCTGGAAAGCCTTTCAGGTACTAAACTAATGTGAAACTTCAGGCATGCACACTCAATATCCAATTTCAAACAGTGTGGTGGAGGAGCAGTTGTCACTTTAGCATTCTCAGATTGGTCAGGACCTGGTGCACGTGCCGTTGCCACTGACTGCGTTGTGAGTGTTTGCTGGGACACCTGAGAAGTCCTGCTCAGTGGCCCTGACCCACCTGGGCCAGGCATCCTTCAACCATGTAGCAAACATATGGTCCCTACTGCAGACAACTCCCTGTCAACACACGGAACAGGGAGGACACAGAAGGCACAGATGAAGGGACATGAGGAAATAGTGAGGTAACTACAAAGCAGCAGGGAGATCAGTCTTGATTCATAGTATGTGTCTGGTAGAAGCCTGGTGAAGACAATGAATCAAGTCCTTCCATCTTCTCTTTGAATCTCATTAAAGCCACATAATATCCACATCTATGAACAAACTTTTACTGTGTAATTAATTGGAGCTTATTCTGCTTTGCATGACAGGTACAGTAAAGGTGTGTAAAGACCATTAGGACTGCTTTGATTTGGGACCTGTAGTGGTGTCATGATTGATTTTAAGGGTCAGTGGAAGGACTGTGATGGTATTTGAGTTCAGCTATAAAATTCTGAAGTAAGTGCAAATTTGAGGATGAGAGATTGCCTCCTTGTTTAAATGTTTTTAAAAAACCTTTCCTTTGTTTTTATTTCTCCCCTATGTAACTAAATAGTTATTCTGGAAATATCATTAAAATGGATTAAAAAGAAATATTATTCATAAAAGAAGTTTCATCATTACATTCTATTTTCTCCATGGAAAATAATAGGGTTTTAATGTAGTTGAATGTCAAAGTCCTGCAGATGTAATTGTTGTGCTTTTGAAAGGAAAACATTAATTAAATTAATATGTCACTCCATGGATTAGCTTTTCTGCCTTTTGGATAGTTGCTGTTTCATCTCTTTTGTGCAGAACCTGAGAGTGAAAAAGTGACACAAAAAACTTGAGAAATGAAAGAAATTAAAAGCACCCTAAAATTTCTGGCTCTGTCTCCTCGTCAACTAATATTGTCTTCATAAATAGAAAGGATGACCACAGTATTCTAGAACTGCTTTGCCATGCAGAAAGTGATTCAGAAATGGAGGAGGTCCAGAAGCATGATGGAGGCAGTAAGGAGACAGGAAAAATTCCAAATTTAATAACACTGGAAAATTGAATCAAACTGAACTTCATTAAAGTTACCAAGCTTCTTTTCTGAATTTTAGAAATATCAGAACAGTGCTCTTTCTCCAGAGGTTTAGTATTTGACTTTTTGCAGCTTGAGTGAGGGTTGATAATGCAACTCGATTTGGAGTTAGCTCCAGAGAGCTCCTGCACCTTAGGCATGTACGTTGCTGAACACTGGAATAAAGCCAACAGTTTTATGCCTCCAAGAGACCGACCTCCTTACAAGACCTTAAGAGGGAAAGTATTTTAAGATGGAGAAAATCTTCATAGCCAACTATAGTGGGAAATTTTTGGGTCTGAGTTAAGGGTTATAATGGCGTATAGCTAAAAATGATAGGTGCTTATCTGCTGTACTTCAAAATACTTAATGTACCATTCTCTATGCAGTATGTGGTGTGTATAAACCTCTGGAATTAGCTGATAATATTTTTGATAGTTCATGCTTTGATAATTTTGTACTTTTTCACAGCTGGCAGGTCTATTAAAAGGTCTTGCAAAAGCTGAGCATTAGAAAGGGTTGAATTTTGAGACGACATGAAAATAAGGAAGAAGTGAATGTAGATTAGAAAGAATTTTTACCTGCTGTGCTACAAGGTGCCAAAAGCACAAGGGCCTCCTGAGCTTCCAGTTTTGAGAATTCAGGATGGCTCAGATGGCTGTTTGGGCCTGAGGTTTATTATAGCCAGTGCACTGGGGAAAAGAAGGAATATTGATCCTGTTGATATTCTAGGAGAGAACTGCAGAAATTTCTCTGGATTTCTTTGTTTTATCTTTTACTTCCTTTCACTTTTGATGCTGAATGTGAATCTTCAAACTAAGATATTCTTGAGATATTTCTATTATGAGAGTGTTTTATGATGAGTGCATTACATATCTTTGCAATGTGATAATTTAGCACTTTATGGCAATGATTTCACTCTGTAAAAGTTGTAATTCAAAAAGCTAGGGAAAAGACCATAAAACTTTGCTGGAATTGTAGAAAAATTGAAAAGTCTAACTCACCTAGCAGAAGCTTGGAAATTTCAGTGAGCTGAGTTTCAGATTTGATTCAAATATTCCAGATTCACTGACTTGTGATGGTTTTCCTTAAATTGTCTTCCTGACCTCATTTCATAAAAATATTTTAACAAAAATAAAACTCAAGACTGATTTATTGTCTGATATTTCAGAACCATTGTTGAGGGCAGAGGTGTGGGAGTGGTGTGTGTGTGTGTGTGTGGGGGGGTGTGTGTATTTGCACTTCCCTGAACCCTTTTGATGATATTGAAAAAGATATTATTTTTCTCAAAACATCATCTTAAAGAGTCCAATTATGGTACTGCATATTTATCTCACTATGAATTAGGTCTCCATCTGGCTTGATGGAGACCTAAACACACCTGTTAGATAAAACACTGAGTTTTAAAACCTACATTACATAAAATTTTCATCTCCCGGTAAATACTTAAATATGCAGCTATTGTTATCCTCTTATGGACTGATTTTCTATGGAACAGAAATTTGAATCAAGGATTAAAGAAAATTTTTACCAAAAATTTATGAACTTAAATTTATGAACTCTGTGTGAAGAAACTATGTAGTCAGAATTCATATCTTATGGTAAAACAAAATTTTTGTTTTTGCTAAAACCCCAAAGAGATCAAGATTTGCACCAAAATCATAAAAGACTGTAAGAAGTGGCACTCAAAAAACAGGCTTTGGATTCTGGTGAGAGGCAATATTGAATTATTTGCTTCAGAAGAAAGAGCAACTGAAAACCAAAACCTTAAGCCCAAAACCTCCCAACAAGAAACAGCTGGCTTTGGCTTAATATGTGTTTATCAGTCCTTAAAATTACAATTTCATTGCTCCAAACTCGTAAAACAATGAAGAACACCTTTAATATTAGCCGACGAATATGTTGCTATCAAAAGGGAGCTCCAGTGAAGCTGTTGATGAACTGTATGTTAGAAACTGGTTTAAATTGGTTTTATATCAACAGCACATAACACCATGATCTGACTTCTCAAGAGTATGAATGAGGTAGTGTTAAATTAAGATTTCTTACTCCATTTAGTCTCTGCACAACAAAATGTTTCCATTCCTGCTAGTAATCACATGCATCACATTTCAGGACTAATGCTATGGATTTGCTAAGCAAAGGAACTCCAAACTGGATTTTCTTGCACATAGATTTTCTCACTGATTCCCACAATATGAATATACTTAAAGTGTGCTGAAAATGGGTTTGGCACTATGCACACTGTCTGGTAAAATGGTCTTTCAGCTGTCTATAGACTGAAAACAGACTGACAAAAGTTTAACTATTGAGAAGACAGATAGCAAAAGAAACTTGAACACATTAGAAAAACTTAGCTGCAAGTGTTGTGGTGAAAGACAACTAATTTGTTTCAGGAGTCTTTATGTCTGTTGATTATAACCATGACCCCATTGCTTAGAATTGATCAACTGAATTTGTAGACTAATTTTAACAGGATTTCTTTCTTTCTTCCTGAACTCATATGAGTTCAGTAAGTGATGATACTTACCTTGAAAAACAGCATTTTTGCCTCATAACATATTGACTTACTGAGTCTATTAATTTTTTCCAATGTTAAAGAATGCCTAGCAATAAAAGTCGTTTAACAAATTAAATGGTCTCAGAGAGCCAAATATCAGTCGTGGCCACTCAGTGGGAAGGGTGGTATGTTCTCCAGATGACAGTGGATCAAATTGTCATGATACACAGAGATTCATCCAGAGATTCTGGGCACCCTTAATTTCCAGGCGTGCCAGAGGGGCTTAGGAGTGCTCAGAAATTCGTAACTTGTGAGGCTTCTAGATGATGTCCTGGCACAGTGGTTATTATTCAGACCGATGAGCTCTGTTCACAGGCTTCCTTTTAGGGAGGCATGAGACCTGCCATCTATCCCATGAACCATGCTTCTCTCCTGGGCAACATCCTGAAAATTACAATTCCAGAAAAATGAAATGTATAGCCTCATATTAAATTAAAACGGCTGGGGGAGGAAAAGTATTTTTAACCTGCAAAGTAAGTGATGTTTTCTTCATTGCACTGGTCAAGTTCCAGTGTGTCTTGAGGTGACCTGGAGACATTGCTGGCCAGAGAGTTTGATATGGAATCAGCAAGAGAGAATTTTTTCTCTATAACAGCCCTTAGTTCATTAAGTATTCCTAGAGACCCTGAATATTTTTCAGAACTGAAAATTCACAAACTCTGTATTGTAGGCCACAGGGTAGGTGACAACATTTTGGCCTGTCTTCTTCATCTTCATGAAAGGTCATATGGCTCAGATTAATCCAACCTTAACTAGAAAAGAGTGAGTCAGCTTTCTCCAATGTCATCTCTCCTAGAGGGATGATCTCTAGTAAACATTTACCTGTTTTCTACTCCCTTTCTTTGTTGACATTTTTCCACACAGATTTTTACCTACTCAACTGTTGCTCTTTGTCAGGCTTTTCCATATCTCTTCTCTTCTAGTAGCAGGTCACTTTTGGGGTTGCCCTGAGGACTCATGCAGATTTCCTCCTTCCCTCCTTCTGCCTTGATTTTGTTGACTTCACTGTTGGGGTTTCTGCTTTTCTTGAGACAGTATATGACCATCCAGAAATTACCTCTGCTAGGAAATTATTCTTTTCCTTAAAGGAATGTGTTCTTAAAAACAACATTAACCTTTCAGGGTAGACCCAAAGGATGACTAATATTTTGGCATACTCTCAGCAGTTCATATTCTCTCCTCTTTCTCTTTCCGTTTTTGTGTGGATTTTCAAACTCTCCTTAGAGCATAATTGGAAAGCATATATTTGTTTATTCCATTCACCATACAATGTTTTTTTTTCTCTCTCACTCATTTTCTTGCTCTGAGAATACAAAGTAATGTCAACAAATATCAATGGATAAACAGTGCTTTAATGACCATTGTCTTTAATTTCTCAAGGTTCTGTCAGATACTATTTTTGTTTTCCTAATTTTTTGCCATCTGTGGAAAAGAAAATGCAAGCATTAGGATTTTTCAGTAGACATCTGTAATAATTCTCCACTTTCTTCCTTTCATCTGCAGAAATTGAGCTCAGTCTATCCTCCTCAGAATTAAAGGGTTTGGAAAGTATTGACAGTATAAATCTCTGTTCTTTTTCTCTCATCCCTCTCATCCAGCTGAAATGGTGTGGGCTTTGTTTCACCTTTTTTTTTTTTTTTTTTTTAAAAAAAAAGGGCCAGAGGATTACTGGGATGCCACCAGTCTCCTCTAAGTTGCATAACTGCCAACTTGAAAAGGTTCCTGGATGCTTCTCTTTCCCAGCACATGCTGTTCTACTGTTCACACCATTTATTCTAATACTTGTCAAGCATGCAGTGCTTTTTTTTTTTCTTTTCAAACACTAATGAGGATGTGTGTTTTCAAGGAAGGCATATTCAGAGTGATTAATTTCTGAAGGACAAAGGGGTGAGACCCATTGCACCTGCTGACTTTCAGAGCCTTTACAGTCTCAGAGGTGACTTCAAGGCCAGGTTTCCAGCCGTGTTGACCTCCTCTATCTTCTGCTTCAGTTGGTTGGAGTACAAGGAGGTAGTCAGGTCCTTGTCTGCTTGGGAACACCCATGTGGAGACTTGCACTAGCATGAGACATCCTGTGACCTTGTTGAGGCCAAGAGAATGCTGGGGACACAGCCCCATAGGAGGCTTTCCAGATCGTTGACCCAAGGCCAGCTGCAGTAGATAATTCCTTCTGGCATCTGGCTGGACTCCTCCAAGAACAGTCTGGGAGCCCACTTTGTTTGCTGCCATCTCCTCCATTTAGCTCCCATGCTGGGAATCTGATTTGCATCCACATAGCTTTGGTCATTAGAGCATTTATTCTAACACCTAGCTCTTATAATTTATCATTTATGCATATGGGCTGAGCTGCAGAAAGCACCAACAGGTGATCACCAACAATGTGTTTTACAGGCTTTTTTTTTTGTTTTTGGTTTTTTTTTTTGTTTTGTTTTGTTTTTGTTTTGTTTTGTTTTTCCTAAAGAATTAAACTATGTTGTTTGTCATGATCACTTTTTAAAATTCCCATCCAGAGTCGAGTCTTCTTTTAGCATACCACTTTATCCCATCTCATGAGCTCAGTGCTGTTGTGGGATGAATGTAGTACAACACACTTTCTGAAGTCCACACTTTCTGTGCGACAGCTGCTCTTGGGAGCACAGAGGCACAAGTGGTTCAGAGACAGCGACATGCTTGTAACATGGAGACTCAATTGAGCTGCACTTTAGATATAACAGCAGGGGAACAAATGAGCTCCAGAATAGTTTGGGTAGCTTGGAATCATTCAGTGATCCCATATGAAATACCATTGCCTCTTTTATTGCTCTGCTGTCAGGAATGTAAGCAGCACAGACAAGTGGATGAGAGCCCCAGGAATAAAAAGGAAAGGTATTGTCCACTAGGTCCCTTTCACAGTGCCCTTCCCCTCCATGGTCCAAAATCAGCGAGGACAGGCACTGCAGTGTGTCCCATAGCTGGCAGAAGGGATCAGTAGTGTGCTGTCCAGTTTGCTCAGCACCTGTTGTAAATTCCTTTCTGCTTGGCTCACTTTCCTTTTCCTTGATCTGATGTAATTTTTACAGATGAGGCATTCATGGAAAGATTCCAACAGACCTCTAGTAACTTTTTCCATTGAATAATGCTTTATCCTTTTAAAATAGTTTCAAATAAATATGATAATTAATAGAGATAGGAAAAAAATTAGGAACATAAGGCATTTTTGGAGGATGAGCAAAGACCACCCAGTATATCACATATTTCCCGTACCCATGTATCTTCCCAGCCCAGCTCTAGCCAATTGCTGCACAAACAACTCTAATATTACAATCCTAACTGTTTTATTGGTTATGTCTAGATTTGCCACAGTCATAATTTAAAATTTTGCTGTACTTGTGACCAAAGAGTCACAGAACATCCCAGAAATGATAGAAATCAGGGCTGCCAGGAACTTTAGCTGATCATTATTTCCATTGTTTCATGACCACTTGACATGTCTGACAGATATTTGTCCAACTTGTTCTTCAAAGTTTTGTGTGCCATTGTGCATCTTTGGTCTCCCAGCTGAACCAGTGTGTCTCTTCAATGATCGCTCCTCCACTTCTGCTGTCACCTAACAGCAGGAATTCTTGCTCCCAAAAGTTTCCATTCTGTGCCTCTAATGGCATTGGTTTTGCGATGATATTTGGAACTGGGGATATGTTTTACTCTTCCTGGGTAAAAAAAAGCCACCCCCGAGTTTCATTGCATAAAGACCACTGACACAAATTAGAGATACAATTTCTCACCTATGCATTCAGAAGCAGGTTGTTTTTCCTTTGTTTCCATATAAGGCTTTTTATTTATATAGGTGCTCAGAAAGAGAAAGTTCTCCCAGTGCTCTGGCACCTTTGCTAGACTCAAAGTGTGTTAAAATGATCACTTTCCATTTTCTCGAATGTAGCGCTGAAACAGCAAGATCAGAAGGAAGGAAATGAGTTTGCCTCTCTTCCATCTGCTGTTTTCTGTCCCTCTGTTTCTCACCCACCTTCTTGCAGGCAAGGAATACAATTCCCACTCAGAAACTAATAACTGCATGTGAATTCTGTGGGGGAGTGGGATATTTTCCAAGATATTGAGTTCTAACAGAGAATTTCCTGCTATGCTTCTTCCCCTGTAACAGTGGGTCTCAACAACAGCATATTACTAAGGCAGGTCTGAGGTGCTGCTATGGGGAAAAGAGGATCTCTCTTGGGGAAGGCCAGGCTTCCCAAGACTGATTTTATAAATCAGGTCTGGAAGATAGCCCATTGCAGGTGCAAGTCTGTGGAGAGCCCACATTTGGTATGCCCATGAAAGGAAATGCCTCATCAGAGGTGAGAGACTGAGCTGACTAGCTGCAGCCTCTGAACAGAACCAAACCGCTGCTCTGTGCGGAGCACAGCATCATCATCTCATCTCCAGAGGACACAGGCTGCTCCTGTGCTCCAAAGTTCATATCCAAACAAAAAAATTAAGTACAAGAGAGCAATCCTTTAGCCATCTGGTAAGTGGAAAATTCAGACTTTGCCATAGAGGTTGCTAATCTCCTCCTGGCAGCTGGGATGCTGACCAGACACCCTGACACAAATCCAAGCAGCAGAAGGCAGGCACACACCTGTCAGGAAACGAGAAGAAAGCACGGCTCTTCCGCCTGCTCAGCAAAAGCAGCCGCTATCACATCCCCAAAGCCAAACCTCTCATGTCTCAAAATGCTACGTAATGCAGCTGGCAGCTCCAGTCAGTGGAGTCAATGCTTTTAAATCAGACTGTCACTGGTGTATGGTCCTCACCACATCCCATGGTTGTTCATTTATGTGGTTGGTCCGTATGGATTTATGGATGCTGCACAAATCTGAGAATAATGCTGGCAAGGCAACTTTTTGTCCCCTCTTTTATGAGCATCCTAACCTCAGCAAGAGGACAGTGAGGTGAGAGAGGAATAGAGGAGACAAATGGGTTTTATGTTACTATGTGTACAGAGGGGCAGAGATGAGAAGAGTAGAAGGAAAGGCAGCAAGCAAGTGAACTGTTCCTCCTGTTTTAAAAAGAAATATTTAGGTTTCTATCTTAGGGCATCCAGGCTGTGAGTCCTGAAGGAATGGGGGGAAATCCTAAAATCTCAAGGTGCAGTGCCAGAAACAACATGGGAAGAAGCAAAATGCCATGACCTGAAAGCCCTGATGACATTTGTTGGTTTCCCACTCAATGCTGGTTTATTTTTTGAAGCTCCTGCCAGCTTACCTCACACACTGCACGGTGAACTGAAGTTAGACTCTTAAAACTTTTATCTTGTAGGCTCAGAGCACTTGAGACCCTCTCTGGACTTGATGCAGTACATGAGGATCTGATGGGGAGCAGATAGACTGGAGTGCCTGACAGCCACAATCCATGCTATTGATAGGAAAGCAGTGCTAGGCTGGTTTCATTCCATGGCAACAGCAAACCTAGCCTGCTTCAAAGTGCTCTGAGGCACATGCCTGTCTTTTGATCATGGCTGGCAGGTGGAGCTCTGGGCTCTTCTTGTCCTCCTTTGCTACATGGGGTGCAGCTCAGGGTGACGGGAGAGCTCTGGCAAGCCCTGAGGCTGGGTCTGAGGGGACCCTCTGGCCGCTGCTGCTGCTGGCAAGGCAGGCAGAGCTGGAGCTGGCTCTCCCTGCTTTTGGCCAAAGCTCCACCCTCTAGAACTGCAACCTCTGGGAAGCCTGGTCCAGGCAAGAGCTATGCAGCAGAAAATACTCACCTGCATGGCCTGGCTTTTTAACCAGGGAGGGATCATTTTCAGTAAAGAGCTGTGTCCACAGGTAAAAGGAAATGTCAGAATGTATTGCCAGAAATAGTTGCCTGATTTGAGCCCAGCTCAGGTGGGGATGTTTTTATTATCAATGATTAAATACATTGGAGGAAAAAAAAAAAGAAAAAAGTGAGACATCTTCTGTTTGTAGACTTTCACTTTAACAAAGTAAATTCACTTTTCCTACTTTTTGCTTCTTTCATTTCTCTCTAAATTGTGGTTCTATCTGTGGCATTTTACAGTTATGAAGGATGGAGAAACAGTTCAGAAACTGGCATTATGTTCCCTTGTTTTCACATCCTATTCCCATGGAGATTTAGGGAGGAACTGCTCCAGACACAGCATTTGGCAGGGTTTGGTCTTTATGCTTTTCTGAGCCCAGAAAGCTCTGTTTCTTTTTGATCCTGATGAGGCTGGCGTTGAGGAATTTGCCACCAGTAAAAAGGCCACTGAGCTTTCAGGGAGGGTGAGACCACAAGCATTTGCTGCTGCTCCTGGATGAGGAAGGCTAACGGTGTGCACAGTAGCCTTATTTAACCTGTGTGCTGCCCCTCAGACATCCTGACATCAGAACCTGCCGTGATGGCAAAACAGCGCTGCTCCCAGTCTGCAAAAGTCATCAGGCTGTGCTGCTGCTGCTGCTGCTGCTGCAGGGACTGGGGCCAAGCAGCAAAGGCAATCCGCCTTTGAATGCAATCAAACATGAGTTTCTGCTCAGAAGGCTGGAGGGGAATGCCAGGAGGACAATCTGACTGCTAGCGGGATGTCTGGCCCCTGAGCCAGGCAGCATGCCAGTCTACACTGACCCGCTCGGCCACCACTGCCTGCCTCTGTCCAAAAAAATGCTGGGTCATTTTAAGAAGATTTGAAGCCAAGACCTTTTGGTCTTCCAATATTTAAAAGATACCCAAACTGTTACTGTGGCTACTTTGGGTAAGGGCAAAAATCACAGCAAATTTTAAGAACTATAATGGCTTATCTTGAATTATCAGGATCAATGTCTAAGGGAAAAATGGCGGTGTTCCAACATCATCACTTTTGGTTATGGTTTAAAATGCATTCAGCATAGATTCAGGATATTTTCAGGCTGAAGAAAAGAAGGCTTACCAATACTAACAGGCTGGGCACCTGTTAGACCTCTTGCTGGGCTCTATCCAAGCTTGGATCCAACCACTTTTCACCATCAAGGTGAAATTCCAAGCTGCAGCAGTGCTGGAAATTTGCTTCTCATCCATTTTTCCTCTAGTTCCAGGAATGAAATAACACTATGAAAAATGCATCTAAACAAGCCTGGAAAAATATTGCTGTAGTGCAGAAACCAGAAGATAAGAAGATTCATGGACCCCAGCAGTTTCTGTGAATATGTACCCAAATTGAATCAAATTTATTTGGCAATTATTATTATTTCTTGCAGAGTAATTTTTCTGCAACAGTTCAACTATTGCATTGCTTGCTCTAATGTCTGTGTGCTCCTCTCTAAGACAGGTCTTATTTGTACTCTTCTCTATCACAAAGGACAGTAATTCTTATACATGATGTGATTTATTGTATCAGTTGCTCTTAAACAGCACAGGTTTATAGTTGGTCTGGTCTGCCAAATAAGTTATTAGTTGCATAAATCTGAGGTGTGCAAAAAACTCAGTGAAACTTTTCACCAATATTTCAGTCTCCTGAATAAAGTATTTAACAAAGTTTTATTCTCCTGAATAAAATCTTTTGCTCAGGATTTTGAACAACTGAGTCCATATATTTTACAATCCCAGCATTAAATATATTATTTATTTCAAACAGAGATCTCAGTGAAATAAAGGCAAGTGAATCTGGATTGCTGGCATTTGCAGCTGCTAAAGAGCAAAGCAGCAAAAGAACCCTCGATGAGTTTGTGTCTCAGCAAGCAGCACTGCCCTCCCTGTGGCTGGACCCAGAGCTTGCTGCAGCAGGATGGGAAGAGGAATTGGAGGCACAAAAGGCAAAGATCACAAGTTTAGATAAGAACAGCTTACTGGAAACAGAAATAAGATAAGAAAAAGGAACAGTAATGGCAACAATATTAATAATAATAAAAGTGTACAAAGAAGAGAGCAATTCACATGCCCTAAAGCTCACTGCAGAGCATGACCTGACTGCAGCCAACCAAATAAATGCTCACTGCTCACAACCCGACTGCAGCCCTGTCTGCAAGAGAGCTCTTCCTTCTGGAAGCAAGCTCCCTTCCCCCAGCCCCCAGAAATTTTGGGAGATAGCATTGAATAACCTTGGGGTCCTAGCCATGTCCCCTCCAGGCTACTGCCAAAAGGTAATCCTGTCCTGGCCAGAACCATGACACCATTACTAGTCTGTTATTCTGCCAGGCTCAAAGATATCTCAGCAGCCCAGCAGATCAAGCCAATAGACACAAGGCAGCCAGTCATAGTCCCCATTTTAGAGCTAGGGGTGAGGAAGTTGAGGACTTTCCTGCTGTCCCACACCAAGTACATTGCCATGGCCCATCACGCATCACCCAGACCCTTACCTTGTAGCGCCGCTGACTCCTCTCCTTTCCCTTGCTTACTTTCTCTCATGGTTTGACACAGTGAAATGCTTCCTGGAAAACAAGAACCCCCAAACCATTCCTGTTTGCAGAAGTCAGAGAAGCTGTGCTTTGCCCCTGCAGCATGTGTTGGTCTCCTGTCTAGTGGTGGCTGTGAGGGTGGTCGAGCATTGCCACAGCAGAGCTGATGGGGGGTGCAGCCAAGCCCCTCTCATCTTGCCCCAGAAAAGGGCTGTGAGAGGGAAAACCGTTTAGTAAGCAACGGGATTAATCACACCTGGAGTGGGAATGGCAGATTGGAAGTGCAGAACAAAGTGAAAAGGTGGCTTTGATTACAAGGTTTCATAAAGTCATCAGTCAGAAAAACCCAGAGCCTGGGGAAAGGCCACGTTGCTTGGAGAGAGAGAGCAACAGAGACTTTAATTTTCACGTGTTTTTTTTGGTCCACAAAGCTGAGATCACACAGGGAATGCCATGCCCCAGCCCCACCTCGCCACACACGAGCTGCTGAGACATGAGTTTTGAGTCCTGCTCTGCCCGCGAACATCTCCCTGGAGAATAAATCCTCACCCTCTTCACAGGCATTTCAGTCCAAACAGACAGAATATTAACTAACATGGCTTTGTGTGTGAGAAAATGCAAACAGTCAGTTATACAACCATGACTTCGCTGTGCGCAGAGACTTTAATTCTGTTTCCCTAAACTGTTATAGAAAAGGGGAAAATTTAGATGGTAAAACAGCAGTGGATGTCTCACAGGGACAGAGAATGGAGAGGTAGCTGCTTGGAAAATTTCTGTGTGAAACTGAAAACATTAAACTTTAGTTATTAAAAAAAAAAAAAAAAA